>NIVC01000829.1:247500-365097 GCA_002269645.1 Macrostomum lignano | reverse complement strand
CACTTTCAAGGTAAGAAGCAATACCTTGGTGTGGGAGGATGTCGCCGAAGGCCTCTGAGAATATTAATATATTTAAATAAATGAGCTGTTTTGATCGTTGAATTCAGCTCCAGAAGAAATAAGAAAAGAGGGAACAAATCGATGTTAGATATTGAGAAATTTCAAAAAGTAAGTACAAAGTTCTGTACTTCTAAAAAAATTGTCACGAGGTTTCCAGACTTTCTACCGAAGAAACGTCAAGTCAAGAAAGGCCTTCTATTTCGTATGTATTGCACATTTAAGCAAACGCTTATCACCAACGCCTCCCATCCTTTTAAAGCAACACTTCCTTTCTGATCATTCACCATAGACAAAAAATAATGTCCCCATTTTTCAACTGATTATCTAAGCAAGACTAATAGAAAAATAAATTAGATTCGATTAGATTTAACAATCTTATGGCTGATGTCAGCCATGAGACAACAAAGAGCAAAGCTATTTGAGTCTATACTCCGTTTTCTTGAATGCTGCCTGGTGCTGAGTTTGGTCTCAGATAGCATCGGAGGCTGTGCTGGAATCGCCATATCCGTTAACAGAGTTAAGAAGGCTACCCCGAAAGTACAATGTCCCCATTATCGATCTAAGTTGGCCTGCGGCTGTTCCGGCTTCAGTAGGCCTAATGTAAGTGGGATCCGATAATTATCTACTCATTGGAATGCCTGCACAAGTGTGCCGTCAACATAAGTGGCTCAAAACGATTAAATTCTTACTGCTTAACTTTATTTTAGAATGATGATACCTTCTCAAACGGAGTCATTCAAAGGTAGGTGACAATTATCCCGATCCTTGATCCCGATCCTTGATCCCGATCCTTGATCCCGATCCTTGATCCCGATCCTTGATCCCGATCCTTGATCCCGATCCTTGATCCCGATCCTTGATCCCGATCCTTGATCCCGATCCTTGATCCCGATCCTTGATCCCGATCCTTGATCCGATCCTTGATCCCGATCCTTGATCCCGATCCTTGATCCCGATCCTTGATCCCGATCCTTGATCCCGATCCTTGATCCCGATCCTTGATCCCGATCCTTGATCCCGATCCTTGATCCGATCCTTGATCCCGATCCTTGATCCCGATCCTTGATCCCGATCCTTGATCCCGATCCTTGATCCCGATCCTTGATCCCGATCCTTGATCCCGATCCTTGATCCCGATCCTTGATCCCGATCCTTGATCCCGATCCTTGATCCCGATCCTTGATCCCGATCCTTGATCCCGATCCTTGATCCCGATCCTTGATCCCGATCCTTGATCCCGATCCTTGATCCCGATCCTTGATCCCGATCCTTGATCCCGATCCTTGATCCCGATCCTTTATCCGATCCTTGATCCCGATCCTTGATCCCGATCCTTGATCCCGATCCTTGATCCCGATCCTTGATCCCGATCCTTGATCCCGATCCTTGATCCCGATCCTTGATCCCGATCCTTGATCTCGATCCTTGATCCGATCCTTGATCCCGATCCTTGATCCCGATCCTTGATCCCGAATCTGCAGCTGTTGACGTCAATTTAAATCCGAATTTTCAAAGCGACATGCCGGGACACATAGAAACTGACGATGATGGAACCGAGTACCTGGTGATTGACGACATGATGTTCCCCAGAAGTCCCATCTCCCAGTCATCGTCACAAGCTGACCAGGTGATTGCCGATCCCAACAACCCGAACTACAAGTTGGATTTGAAGTTCTGGCCCGGCGGCATCATATTCTACAACATCGACCCGGCCTTCAGTTTGGACTATTCGAACGAAATTTTAAATGCAATGCAGAAAATCGAGGAGAATGTCGGCAAGAATCATTTGGAGTTTAAGAGGCGAAAACTTCCAGCGGTACAATCTGTCGCAAAGGGTACCTGTTTGTGAAGAGAGCTTCCAAGAGACAGGTTAGTTAGTGGCAGTGGTAGTGTGCAGTGGCAGTGTGCAGTGGCAGTGTGCAGTGGTAAATACTTAAGTGTGCATTAAAAGATCTATCTACATGTATCTATCTATCTATCTATCTATCTATCTATCTATCTATCTATCGATCTATCTATCTATCTATCTATCTATCTATCTATCTATCTATCTATCTATCTATCTATCTATCTATCTATCTATCTATCTATCTATCTATCTATCTATCTATCTATCTATCTATCTATCTATCTATCTATCTATCTATCTATCTATCTATCTATCTATCTATCTATTTATCTATCTATCTATCTATCTATCTATCTATCTATCTATCTATCTATCTATCTATCTATCTATCTATCTATCTATCTATCTATCTATCTATCTATCTATCTATCTATCTATCTATCTATCTATCTATCTATCTATCTATCTATCTATCTATCTATCTATCTATCTATCTATCTATCTATCTATCTATCTATCTATCTATCTATCTATCTATCTATCTATCTATCTATCTATCTATCTATCTATCTATCTATCTATCTATCTATCTATCTATCTATCTATCTATCTATCTATCTATCTATCTACGTTCGTATTTTCTGAGCAAATTCTCAGACTTTTAGTCTATGGCAGCTCATATTGTTCATAATATAATTCATATTGATCGTAGAAATCTCGCAAAGCCACGCAATATCACTTTATTCATACGGCCCTACTGAGGCTAGACAATGTTACACTCAGTGGGAAACCCCATTCTCTATTCAGCAACCATAAAAAAATTGTTTGTTTCACGGGGTCAGGAATGAATCGCAAATCACTTTAGCCCATAGAACCATCGGCTCAGTTTTACTCAAATCCTTCTGCCTCATCCTTGGCAGTGCCGCGCACAGGTCGGCATGAGCGTGAAGCACACCTATGTGTGGCTCCACCCGGACGCCTGTCCGTTCGGCACAATCCAGCACGAGATTCTGCACGCTCTGGGTCGGTATCACGAGCAGTGCCGACCAGACCGAGATAAATATGTCACTCTGCTTCCACAAAATATGGCAGCATATGAGTGCGCAAACTACTACATCACAATGGATGGGCCGGACCCGAGTCTAAAGCTTACCTACGACAGCGCATCGATCATGCACTACGGCTCCTGTCACTTCTCCTGCAACGGTGCCTACACCATGATCAAGAAATCTGACGGGTCTAAAATCGAACCCAACCGACAGTCCATGACCAAGCTGGATGTGGACAAAATGAGGGCGCTGTATCCCAAAGAGTTCAAGGTGCCGTACAGTGAGAGCATGTGCGCCGAAGATGGCGTCGTTGAAAAACGAGGTAAAAAAACTTTCGGCCAAAGTTGCCGCATTCTGATAATAATTTCAATTTGTCTGACATGGATGTGGTCTTCTGCTTTTGTCTGAATTATTGCACACATCTGCAACTCATTTCTACCGAAGCAGTAAAATATACTCGAAAAAGTTGAATAATTTTATTTTTCATGCATCCTTACAAAACTGTGAAGAAACTGAGTGTTTTTTAATATACAATTATTAATTTAACCATCATTTGTACGCATTTTTTCCTAATTTTCTTGTGTCCCAATAATAGTCTGCAAATTTTGTATAGGAAACCTAACCAAACCAACGAAATATTTCACCTTGCTCTAGGCGTCGTATCAGGTTTGTTTGATGCGAAAATGTATTGCAGTTATGAAGTATATAAACATTAAATTGTGGAGATAAAAAGCTACAAAAAACTAGGGGCGCCAGCACCAAGGGGCGCCAGCACCAAGGGGCGCCAGCACCAAGGGGCGCCAGCACCAAGGGGCGCCAGCACCAAGGGGCGCCAGCACCAAGGGGCGCCAGCACCAAGGGGCGCCAGCACCAAGGGGCGCCAGCACCAAGGTGCGCCAGCACCAAGGGGCGCCAGCACCAAGGTGCGCCAGCACCAAGGGCGCCAGCACCAAGGGGCGCCAGCACCAAGGGGCGCCAGCACCAAGGGGCGCCAGCACCAAGGGGCGCCAGCACCAAGGTGCGCCAGCACCAAGGGGCGCCAGCACCAAGGGGCGCCAGCACCAAGGGGCGCCAGCACCAAGGGGCGCCAGCACCAAGGGGCGCCAGCACCAAGGGGCGCCAGCACCAAGGGGCGCCAGCACCCAGCTACTGCAAAGTTACGCCAGACAATAGGAAAGTACAAAGTTCCTAAAGTCCAAAGTGCTTTAAAATTTGACCATAGACTCAATCTGATTCTGCTACTTCTGCACAGCTATGGAGAATGATATCGCATTTTCGTTTGAGATGCACACAATGCAGACCGAAGCTCCTAAAAAAGGGTTGTTTTTGTCTATTTTTTTCGAAAATGAGCAGCCGAATCTGCCATGAAGCTGCCGGCGTCTTCAAAGGCTGCAAAAAATTCTGCAATGCAGTGGCCAACTCTGCTAATCGTTGCTGCAACTTGTTGTGTTGGTCTGCAGGCGTTGCCTGTAAATCAGGCCGCTAGCAAAAGCAATAAAAACAGCAACAATAAGAATCTCCAGTGCCCATACTTTCAAAATAAGAGCTGCAGTTGCACGGCTGCCATAAAAAGTTCAGTAAGTTTGAGTTCTTAGCAATGAATATATAATTATAGTTATTTAGCTATGTGCCACAATCAATTGGATCTTCGCAGAAGGGCCATGTCCGTCCCCTTGCAGGCATTAGCCTGTAAGTATGCAGGCATTTCTAACGTCACGGATAACTGTTAGTTTAATAAGATATGTAATTTTTACTTTTAAAAAATCTAGTTATAAATGTTAGCTTGTTTGCGAGTAAGATTACCAAAAGCATATACTGTTAAACAAAATTAAAATGACTATATATGTATCTTGTTAATTAAAGCTAAATTAATATTTAACTCGAATATTTAAGGTTTAACTTATAACTTTTTTAATTCCGCGATCCTATCTGAACAATACATTCCAGACTGGTGGATATCCGCCAATCAAGGACACCCTCCTGAGGTAAAGAGAAAAGTATTTGAATGAATATGTTTTTTGCTAAATATATAACATTCATGAATGTCACTGTACAATGTATTGATAGACAATCCATATTTATTTCCTCAGAAATTCAATGGGCCAAATCGAAAAAACCCCGTACGGAACCGAATATCTGGTGATTGACGACATGGTGTTTCCCAGGAGTCCACCGCCATCGTCCAGGGGACAGGCCGATCGGGCGAGTTCTGACACCTTGGACCCGAACTACAACTTGAACATGAAGTTCTGGCCTGGCGGCATCATATTCTACTTGATTGATCCCTCATTCAGCTTCGATTACTCAAAGAAGATTCTCGAGGCAATGAAAATTATCCAGGAAAATGTTGGCGAGGAGCATTTGGAGTTCAAGGCGGCGCAAACCTCAAGCGGTGAAATCTGCCGCAAAGGCTACATGCACATCATTAATGATGTGAACAAACTGGTGAGTCGGCACGAAGTTGGCTGATGTTAATTAAGCATATATGGAATTTGAACAGGATTAGCTCATTCCATAGTCTCCAGTGGGGTTGTAGTTGCTGCTAAGTTTCAAATCGACAAAGCAATCCACAGTCATAAATGCAAGGACACGTTCGCAGGGGGGACGCCGTCATGCCATTCTGTTGACCCTGAGCATACACGGAACATAGGATACGTACGCTTATATACGAGCGTACGTACGCAGAGTATACATGACAATAATAATGATTGAGGGTGCCACCGAATTCGTCAAAATCTAATTCGTCAACTTGACGTCTGTTGACGAATTCGGTTTACCTTACAATGCACTGTTGACGAATTTCAGTTTACCTGAAAATACGTACGCTATTTATTAGTATATTTGCTACACGCTAAAAATTTAAAGACAAAAAGCCTATTGAGAAGACACATGTAAGATAACGAAGGAGGATCAGGGTTTTTATTTGATATTAATTTTTTACAAGCTGCTAATTCCCGCAGATTTTAAACCCACTGATTTCCAATATTAAATTCCCGGAACTATTTTTGCACGCATTTTGAAATCTGAAGTTCAAAACCTTGTTAATGGTTGAAATAAACAAAACTTGGGATTAAATTTGAATTATAGTGACGTACTTCACTCGAGAGATGCAATAAAGTGTAATAAAGCATACGCAGCACACAAACCGTTATACCCGATGGACTCTTGATATACTTGTAATTGTATCTGGATATACTCAACTATGTACAACGTGGTATTATGTACATAGTATGGATCGCCGAATGACGAATTCGCTCAGCTTGTTTTAACTGTTGAGGAATTCGATTTCCACGAATTTCTTAAACTTTAGGTCTGTTGACGAATAGTTTGTTGACGAATTCGATGTACATGTAACACATAATGCCCAATTGGACCAGATGTGCAACCGACAGCTCAGCCGCAGATCTACGTTTCAGTGGAAGAAACCTAAAATCAATGATAAATTTATTAGCAAAATTCAAATAAATAGCATCTTAATTCAGTTTTAACAATACTAGCTTATACTCATTAATTTTTTATCACAGTGCCGGGCTGAGGTTGGCATGCAGCCAACGTTTACCCGCGTGTGGCTTCACGAGGACTCCTGTCCGTTCGGCACAATCCAGCACGAGATTCTACACGCTCTGGGTCGGTATCACGAGCAGTGCCGGCCAGACCGAGATAAATATGTCACTCTGCTTCCCCAAAACATTGCAGCATCGGAGTGCTCAAACTACTACATCACAATGGATGGGCCGGACCCGAGTCTAAAGCTCACCTACGACAGCGCATCGATCATGCACTACGGCTCCTGTCACTTCTCCTGCAACGGAGCCTACACCATGATCAAGAAATCTGACGGGTCTAAAATCGTAGCTAACCGACAGTCCATGACCAAACTGGATGTGGACAAAATGAGGGCGCTGTATCCCAAAGAGTTCAAGGTGCCCTATTATATGGGCATGTGTTCCGGTAATACTCGCAAGGGGAAGAAGATGTCTGCTCGAAAAGTCGCTGGTTTGTCCAAACGGTCTACGCTCTCATTTTTGGCTTTTCTCAGTTTTTTGGCACACCGCTATCCATTATTGTGACACGGCGACGATGGCGGTAGTTTTGTTTTAAATATAGAGTTTCTCATTTATTGGTGGAACAAAAAATATATGGAAGATGGCTAAATGTTTTCGTGATTAAAATTGACTTTTTTGTTCTTCAACCGATAACCTAACGTATTACAATGAATGTGTTAAAATTCTAATTTCTTATTATTGATAGTACGAATTCCATCTCATTGGTTGGAAATAATTATACGCGAGTACTTATAAGATATATGCCAAAAAGGAATCTCTAAAATCTACAAAGGTTAGTACATGTACTTTGACTACTATATAGCTATATCTGTCTGTTCATACGAAACTTCAACAAGAGTTCTTCTACGGCTGCTTCTTTACCTTTAAAAACCATTAATTTCCATCCGTTTCAAATGAACATCGATCGGAGCGAATATTGAAAGCTGAGAATATCTCCAACCATTTCTTAGCGGGAAATTTTTCACAGTCCTGCACCGCACAGATACATGTATGTAGGTCTGCGACTTCCTTCATAGAATTATACAAGCCTTTTAGTGTATAATTTCAATTAAAGCACTGAAGCAGGATTTATATGCGAAGTATGGAGATTCTACTTAAAAATTGGATTAAAGTACTTTAATATCGTCACAATCACAATATACTTGGCAGTGTCATTTGTTGGGTGTGCATGTGGAGTTCAACGTCAAAGTTTCTATAAAGGCCGCCATATCCAGTAGAATCAAAGTGATCTCTTTTGAGTCAGCTGGATAATCTACGTACATCTACCTCGTGTAGTTTATTTTTTAACTATGAGCTTGTCTCCAGATATTTACTTTATCGAACTAGGCGTATTTACTACTGGGAGTAGTATTTTGTCTCCCCCTTTTGTCTCCAATTCGCCAGAAAAGGGGACCAATTATAAATTACTAAATGCTGAATACTTTTCTACTCTGAGAGTTTATACTTTCAGGATGCCCATCGATAATGATTGCAATCGTTACTCTCTGAGTAAGGGGTGTTAGACGCGCCGGAGGGTGCCGCTGTACATATCGCTGTACTTTGGCGGGGGGTTGAGGTGTGGGGGTGTTGGCCGCGCCGGCCAGCTTAAAGCCTCTGCACCCGGCCCGGCTTGGCTCCGCCGCCATTTCTCAATTTTTTTGCTCAGCCACCGCCATGAGTGCCAGCCCAAAGCGACTAAACGTGCGCCAACTCAAGGCTGAGCTGCGAAACAGAGGCCTGCCTACTACGGGCCGCAAACAACAGCTTGCCAAGCGCTTGTCTACTGCACTCGGTTTAGAGCAACCTGACGAAGACTTCAACAACTCCGAGATGACTTCTGCTCCGGACGCCGAAGACGGCATCGGCAGCGCGGGCGAGGCGCCTCCGGGGGCGGGGAGCGACCGGCTGGCTGCGCTGCGGCAGGAGGTGGAGCTGCTCGAACTGCAAGTCCTGGAAGGCCGTCGTCGGGATCTTCAGCAACAGCTTCACACTCAGCAGCGCTTGACGGCTCAGCCCCAGCCAGCATCATCATCAGGTGAGCATAACGCACATGCCAGTCTGCAGTTGCCCGAGGTTTTTGAATCTGGGATGAGGGAGGCGGCTCAGCTTCAGGCCGCTAATTGCCAGGCTCCGACTCGCAAGTTGCATCCAGTCAGAGACCACATCAAGCTAGCCAGAGGACCCGGCTCAGCCAGTCAGGAGCAGTTGATCGCCACTATGGAGAATGGCTCGCTCACATTCAGAAAGCAGGAGCCGAAGCTGTCTAGTATCTCTGCTGGTCAGTGGATCGCGGCCAACTCGATCATCTTGCAAAAGCTGATCAAGGAAAAACTCCCGGCGGCTGCTGGAAGCACTGATGGTCTCCTGACTGACGTCCTTGGCTACCTTGACTACAATCGCAAGATTGGAGAGCTGCTGGCTGCTGACTACCCGGAGTCCGTAATCTGGGAGTTTGACGAGGACTACCGGAGGCTGGTTGCGGAGTCGGGCATGGCGTGGGGTGAGGAGCCCCCTCAGTTGTACCACAAGCACCTCAACGCCCCCAGAAACCTGCGGTTCACGTTCGCTAAGCAGCCCAGCCAGCAGCAAATCCCGGCAGCAACCAGGCCGATCTGTCTGCGCTTCAACTGCGAGTCCGGATGCAACCGCCAGAACTGCAAGTTCCGCTACGTCTGCAAAATCCAAGGCTGCCTGGCAGCGCACCCGGCTCACGCTCACACGCAGTCGCCGCAGTCATTACTCACCGGACAGCTGCCGGGTCACGTGACCGGTGCGAGTGCAAAAAACTGATGCCATTTTATCCAGCTGACTGCTCTGCTTTTAATTCCGATTTTTCTGCTTTTACTTCTTCGCTGCCCATCTCGTCTGACCTGCAACCTGACGCCTGGGGTGCTCTGCTCAGCGACGACTCAGACCGCGACTTTCTGATGCAAGGCGTCGTCAACGGTTTCGCTCTCACCAATGCTGGCCAGCCACCTTTGACTTCGTCCAAGAACCACGCCTCCGCCCTGCTGCACCGCTCTGCTGTGGAAGCCCAGGTCGAGGAGGAGCTGCGCCTTGGGAGGTACATCCAATGGAGCGGCCCGATCAAAATCAACCCCATCGGTGCCCTTCCCAAGTCCAACGGGCGGGTCCGCCTGATCCATTACCTGTCCTATCCGACCGGCCAGTCTGTCGCGCCCTGCTCTAGCTGTGACTGTGCATGCGGGTCGCGAATTTTGTTGTTGTTGTTGTTGTTGTTCCCGATAAGAAAAAAAAAACAAAAATATCGATTTGGCAAAAAACAATTGAATGTAAAACGATTTTTGACTTGAAACTAAAATTTACCTTCTGAAATCTGTCTTTATGTAAAAAATCAGCTTCACAGACCTTACTGTTGCTTCAGTGCACGTCTCCAATCTTGCATAGCGTGATGTTGAAACGTCAGAAACTGTACGATTTCGTAGCTACAAAGGTTTGTAGCGTTGAATTTGTAAAATAACCAGCTTATACTCGTAGGTAATTATATAGAACAACAGCAACAAAAAAATATGCAGTCCCCAGTAGTCAGGGGAGGGAGCGTCAGATGGCATGTGGAAGCTCTAGCAGGCGAAGAATCCATTGCCCGGCCCATTGATCGACGGTGTCGGGCGCCCCAACGTTGCTCAGGATTTAGTCCACGTATCTCCGTGTCCTCGATCGCTTGAGCCCGCTGACGAACGGTTCCCGCAAAGTGAGCGGCTGGATGTCCTGGACAGGCTTGGGCAATAGCTAGCCCGGATCTGCACGTAGCGCCTGTCAGTTGGAGTCGCCGTCTCGGCGCGGGATGGTACATATGTTTTTTTTGTCTTGCAGCTGTGCGTTCCTCTCGCACAGGTCCTTGGACGGGACGCTTTTGTCAGCCTGAACGCATGGAGCAGCCCCACGGGCCGAGTGCTCCAATTGTCTAGCTGTTGCTCCAGCGCGTGGCCGTTAACATCGGGACGCTAGAATTCGCACGACTGGATTTCGCGCGATCTGGCATTGAAGCGCGCGAATTCTTTCTAGCGACTGGATTTCACGCGACTGGATTTAAATCCGGTCGATCGAAATCCAGTTGCGCGAAATTCAGTCGCGCAAAATCCAGTCGGACGAAATACTGCAGTCGTGCGAAATCTAGCCGCTTGAAATGCATGTAAGTCGCGAGAAATGATGCAGTCGATTCAATTTCAAGTCGCCTAAAATCATCCGATTCGCGCAAAATCCTGGCGTGCAGAAAACAATTAGCGCAAAATCCAGTCGCGCGAATTCTAGCGTCCCTTAAACACGCACGTTTCAGCGTTGTCAAGCAAGACAGTCTCAACAGCCGAACCCTCTGATGATCGGGCAGCGCTTTGGACTGAAGGATGACGCGAATCGACCGGTAGGCCGTCGACGTTCAAGCAAGTCCTCTCGATCTAGATCTGCGTCGCCGAATTTCGTCCTCAACGTTGGGCACCAAACCGCCGAGGTGAACCGCTGACAGCATGCGCGAGGTTGGTCGTCTGCCTGTCTGCGCCGCGGCATGTCAGCTCCGCTGGGATATCGGCTCGCTGAGATGGTCATGCCAGTGCCTTAGTCTTCAGCGTCGACAAATAGGCAGACGCTTTGATGCCACCTCGACCAACCTTAATCTAGCGCTGTGCACCATCAACAGTTGAGGACAGGAGTGTGAGGTCGTCGGCGTAGCCCAGAAACGCTCAGGCGCTTCTCGTTGTGGCGACGACCAATGTGTCTGCACAGCAGGAAGCCATCGCCTGCTGAGGGGGTGCGTTCCAAGAGCTGCATAATCCATGCCAGGAGCAGCATGAAGAGGAACGGCGCTAGGATGTGTCGCTCTGTGTAGCACTCCTAAAAGAAGCTTCAGACCCGTCTGCCGTCACCACAGCGTATCACCATACAGCGATATGATGGCACCAACTAGCTGCTGGGGACTCGACAGGTTCGTAGAGAAAAGGAAGTGCTGCACATAGCACTGAATCAAATGCCATAATAATTTTTAAAAACCCTAACAAATTCCGAGTAAAGGCCGAGACCTTTCACGACGGCCGAGACCTTTCACAGAGTCGTGAAAGGTCTCGGCCCTTCGGAGTTTGTAACCCCTTTAATTTCCTTTTTTCCGAGGTTCATGCTGGCGCGTGCAGACTAAATTCATATGCAATTATTTCCAGCTTGTACATTGTTTCATTTTACGAAATTGTACTTAAATTCATAATCACACGCATGGGCCCGCGTCACCACGGGGGACAGGGGCCGACATCGGGACAACTGTGCATATGTCCCCCTGGCCTGAGTAAAAGCTATGAAAAAGCGAACAAAATGAGTGTTTGTTTGGCAACAAAATTGAGTGTTAACAACACCGATATCCAAAATAATATATATAGGAATATCGTCATTTAGAATTCTTTACTTTGTCCCTAACCATAAAATCCATAGCGACGCGCTGATGCACCTGATCACATGCAAGCTAAGGACTACATCTAATTTTGCAACATATTTACATGTATTTGATCAATTAGATTTGTAATAATGTCTGCGAGAAATCACAATTATTAATCATTCAAAGTACACTACAATACGATTGGATTAATTTAAGTATTTACTGTATCAAGCTAATGATCGATAGAATTTTTACGACAATTACATGTATTCTTCTAGAGAAGTAACGTCATAGTCTTATAAATTACATGTATCTTATATTTTTATTTCAATATTTTTATTTCACATGTAATATTCAAAACCCATGTTTAAGGACCTAGCTTAAACTTTTTACGATTTTTTGCGTTAATTATAACAATTATTTGAATTGCTATTAGTTAATTAATTAATTTAACACAATATTTTTTAGTTCAAAGTAATTTTAGTTAACTTAATAATTGTATTTAAAGTACTACTGCCTTTATCAAGTGTAAAAATTAGAACGAAACATTTATAAATGTCTACTAGTTTCTTTGTTTATTCATTCTACATATTAATTAATTATTTTTATCACATTTGAAAGAGTTCTTACTTCATATCGTTATCGTCACATTATCACATACAAACGATAGATGATAGATCGAGCTGAGCACCAAATCGAACCGTGGTTTATTTTAATATTCGCCTATATTTTATAGTGCTTGTTTCTACCAAAAATATAAACGAAAAAAACTAATATCTAATAGGCCTAATGTAAAATATAATCCTGGCGTAGTGAATTATAATTTATTTTTAAACCAGTGCTGCTTCCACTGGTTAATATTTCAGGAAAAATATTTAATTAATTAATATGTTAAATTTAAATAATATCAATATTTTTAACTAACATTAGGCCTAAGAAACTGTCTGTAGACTATCTAGACTGTACTGTCCTCCTCTAGATTTAGAATTTAAGGTATAACGGAAATATTATCTTTATAATCTAGAAGATATATAGCCATAGCGTATAGGCCATAGGTCTATTCAAGTCTAAAAATATGTATATTCAGAAATTTAATTTTCTTCCAACAAAAATTAGGGCAATCTTTCAGTTTCCCATTGCAAATTATTTTAGTTTATTTTAGCCAAGTGATTCCTAAGGTTGCGCATGTATGATCTTGATCTATAATGTTTGTCTAGTATTTTAGTATTGGACTTTGAATTCTAGTATTTCAGGTATTGTGGTATAATAATAATCTAAGCAATTTAGTAAGCAATGTACAAATAGTCAGAAATAAATAAATAAATTGACTTTTTAAAATATATTATCATAGGGCTTACTTCTGTCCTCCAACTATCTTCACTAACTATCACCAAGTTGTTATAGGGGTTATTCCTACAATTATTCTGATTATACTTGTTTTTACTCCCTAACTATTTCTTAGAATTTCATTTAAATAATTCTGGGTAGCGTTCTTAGTAGTGTCTCTGGTAGCGTTCTGGTAGCATATGGCTTGCTTTCTGGTAGTGTTCTGGTAGCTTATGGCTTGCTTTCTGGTAGCGTTCTAGTAGCTTATGGCTTGCTTTCTGGTAGCGTTCTGGTAGCTTATGGCCTGAGCGGTCTAGTACTGGTATATGTATTAGTGAATAGTCCTAATCGGGCATTCACCGAGACTAGAGGGTCACGGCGCCTCTCTTAGTATATCTCCAAGAATTAGTCCCAATTCCCTTCTCTTAGCAAATTTCTTAGAATCGTTTCACAGGTTTTGCAAATGAATAAGTCGCTATTTAGCTCAAAGACTTTGAAATGGTTTAGATTGAACTGCTTATTCTGTTCACAATTATTTGCTCACGGGTACAAGACAATTAGTTTATTTGCTATAAAATTGCTCCTATATATAGTGGTTTCCCCCCATATGATTAAAACAAAAAAATAACTTCCCAATTTATTTCACGCAGTAAAACAAAATATTCGGTACAGTAAAACAAAATATTTATCTAGTATTTCGCACGAGTTTAGTTTCAAAGAAAACATACCTTTATTGCTCAAAATTCGTACAGTATTGAAGCACTACTACAATATCTATTTATATATATATATATATATTTTATATATATATATATTAGGTGAGACCAAGGGAAGTAAATGGAAGAGAAAGTAATACAATTTGCTTGTAGTTTATATGTATTAAGAGTAAAAGGCAAGGTATTGCCTAATCAAAGTTTAAAGATTAGGCTAGGCCTACTTAGAGCAGTTGGTCTAATTGGCTAACTGAGTATACCTAGGCCTAATCTCCAAATCAAGGGCTGAGGGATTAAGTGTGTAGGTATAGCAATTGCAAACTTAGAGGCTGTCATACTATATAAAAACAATAATAGTGCTAATAGAATAGACAAAAAAGACTGATTACAGTGGCTAGTAAGTAGTTAATTAATCAACTATAATGGCAAATTATTGTTTTTTTTATTTGTTAACTTTTTTATTTATTTTACTGAAGGTTTCTTTATTTAAAACAATACTTCTCGCCTTTTGCCTTAAAAATTTAGAAGAAAGTCTAAAAAGCCTAAATTATAAGCATTTATTTTGTAGTCCTAAACATTGCTTTTTGCAAAATCTAGGTATTAGAATAAAGTATCAGCATTAGGATATCAACAATTACTAAAATTTGGGTATTAGACTTTTAGGTATCAGCAATACTTTTTTAGAAAGGATATTTGAATATCAGTTTTCATTGATGCTTTTTGGGTTTTGTGCCCAACACTGAAGATAATACATTTTAGCAATTTAACTAGTTGGTATGAAATTTTGTATGTGACACTAAAGTAACTATAATTTGAGATAGAAACCCTCACTAGGGGCAAGTATAAAAATCAAAACTGGGGGATAAATATATAAATAGTAAAAAAATACAGTTTTATTAAACTGCTTAGGCCAGGGATTGGCAACCTTTTTCTACTCAAGGGCCAGATGAGGTTTTTAGTCCAAGACCATAAGCAACAGTAGGGGGGGGCAGGGGCAGTTCTTTGACTTGAAAAAAACCAAAGGGTAACCAAGCACATTTTTGCCACAATATAGACCTTCCCCTTTTACCTTTTTAGAGTCTTTACCTTTTTGGAGTCTTTATCTTTTAGAGTCTGCCCCTAAACCAATTTTTGGTTGCATCACTAATAGGCCAAAATATTAAATACTGAAAAACCAGAGTTAAAACAGATTTATTATAATTTGATGAATTCTTAGAGAGTCTAATTCCACTGTACAGTCAGCTCTGTCAATGTACATTTAGACCCCCCATTATTGACTAGCTCTACCATGCCACTTTCCTTCATTGCCAGTTCCCCTATTTCTATTCTATGCAGAGTTTGAACTGATGTGCTATCTGACTGATGCACTGACTATCTATAAACTGTGAATCATTCAAAGCTTAAAGCAGTTTTTTGCAAAAACTTTAATCTATAAATAATAGTCTGCAATAAGACTGCAGCAAAGAGGCAATTCAGAGCACAAAAAATGGCAAGTGGAGATGGCAGCGGCAGTGCCATGCTGTCAGCTGCAGATCCAACAGAGCATCGCACTGGTAATGGCAATTCAGCATTGCATGATGATGAGGAAGATAACAGTGGAATTCACGATTTAGATTTGCCAAAGGTGAGTTTTCTCAGAAGTTAAATAATCTATCTAAATATTTACTTAATATGTACTTTATAGCTTAATATCACCTGAATTCTGAGAGATTTTGCCTGAAATTTCATACTTTTTTGCATTTAAAATTGAACCAGCTGTTGCTTTTGTATTTCAGAAATTCCAACAAAAACAGATTAGTAATAATAATCACAGTACTGTGTGTAGTAATAGTACAAGCATTGCTGCTGGCGATGCAACTTCATCACGTGTAAGTCTTGCTGTGTTTAGATAAAAGAAAATGGAAATAGGTATTAAATTAAAAAAATTATTGGTGATGGACTGATGGTTAAGGTTTCGTTACGTTGCTTCTGCAATTTTATTAATTTTTGTTGCAAGCTCGTTGGTTTTGATGCTACTTTAAGTAACATAAATATCCTTTCTAGAGTTTTTTTCCAGCTATTTTTTGTCATCATTTGACTATCTATAGTCTCCCATTAAAGTTCCCAAAAATTACCATTAGAAACCTCTAAAAATCGCCCCTTCAAGTCCTAAAGAATCGCCCCTTAAAATTCCCAAGAATCACCCCTTAAAATCCACAAGAATCGCCCCTTTAATTCCTGAAGAATCGCTCTTTAAAATTCACAAGAATCGCTCCTTAAAATTCACAAAAATCCCCTCTTAAAATCCACAATAATTGCCCCTTCAAATCCACAAGAATCGACCTTTAAAATCCACTAGAATTGCTACTAAAATCATCAAGAATAGCCCCTTAAAATTCACAATAATCGCTCCTTAAAATCCCTAAGAATCGCCCCTTAAAATCACCAAGAATAGCCCCTTAAAATCCACAATAATCGCCTCTTAAAATCCCCATGAATCGCCCCTTAAAATCACCAAGAATAGCCCCTTAAAATCCCCAAGAATCGCCCCTTAAAATCACCAAGAATCGCCCCTTAAAATCACCAAGAATAGCCCCTTAAAATCCCCATAAATCGCCCCTTAAAATCACCAAGAATAGCCCCTTAAAATCCCCAAGAATCGCCTCTTAAAATCACCAAGAATCGCCCCTTAAAATCACCAAGAATCGCCCCTTAAAATCACCAAGAATAGCCCCTTAAAATCCCCATGAAACGCCACTTAAAATCACCAAGAATAGCTCCTTAAAATCCCCATGAATCGCCCCTTAAAATCACCAAGAATCGCCCCTTAAAATCCACAATAATCGCCCCTTAAAATCCACAATAATTGCCCCTTAAAATTTATAACAATAGCCCCTTCAAATCCCCAAGAATCGCCCCTTAAAATCCACAATAATCGCCCCTTAAAATCCATAATAATCGCCCCTTAAAATCCCCAAGAATCGCCCTTCAAATCTTTAAGAATCGCCCCTTAAAATCACCAAGAATCGCCCCTTAAAATCACCAAGAATAGCCCCTTAAAATCCCCATAAATCGCCCCTTAAAATCACCAAGAATAGCCCCTTAAAATCCCCAAGAATCGCCTCTTAAAATCACCAAGAATCGCCCCTTAAAATCACCAAGAATCGCCGCTTAAAATCACCAAGAATAGCCCCTTAAAATCCCCATGAAACGCCACTTAAAATCACCAAGAATAGCTCCTTAAAATCCCCATGAATCGCCCCTTAAAATCACCAAGAATCGCCCCTTAAAATCCACAATAATCGCCCCTTAAAATCCACAATAATTGCCCCTTAAAATTTATAACAATAGCCCCTTCAAATCCCCAAGAATCGCCCCTTAAAATCCACAATAATCGCCCCTTAAAATCCATAATAATCGCCCCTTAAAATCCCCAAGAATCGCCCTTCAAATCTTTAAGAATCGCTCCTTGAAATCCACAAGAATTGCCCCTTAAAATGCCCAAGAATCGCCCTTCAAATCCCTAAGAATCGCTCTTTAATAGCCCTAAGAATCGCCCCCTAAAATCCCTAAAAATCGCCCATTAAATTTGCCAGGAAAAGCGGCTATGTTCCTTGCCTGCATTGAAATCTCTAAGAATCGTTCATTAAAATCCCAAAAATAGGACCCTCGAAACTCTAAGAATCGCCTTTTAAAGTCCCTGAGCATAGCATTCGAATCCCAAGAAAAGCATTCGAAAACCTAAAAAATCGCCCCTTGTTCAAATTCCTAAGAATCACTCCTAAAAGCCTCCAAAAAATCGGTCTTTATAAAATCTTAAAGAATCGCCCTTTAAAATCCTCAAGCATAGCACATTAATATCCCAAGATATCGCTCAATAATCACCCCTTATAAACCATAAAGTAGTTATTTAAAATCTACAAAATCGCCACAGTTTTGATTTCTGTTTTTTGCTTGACAGACTACTTTTACGCGTGAGTAGTATATCGTAGTTCTTTAACGCCAAACAACTATTCGTGCCATCCAGGTGGCCGTGTCCAGAGGCAGCGATTCCGGCTTTTTTCGCCTGTTCCGACGAAGTCAACCGAGCCGATCGAGACGGCAGAAAGCAGGTTAGCGTTGCCAGTTGTTTGCGGTTACGGTTGTCCTTTCTAATGTAAAATATTCTACAAAAGTACATTGATAACTTTACTTTGCCCATGTTTTTTTAGACCAGCGGCCCCGCATTCGGCGATACAATCTGCTGTCCAGAGACAAGCTCAAAGTGCCGATGCGAAATAGTTCGGGTCACTATCTGAGCGAACAGGGCCAGCCGCTGGTTGACATCGGGTCTGACGAAAAGTGAGCTGTTGTTTTTTATAAATGATAAATTTTCTGTCGGCTTTTTTTCGGGTTTCGCCCCTTAAACTCTTGTAGGAATCTCCCCTGAACCTCTTTAACAACCTCCTCTTAAACTCCATAAGAATCTCCCATTAAACTCCCTAAGAATCTCCCATTAAACTCCCTAAGAATCTCCCATTAAACTCCCTAAGAATCTCCCATTAAACTCCCTAAGAATCTCCCATTAAACTCCCTAAGAATCTCCCCTTAAACTCCCTAAGAATCTCCCCTTAAACTCCCTAAGAATCTCCCATTAAACTCCCTAAGAATCTCCCCTTAAACTCCCTAAGAATCTCCCCTTAAACTCCCTAAGAATCTCCCCTTAAACTCCCTAAGAATCTCCCCTTAAACTCCCTAAGAATCTCCCCTTAAACTCCCTAAGAATCTCCCCTTAAACTCCCTAAGAATCTCCCCTTAAACTCCCTAAGAATCTCCCATTAAACTCCCTAAGAATCTGCCATTAAACTCCCTAAGAATCTCCCCTTAAACTCCCTAAGAATCTCCCCTCAAACTCTCTAAGAATCGGCCGTTAAGTTTCCTAGGAATCTGCCTTTAAACACCCCTAAAAATCGCCCCTTTAAATCCCTAAGAATCGCCACTTAAACGCCCTAAAAATCGCCCCGAAACTCCGTAAGAATCGCCCCTAAAATCCCAATGAATCGCCCCTAAAATCCCAATGAATCGCCCCTAAAACTCCTTAAGAATCTCCCATTAAACTCCCTAAGAATCTCCCATTAAACTCCCTAAGAATCTCCCATTAAACTCCCTAAGAATCTCCCCTTAAACTCCCTAAGAATCTCCCATTAAACTCCTTAAGAATCTCCCCTTAAACTCCCTAAGAATCTCCCCTTAAACTCCCTAAGAATCTCCCCTTAAACTCCCTAAGAATCTCCCATTAAACTCCCTAAGAATCTCCCATTAAACTCCCTAAGAATCTCCCCTTAAACTCCCTAAGAATCTCCCCTTAAACTCCCTAAGAATCTCCCCTTAAACTCCCTAAGAATCTCCCATTAAACTCCCTAAGAATGTCCCCTTAAACTCCCTAAGAATCTCCCCTTAAACTCCCTAAGAATCTCCCCTTAAACTCCCTAAGAATCTCCCATTAAACTCCCTAAGAATCTCCCCTTAAACTCTCTAAGAATCGGCCGTTAAGTTTCCTAGGAATCTCCCTTTAAACACCCCTAAAAATCGCCCCTTTAAATGCCTAAGAACTGCCCCTTAAACGCCCTAAAAATCGCCCCTAAACTCCGTAAGAATCGCCCCTAAAATCCCTATGAATCGCCCCTAAAACTCCTTAAGAATCGCCCCTAAAATCCCTAAGAATCGCCCCTAAAACTCCTTAAGAATCGGTCCTTAAAATCCCAAGAATCGCGCCTTAAGTTCCCTAAGAATCGCCCTTAAACTTCCCAAAAACTCGCCCCTAACATCCCTAAGAATCACCCCGTACAATCATTAAAAATCACCCCTTAGCAATGTCAGCCACAATCTCAAATCCCTCTTCCATCGCCCTCAGCAACGAAGACGATGACGTCACCTACTACGACTCCCACACAATGCGCCGGTTAACTAACGCCGAGATTCGCGACCAACTATTGAAAGACGGCTACAATCTGGACGATCAGCAGGACGCCGATGACCTTGATTTGATACCGCCGAGGCCTATTGAAGAGCGCGGATTTTACTGCTGTAACTACTATATATCCTGCGAGATTCTTTGAGCTGCTTGGGTCTTTCAGCTGCTTAATGTTTAAAACTCTGCGTGCGCTAAGGCACTTTTTTTTACCGATTTGTACTTTAGAAATGTAGGCTGGATTGCTAGTCTAGCCAAGGATATAATCAATAGAATGGATTGCTAGTCTATTTAAGGATATAATCAGTAAAATGGATTGCTAGTCTAGCCAAGGATATAATCAGTAAAATGGATTGCTAGTCTAGCCAAGGATATAATCAATAGAATGGATTGCTAGTCTAGCCAAGGATATAATCAGTAGAATGGATTGCTAGTCTAGCCAAGGATATAATCAGTAAAATGGATTGCTAGTCTAGCCAAGGATATAATCAGTAGAATGGATTGCTAGTCTAGCCAAGGATATAATCAGTAAAATGGATTGCTAGTCTAGCCAAGGATATAATCAATAGAATGGATTGCTAGTCTAGCCAAGAATATAATCAATAGAATGGATTGCTAGTCTAGCCAAGAATATAATCAATAGAATGGATTGCTTGTCTAGCCAAGGATATAATCAGTAGAATGGATTGCTTGTCTAGCCAAGGATATAATCAGTAGAATGGATTGCTTGTCTAGCCAAGAATATAATCAATAGAATGGATTGCTAGTCTAGCCAAGGATATAATCAGTAAAATGGATTGCTAGTCTAGCCAAGGATATAATCGATAGAATGGATTGCTAGTCTAGCCAAGGATATAATCAATAGAATGAATTGCTAGTCTAGCCAAGGATATAATCAGTAGAATGGATTGCTTGTCTAGCCAAGAATATAATCAATAGAATGGATTGCTAGTCTAGCCAAGGATATAATCAGTAGAATGGATTGCTAGTCTATTTAAGGATATAATCGATAGAATGGATTGCTAGTCTAGCCAAGGATATAATCAATAGAATGAATTGCTAGTCTAGCCAAGGATATAATCAATAGAATGGATTGCTAGTCTAGCCAAGGATATAATCAATAGAATGGATTGCTAGTCTAGCCAAGAATATAATCAATAGAATGGATTGCTAGTCTAGCCAAGGATATAATCAATAAAATGGATTGCTAGTCTAGCCAAGAATATAATCAATAAAATGGATTGCTAGTCTAGCTAATGATATAATCAGTAGAATGGATTGCTAGTCTAGCCAAGGATACGAGTATAATCAGTAAAATGGATTGCTAGTCTAGCCAAGGATATAATCAATAGAATGGATTGCTAGTCTAGCCAAGGATATAATCAGTAAAATGGATTGCTAGTCTAGCCAAGAATATAATCAATAAAATGGATTGCTAGTCTAGCTAATGATATAATCAGTAGAATGGATTGCTAGTCTAGCCAAGGATATAATCAGTAAAATGGATTGCTAGTCTAGCCAAGGATATAATCAGTAGAATGGATTGCTAGTCTAGCCAAGGATATAATCAGTAAAATGGATTGCTAGTCTAGCCAAGGATATAATCAATAGAATGGATTGCTAGTCTAGCCAAGAATATAATCAATAGAATGGATTGCTAGTCTAGCCAAGAATATAATCAATAGAATGGATTGCTTGTCTAGCCAAGGATATAATCAGTAGAATGGATTGCTTGTCTAGCCAAGGATATAATCAGTAGAATGGATTGCTTGTCTAGCCAAGAATATAATCAATAGAATGGATTGCTAGTCTAGCCAAGGATATAATCAGTAAAATGGATTGCTAGTCTAGCCAAGGATATAATCGATAGAATGGATTGCTAGTCTAGCCAAGGATATAATCAATAGAATGAATTGCTAGTCTAGCCAAGGATATAATCAGTAGAATGGATTGCTTGTCTAGCCAAGAATATAATCAATAGAATGGATTGCTAGTCTAGCCAAGGATATAATCAGTAGAATGGATTGCTAGTCTATTTAAGGATATAATCGATAGAATGGATTGCTAGTCTAGCCAAGGATATAATCAATAGAATGAATTGCTAGTCTAGCCAAGGATATAATCAATAGAATGGATTGCTAGTCTAGCCAAGGATATAATCAATAGAATGGATTGCTAGTCTAGCCAAGAATATAATCAATAGAATGGATTGCTAGTCTAGCCAAGGATATAATCAATAAAATGGATTGCTAGTCTAGCCAAGAATATAATCAATAAAATGGATTGCTAGTCTAGCTAATGATATAATCAGTAGAATGGATTGCTAGTCTAGCCAAGGATACGAGTATAATCAGTAAAATGGATTGCTAGTCTAGCCAAGGATATAATCAATAGAATGGATTGCTAGTCTAGCCAAGGATATAATCAGTAAAATGGATTGCTAGTCTAGCCAAGAATATAATCAATAAAATGGATTGCTAGTCTAGCTAATGATATAATCAGTAGAATGGATTGCTAGTCTATTTAAGGATATAATCGATAGAATGGATTGCTAGTCTAGCCAAGGATATAATCAATAGAATGAATTGCTAGTCTAGCCAAGGATATAATCAATAGAATGGATTGCTAGTCTAGCCAAGGATATAATCAATAGAATGGATTGCTAGTCTAGCCAAGAATATAATCAATAGAATGGATTGCTAGTCTAGCCAAGGATATAATCAATAAAATGGATTGCTAGTCTAGCCAAGAATATAATCAATAAAATGGATTGCTAGTCTAGCTAATGATATAATCAATAGAATTTTCAATCGTAAAGATGCGCTCTTCATTACTATCAAATGTTTATAAGTGCCTATCAGCGCCATAATATTGAATATTTACGCTTCTACAGATCTCTTCTCTCAAGTTTTGCTCTCAACTGGCTCCTGGGTCTGTTGGCAGACCCGTGATGTATATTAAGTGTATAATATGAATTAATACAATAACGTCTAACGAATTAAATGTTTATTTATAATTATAAAGCTAAATATCGATTTATAATCTGTCGATATAAACAAAAATTATTGAGGTGCGACGTGAAATTAATTACTATTGTTTTGTACCCATTCAGTTCTCTTATTTTTTTTAATATTAATCATTGCGTTTGTGTTTATAGTTTTATTGTCTGTGTTAAACTCCTCTCTGTGGTGCCTTATAGTACGCATGAGTGTTGCTTTCTGATTGGCTGGGAGAGGTTCATTAGATTTCTGTTGCTTTCTGATTGGCTGGGAGAGGTTCATTAGATTTCTGTTGCTTTCTGATTGGCTGGGAGAGGTTCATTAGATTTCTGTTGCTTTCTGATTGGCTGGGAGAAGTTCATAAGATTTCTGTTGCTTTCTGATTGGCTGGGAGAGGTTCATTATATTTCTGTTGCTCTCTGATTGGCCGGGAAAGGTTCATTATATTTCTGTTGCTCTCTGATTGGCCGGGAAAGGTTCATTAGATTTCTGTTGCTCTCTGATTGGCTGGGAAAGGTTCATTAGATTTCTGTTGCTTTCTGATTGGCTGGGAGAGGTTCCTTAGATTTCTCTTGCTTTCTGATTGGCTGGGAGAGGTTCATTAGATTTCTGTTTCTTTCTGATTGGCTAGAGGAGTTCATTAGATTTCTGTTGCTCTCTGATTGGCTGGGAGAATTTCATTATGTTTCTGTTTCTCTCTGATTGGCTGGGAAAAGTTCATTAGATTTCTGTTGCTTTCAGATTGGCTGGGGGAAGTTCATTAGATTTCTAATGCTTTTTCATTGGCTGGGAAAAGTTCATTAGATTTCTGTTGCTCTCTGATTGGCTGGAAAAGGTTCATTAGATTTCTGTTGCTTTCTGATTGGCTGGGAGAGGTTCCTTAGATTTCTCTTGCTTTCTGATTGGCTGGAAGGATCTTTTACGCTCGAAGATTTCTGCAAACTTAAAGCAGCTCTGTGAGATGCTTAGGTAACAATTGAATAGTTTTTCCTTTGCCTTTGTGTTTTTATGCCACTCATGTTGCGTGTTTTAATTTTCAATGTTGTGTGCATGTCAGTCCGTCAGTATTGTAAAGCTTATATTGCTTGTATAATTGTTATATTTAACCTTTTGTGTATTGTTAATAAGCATCTTACAGTTCCGATCGCCTACCCTATTTTAAGGCGGTTATTAACCAGGCCTATCATTCGCATTAAATACTACTTAAAAGTATGTTAATCTTGCTTGAGTTGTAAATTTTAACTCTAGTAAATTTTGTTGGATAAATTCTAGGCTAAACGAACGCATGCAACTACTTGTTAGTTAGTAGTTTTAATTAACTAGTTGACGATATGCAGTATTGTTTAGAGATTAGCTTTTGATGATATGAGCTCATTAAATATATCTGCTTTATGTTGTATGTCCTATTGAAGTTTTAACATTATATTGTGAATTGGTTAGTGAAGTGTCTTCCTTTGGTAAATAAGCGATGGTATAATTACGTCACAGGTTATGGAGATGATTTAGCGTCTTCTTCTAGCCTAAATCTTTGCTTTTACGAGCTATAGCTGCTTTAATTGGCTTTTAGTTGCAGGTCATTCTCTTCTGCTTTTCTTTGCCTGCTTATTAATAATATTTAATTGCTTCTTGTGTAATACAAAATATAGTAATAAACTTTTTGTATTACTTAGGTCATCAGTAGTCTAGTAAAAATAATGTTCTATCTTTATGAATTCATATTTTTCGATCTCCACATTATTAAATTAACTCTAAGAAGTAAAAGCGGTGTAATTTACGAGCGTGAGTATGATTTATTGATGTGCTTTAAATTCTTGTAGCTTCCATAATTGTCAAGTTAACTAATTTTTGTCTGCCTAATTAAATACAAAATGAGATAACAATATATAAAACAATTGTATTTTCATGTGGCTGTATCAGTCACTGCAATCATCTTGATCACAATGTTGAGCCGTAAATATTTATCTGTCGTTAATCACTCAGACTTCTTTATTTTTTATTTAAATTACCTACTTGTTCAGGTAAATCCCATCTCGATCAGGTAAATCCCAGCTGGATCAGGTAAATGAAATCCCAGCTGGATCAGGTAAATGAAATCCCAGCTGGATCAGGTAAATGAAATCCCAGCTGGATCAGGTAAATGAAATCCCAGCTGGATCAGGTAAATGAAATCCCAGCTGGATCAGGTAAATGAAATCCCAGCTGGATCAGGTAAATGAAATCCCAGCTGGATCAGGTAAATCCTACAATAGCTCTAATCCCAGTTTGAATTAAAATTTTTGACCAACACCGCATCCGTGTTTTTAATTCCAATTTTTAGTTGGCGTCCTGTGTACACAAAAATCTGAATAGCCTTTAGTTACTGCAATGCGAGAGAACGTGTACTCCCCAGCTATATGCCTGCAAAAACCGCCACAACACAGTTTTATAACTGTCACAGAAAGTGCTTCTTATCAACTGACTCACCAAACTGCCAGCAAATACTTTGTAGGGCAGAAAAATAGAGAGAAAAAATTTAGTCCTGCTTCTTATCAATAGACCAGCAATAGCGGTCTAAACTACGTATATAATATAGCTTTTGGAAACTTCTTCTGGGCGTTGCTATTTTTCGACTTTGTCAGGCAACATACATTTAATTTCTATTGTATAGCTTCTGTAACTAAGCGACATTGATTAGTTAGAACTTCATCATGAGCTGCTGCTGCTCTGGAGGTGAGCCCGACGACACGACAGCGGGCAACGATGTCGAGATGCAGGAGCGCGGCTCGTCGGCCCGCCAGCAGAAGGCCGACGAAGACCAGGCCTATCGCATCAAGATGAAGGATCGTAGCTGCACAGACGTTGTCTGCCTGGTTCTGTTTATTGTGTTCATCTGCGGCCTAGGAGTGGTGGCCTATTTCGCTAGTCAAGGAGATCCTTACACACTGATCTACCCTACCGATTCGCAAGGCAATTTGTGCGGCCGGTCCAATCAGACTGCCAACCAGCGCCACCTGGTGTTCTTCGACCTGCTCGAATGCTTCAAGATGGGCCCGAGAGCTATCATAGCGGGCGGCTGCCCAACTCCGCAGGTCAGTCAGTTAGTTTAATTACGTGTACATGCACAATGATGTTTACAGGGGATCAGTTGCTTTGACACTGCCGCAGTAGTGATGCCGCCTGAACCCTGGATGAGCACAGCGGCCTTGACTTTCTCATGGGGGTTGGGCCCAGGGGCGTAGCTCTACCCCACCTCTACCACATCCGTAGAGCAATCCGATGTCGATCGCTAAAAGTACACCGCCGTGTAGCCGAAGTATGACGACATCGTTATCTATCGCCGTCGGTTACCTCGGATACTTCGCGGCGGATGTCGGAATGTTGCACGGGTCAGTAGGCTGGCAGAATCCATGGCGCCGCCTTATACAGCAGCTTTGGCACCGCAGGCGCCCCTTAGTGCTGGCAACCATGATGGTGTGGCGCCATCACCGTGGCACGCCATCGAACCTTGGAGGTTACTCTGACGTGTGCATTAGAGTCAGAGGCTAAGCTACCCTGCTCCCCCTCTCATCCGCAGGTGTGCGTCGAACGGTGTCCGAATCGCAATTGGGCCTGGATGGACCTGTGGGCTCGGGAGGAGGCGCCGGGCAGTTCTCGGGATGTCGCTCGACGCAAGCAGGAGATGGTGTGCCGCTACGGCGACCCGCAGAACAATACCCAGCTGAGCGTGTTCGAGCTGGTCAGTCAGGGCCTGTGCGCTCCGTATTATTTGAATTCGACTTCTGTAGGTGGCCGCTGCATACCGTCGATATTTGCTGACATTCCCAACCTGCTGGCTGGAATCGAATCGAAGGACGGCAACACACTGCGAACTGGCGATAACCTGACAGAGATCCGGTACACGGACATTGCCAATGCCAGCAGTTACCTGAGCTTGTTTCTAAGCACAATTACTGTTGCCCAGGACGCATTCAACGATGTGGTGACGAGTCGGTTCCTGATTCTTGGCGGCATCGGCATTGGAGCAGTGGTAGCTTTCATCTGGTGCGTCTTGCTTCGCTGCACAGCCGCCTTCATGGTCTACGGCAGTTTGCTAGTCTTCTTCCTAGTCTTTGTCGCCATTTCCGGCTACTGTTTCTGGATATATTTCTTCGACGTGACGTTGCAGTCGTTTCAGGACACTTTGGGCAATTCTTACTTCACTACAAACTTCTCCGTCTATCTGAGGATCAAGGAGACCTGGCTAGCCTTCGGCATCACATCCGGGATCGTGATGCTCATTGTGCTGTTAGTTCTACTGTGCCTTCGAAAACGACTGCAGCTCGCCATTGCACTGATCCGCGAGGCCAGCAAAGCCATCGCTGGGATCTCCAGCACTCTGTTCTTCCCGATCTGGCCGCTGTTGTTTCAAATTCTTGTCATCGCAGCGTTCACTTTGAACGCGGTTCTGCTAGGCTCGACAGGTAAAAAGATGTTTGCCCAGACGAACAGCACCAGTAGAGAAAGTGAGCCCTGCGACAATGCCACCGATTTCGTCACCTGTCAGTTTGTGCGGTACGGAAGCAACGAATGGTCCTATTACCTGCAAGGCTACAATTTATTTATGGGCTTCTGGTTGAGCGCGTTTGTCGTGTCGTTTGGTCAGCTGGTATTGGCTGGCGCCTTCGCCTCGTACTATTGGGCCTGGGAGAAGCCCAAAGACATACCGGCGTTACCTATTCTCCACTCGCTGGCTCGGGCAGTTCGCTACCATCTGGGCACAGTCGCGTTCGGCTCTCTGCTCATTGCCATCGTCAAATTCATCCGAGCCATTCTCAGCTATCTGGAGAGCAAACTGAAAGGCCGAGAGAATCTGTTTGTAAAATTCATTTTCTGCTGTTTGAAGTGCTTTTTCTGGTGTCTGGAGAAGTTTCTGAAGTTTCTAACCAAGAATGCTTACATAGTCACAGCCATTAACGGTAAAAACTTTTGCTTAGCTGCCAAACAAGCGTTCGGAATTATTCTTAATAACTGCGTTCGATTTGTGGTGGTGGACAATGTGACCAGTTTTGTCCTATTCGTTGGCAAGCTCATCGTCACAGGCCTCATCACGGCTGTGGCCTTCCTTTTCTTTAACGGGCAAATCCGAATTCACTCGTCCCTAGAGGTGGACTTGCATTATTTCTTTGTGCCAGTAATTTTAATCGGCATTTCTACCTGGATCATATGTTCGCTATTCTTTAGCGTATTCGACTTTGCGGTGGACACGATGTTCCTCTGCGCAATGGTTGACGTGTCGAAAAACGACGGATCTAAGGAGAAGCCGTACTACATGTCGAAGGGTTTGATGAAAGCGCTGGACGTTAAAAATCAGTTTGTTGACGTTGACCCAGATGATAGAAAAGGTTTCTGCTGCTGTTGTTGATTTCTGATTTGACTTTTGAGTCTTTGGATTGTGGATTTGTTTACATTTCTGATTGTAGGCACAGAGTCTGGACATAATAAAGTTGTTAATTAAAACTTTTGCCTCTCTGAATCGACGCATCAATAAAGTTATTGTTAACTGCTTTCTTCGAAACCCATGATTTGTCACCGTAGCTAAATATGTGTATTTTTTAATTTTGCCTATTGTTTAACTGATTTTTGCCATTGAAAAAAGTATTTTATTATCCCCAACATTTTTGTTGGTCTTAACGTAGACAGTGTAATTAAAATATAACTTGTCTGTCGATTTCGTTGCGAACACAAAATATAAAAAATCATTTAATTTCTAATTAGTGATTGTTTTGTTTTATTTTAATAAACAGCAGAAACTATACACATTTAATGAAATTACAGCAAAAAATCAAGACCAGGTAGGTTAGTTCCACGTTGTTAGTTTTTAATTTAGTACTTTTGATGCCCAACTGTTGGCAGAGAGCTTTTAAGTTTGAGTACAATTCGTACTTTAAATAACGTGGAACTAAGCTGGCCGTCTCAACCTGTGCAAAAAGGGTCGACAGTTAAACAAATACTTTTAGGTATCAGTAAGCAAATTTATAAAAATGCCTTAAATTTTTGGCAACTGAAAATTTAGTGGTTAACACGGAATTAAGCAGAATGCAGTTGTGGACTGTGGAATGGAGTTGCATATTAACAGCGAACTTTACACGAGAATTTCTGTTGCAGATCTACTGACTTCACTAATTAGAGCTTCTAACTACCAGTGCTAAGCTATAGTGAAACAAAAAATATTTACAAAGTCGGAAAAGTTGAATATTAGTATCGTACAACTGAAACAAGTGGTTGAAAGAGCAAGTTGTCAAGGTGCACTGCACCGTCTCTGTCCATGCAGACTGTTCATCGATCGAAGCCAGAACACGGTGTGGGAATTGTCAACGTACAGCAGGTCCTCGCCGTCCAAACCGAGGACCACCGTCTTGTTGACGCCCTGTCGGCTGTAGAGTGGCACCAGGCTGATGCGAGCTGGGTCCAACTGGTCGTGCTTGATGAAGTCCTGATCAGTCATGCAGCATAGAATCCACACGCAGCGATCGCAGGCCATCACTAGTCGGTAGCGAGTGTTACCGTCGCTCACGAAACCGAAGTTGACTGACCAGGCCAGGCTGACACTCGACTCGCTGACGCAATCGGCCCCAGTTGCTTGAAGCGTTGTTGGCACCGGATGACAATCGAGCAGTGTTTGAATATTTCTCACCTCCATGGTAGGCAGGTGCCACAGGGAGAAACGACCGTCATCGTAGGCGCCAGCCAGCAGGTGACTCCTCGGCGCGAATTTGACGCAACGCAATGGCTGAACACTGCGCGAGTTTACCACGATTGCCTCTCCAGTTGTAATGTTCCACAGCACCATTCGTCCATTGCTGAGGCCGCCGGCACCAAAGCGACCATCGTCGCTGACATCAAAACTAACCAGAAATGTAGCATCCTCTTGGATCACCTCAGCGATGCTTCTGTTGGCGATGATATCCAGCGATTCCGTAACGAAGTTCCAATCAGACTCAGTTAGCACTACCGCCCTGGCTTCTTTGTGGCTATCGATGGCTTGAGGCATACGAAGCGGTAGGAGATGCGTGTGAAAGATACTCTCGGTTTTTACGCGTTGGAAATTGGCATCGTAAACTACCAACTGATTCCATCTGTTCGACCCAATGAACCCGCGGTTGCTAGGAAGCATCACGAGATCGCGGATCCAGATCGGTTCAACTTTATACGTAAATTGCCAGCTACCATCTTCGGCTTCTGTTGCTTTTACCACGCCGTTTGGTAGTGCATACACTGCCGACTTACCGCCCGCAGCCATGCAGACTGCCGAGACCTTGCCTAGCTGGAAGCCCTCGCCCTTGTACTTTCCGATGTGTCTAAGGTTTCCATTTTCTGTCGACTCCAGAATCAGCAGAGACCTGCGCACTGATTGGCACGCCATCACCATCCGATTGTTCGGTGTGAAAACGGCGTCATAGACGGTGCGCAATCGCAGAGTGCAGCACTCGTTCCCAAAGAAAATGGAGCTTTGCCTATTCACTTTTCGTTGAAAGCAGGGCGACGAAGAGGTAACGCGGACGATCCATTTAGTTAAGACACTTTCGCTTGAAACCTCCGACAGAGAAAATAGAGACTTGGATTGGAACGTCAGACAGCGAGACCTAGTGCCTGTTCCATTGAGTTCGTCGACCAGCTCTAGCGTGGCACCGCTACCAATCACAGAAGCGTCAGTGGCCACTCGGTAGAGGTAAATATGAGCCCGGCTTGTGCTCACTGCCAGATGAGCGCCATCCTTGGACAATGCGAGACTTGTGAACTCGGTATAATTCTGGCACTGCTCAGTCAGTAAAGTGTCTAGCGTAAAAGAGTCCCATAGACGGATTTCGTGCTTTGAGATCGAAATGATCCATTTGAACTGGCCTAGCACGCCTAGCACAGACTGGATCGGTGGCTCGCGCAGTTCCTGGAAGCCGGTGTACTTTCGAACACTGGACGACGTCACGTTGTCATTTGGCCTTGTTTCGTATACGTACACGCAGTAGTCCGGTCCGCTGACTGCGATAGAAGAATCTCTACTAGCAATGTGTCTTACGCACAACTCATCCGTGGCTTGCATGTCGATCTGGTAGTCATAGCAACAATTAATAAATGTACTTGTGACAGTCAACTCGTAAATTCTTCCGTTCTGGCTACCAACAATAAGTTTCTGATCGTCGGTAAAACACATTGCCGTAAATTCGTCCTCTGGTCGTTTCTCGTCTTGCCAGACTAGTTGCGCCGGCGCCCTTTCTTCTTCCTTCTCGCTGCTGTACGTTCTAGTGCGTGGTCGTTCAATAGGAAAAAGCATAGTGTAGCGCTTGTTGTGACCTTGCAACGCTGGCGACATCAAACTATTGGTTTCAAGAGCGAATTCCGGGAGCCGGTATCTTATTAGTCTCGACGCCGTGAGTAGCCAAATTGATTCTTTGTCAGACCCAAAGAAGGCGGTCACTACTGGGTCATTGTCGAACTCCTTGTCCTGGCGGCGGTACAGGGTACTTCTCGAGTTTAAATCTTTGATAACGACTGAGCAATCACTTACAACAGCGACGTGAGTTAATTCGTCGTTTAAGGTGTAAGACGTGACGTTGCAGCCGAGCTCTAGAGTATCCATGATCTGCTCTTCCGTTTGCGCCTTATTCATCCAGTGGAAGAAGCAGGCACTATGCTCGTGCTGGAAGACCCATTCCTTGACATGCTGCTGCAGACTGTCACCCTCGGCGAAGCTCAGCGCGAGCTGAACCAAAGAAGATGTTGATGTTGACTGACCGCCGGCAAGGCCGAGGCTCTGGATTCGAAAGACTGGCAAACGGATGAACTTATGCATTTCTTGCCAAGTGTCGCCCAGTTTAAGCGCCTTTAGCGCGAATCGATAGCAAAATGCTAGACTGTCAGGACCAATGCTACAGCAAAGCCAGGACAGGAAGTCAAAGTCAAGCAGCAGGTCCTTTTTATCATCAATCGGCACATCACTATCACTGACCAGATGGTACACAAAATTCTCGGCCAAGTAGTTGCAGTCGTCTTCCATGTCATGCCAGCTGGAGCAGTCATCTCTACTCTGCAGGACGTTCTTAACGAACTCGCTATTGTATTGAGCTGTCTCCTTTTGGAACTTTGATCGCAAACCGGACACAATGATGTCATGCAGAGTGAAAGTCTGCATGTCCGCCTTGATCTTCTCTTCGGTAGCAATGGATCGGCGAACGAACTTCTCCAAAGTCTCGCGAGCTTCCTCCTCATCTAGGTCAGTCCAGCAGTAGGCGGATAGGAACGCCGGCGAGAGAAGACTGTTGCTCATGAAGATCGACAGTCGCAGATACAAACTCTTGTCGTCTTCTTGTAGATCCTCTACGCTGACCATGATGGCATCGCTGATGTTCTCGTAGTGATAGTCCCCGGCCTCCACGTTGTCGGAGCTGAATGCGGTGTTTTTGTACTTTTTAAAGAAGTACTCAAACCTGGACATGCTGCTCTGAGAGAGCAGGCTGCCAAAAATGGAAACTACGAAAGGGCTTCCATTGCAACCCTCGTGAATGCGCTTGAAGCAGCTCGTTTTTTCGCTGTTGGGCCGTTCTCCCTCTTGAGGAACCATTTGGTTGAGTAGGCTGATGCTAGAACTCTCCGTGAATCCTCTATCCACGTGAATGGTCTCGGTTCGGCCGTGCTCACCGCGCTGTACTCTGCTGAGAATGTCCGAAGACCTGCTAGTGATGAGAATTCGCGCCTGTACGTTGAAGAACTTTAGTACCATGGGATCCCAGACATCGTCGAGAACAATCAGGCAGATTGGATAGTTCTTGATCAGAGTAGATCGCAGCATGTCTCGAGCCGCTTCAAGATCAACTGGCGGTTGAAATCTGCTGCTACTATCGAGGCGCTTGCAAAAATTTTGCATCTTTAACAGCAGCTGGGCATCTCGCTCTTTGTCATTGTTTGACAGCTTACCAATGTGCACCCAGAACACTTTGTTGTAGAAGTAGGCGGCGATCCGTCTCTGAGAACTGCAGAAGCCTCGGACGGCCTGAGCGGCCATGATCGACTTGCCAGAGCCGGCCTGGCCCCAGATGACGATCCAGCCGCCGTCTCGCCTTTGCGACAGTTTGACCAGGTGATCCTTGAGCTGGACAACAAATTCCAATTCAACGTTTCCTTGAGGCAGGACTGGGATGCCGCCTTCGATGAAGATCGCTTCGCACTGGTCTGAGTTTAGTGCTGTCTGCGGACTGCTCTTAGCTTCGACAAGCTTCTGCCATACGTGCTCATATGGGGCTTTGATGCTGTCAAGAAATATTTCGAACGAGTGTGGTCTATTCCTTTCCACGATAATGTCAACTAGAGTGTTAGTCTGCTGACCGGTGGACTTCGCTGCATGAATTCGCTCCTTATCTGCGACGCTGAGCACTCCTTTGCTAATCAACTCGTCCTCGATGTCTCGCACGTCAACGTCAGAAATGGCGCTTCCTTTCAGCGCTAGCAGAGCCGCCCTCTTCTGCGACTCCATTTTTGTTGGGTCTTGAATGCTGCTAGCCGAAAGTTGCAATTGCAAATTCTCTCTTGACGATTATCCACTTGCCCTCGGCTGTGGACAGAAAGACCTGCGTTTTATAGCGGGCTAGATGTGTAATTCAAAAGCTGAAATTCTGTGCTTAGCTTTTCTTCTGTCTTTCTTTCCTGTCTTCTCTTCCTTTTTATCATTCGCAATAACTGCAGCTGTTTATATAGTGTTTCAGCTGACGCACAAGCCAGCGCACACTGTGTTAGTGGTGACGTACGTTACTAAAAAAGTAAACAATGGGCGCATTTACAATAGAGCAATATAAAATCGTCCCATGACTGTACACCTAACGCTGCATGCGAGTTTGTAGATCATGTGTAGTTGCTTTTTTTAGCATTTTTAATATGTTTTTTATAGCCATTACGCTATAGCGTCAATTCCGTAGTGTCACGAGACGGGCGGGATTGCTATAGTATGGAGTGAATTACCGCCTTAAATGAGCAATCATCGTTGATTTGTTTTAGACTAATTCTGCACCACAGCCTGACCACTGCGGGAAGGCAAGGCAACCTACACCAATTTAAATATATAACTTTTTACAGGCGAAAAGTGAATAAAGTTTATTTTTAAATCTGGTGACAACTCGTAATTCTTAAAAAGATAAAAAAACTACGAGTATTAAAAAAATTGTTTCGTTCTAAAAGCACAAGGATTTTAATTATAGCGTGTGACGCTTTAGCGTCTGTTTTAAAATAAATTTCAATTGTACGTGTAGGAACTTATACGTAATTTTGTAGCGGTTTTCCGGATTTTTTAGAGAAATGACTCATCGTCAAATCTATATCTATCTAGGCCTAAGAGGCACGCCCGCTTTTTATTCTATCTGTGTACCTGAGTCGATTTAAATTGACAGAATTAAAAAAGTATTTCCATGAAAACATATAATTTTTGGCATTTTAGCTCTGAGGCACTACAAAATTGCAGGTACAGTTTTACTAATGCTAAAATTTTTATCGACACCCAGCGGTCGTATGTTTCCCCCGACGTCCGTTATCGGATCTGTGGCTCAGTGACGTACCCCCCATTGATCGCATGCCAAAAATGGTCTGATGAGGCGACGGCCCATCAGCTCAGTATCAGGTGGTATAGTGTATCGAGATCAGTGACGGGGTTGGCTAACGCGGTACTTTTATCGCTTCGCCGTCCAGCTGGTCCATCCAAGCGATCTTTTTCAAAGTCGGCGACCACGATTTGCAAACCATGTCGTCTGCGCAGAGGCGCAAACGACATGGCATCTGCGCAAAATTTATTCATTTGAGTTTTCACCATTAGAAAATAATTCGCTTCTCAAATTCGTGGCAATTGCTACAACTAATGACTATCAACTAATCGGAGTTCGGATCAAAGGAGAGCCAGCTAGCGCCACTTCCCCAGAGGACATTCTGTTTCTCAAACTTAGCATCCTTGTCTCTGCTCTGTGCCATTCTTAGCAGATCTTCTCAATCTGCTCGGTTCTTGCAGGATCTTCTAATTGAAGGGAGGTACATTTGTTTTGTCATTCATTTGGCCAAGAGTGTTCTAGCTTCGTTATTTTTTATTTTATGGCAAAATGGGACAATAAATTTAATAGAATATTCGATTCGAAGCTATAAAAAGATATACATGTAAACGTTAATTGATCTAGTACGCTAGCAAGTCGCCCAGATCTGGTAAGTTTACCTAAGTATTAATCATAGCGAAGATCTTGAACGTTCTTGAAAGTTCTTGCGCAGCAACCCGACGAGAAGATAGATAAGATCTGTTAAGAATCAACATGTCTTCTAGCGCATACATGTATATGCAGCCCTGATCTGGCCATCGCTGACTTTCATGATCTGTTTGGCGCGATGATCGAAGTAGATGCCGATGCGTAAAGAAGTCGTAGACGTGCAGCAATTAACAAGTCTCTGCGTCAGTTGATGATGCCATGCAGTTTTTGGAAAGGCTGCTGGTTTTGACAAATTAATTGAGAGGAGCTCTAACTGAAAGTGCATATCGCTCTCTGAACGCGAATTTGTGTGGAGCGCGACAGCAGCCAGCCTTTTGAAGCTGCAGGCAGTTCAAAATCGTATTTTGTGACTGAGTATGATACGCGTACGGCGCGTTGTGTGGTCGGTGAGATTTTGATATGAAGGTTATCCGAATGATTGTACTTTTTACTGACAAACTGAAATGTTACAAAAGTTGACTAAATACAGTTTGTACGTTATTTGTCTGTTTCAAGAAAATATTGCCGAAATGGCAGGCTTTCTAGCCCGGAAACGTAATCCATGAGCATCTCTTGTACAATGCAGTGTGGACTCGACGGAATGAAACTTGATAATCAAAATCGCTTTTGCTCTCAGCGCCACCGTGACATATCGAGCAGAACCTGACCCACGTTGCTTTTCACTTGTATTTTTTGGGTGCAGAGTTGATTTACACATCCATGTGATTTATAAATGTGATTTACATATATGTAAAATAAGTTTCTTGAAGTCCAAGAATTCAAAGAATCGCCTTATTTTTGTTGTGATGACAGATGAATAAACGGATGCCGAATGCGTTCTTGGCTTGTGGATGCAATGCGCTTCAATTCATTTCATTTATATATTTGTATTTATATCTGAACAATCTATGTAGTCAAGGTAATTAATATATATTCTAAATAATGTCTATATCTTTTATTGAATTAAAACTGGATCGACTGGAACTCTGGAACGGCTATGCAACCCTACAACTACAACTAATACGGCGCGCAGGAGACCTAACACCAAAACACAGCGCATTCGCGTTTGAAATACGATAGGAATTAGCATACAGTAAAACAATAGTAGTAAAGTACGTACAGTAAGAATCGCGGAAATAGAAACTCACTACTGAATAAATACTAACTAAATAATATTCAAGAATGCCGGACACATCATAAAAAGTGCGGAGATTTAATTGATACATAAAAATACTTTACATATACATAAAAATAGCATTAATTCTTATTTTTAATTCTAGTTTACTGAGATTAAGTTTATTGTGTTCGCTATAATTATCGTCGTTGATTTACTTTTTGTTAAAACTTTAATATACTTGAGTTCAACTTATTTATAATTTATCGAAGAAAAAATGATCGATCAAGCCTTTCGATTCGATTTTGGTTTGGTGATGGCTGATGGTGTACGGTACGGTCTACCAGGCTAGCCCTATCTAGGCCCTATCCTACACGCACACCGTCGTTGTATAGGGTATATGGCCTAGGCCTAACTTCATATCTATGACTCCTGCCATTCCAATCCTGGCAATGGCAAGGAAAAGTCTAGAAATTAAAGGGTCTCTAGACTCTAGGTAGCCCATGGTCAGGAAGGTGCAGCGTGTGCGCCGGAATAACATCCATCAAAATTTTTGTTGTGCGCCGCGTGCGCCGAGAAAAAAAATTACTTGTGCGCCATGCGCTGAGAAAAATACACTTAAAAAAGCACCATCAAGTATTAAGTATCTAAATTGAATCAATACCAATGGAAGTTCAAGCAGTTCAATCATAGCTTCTATTTGCAAAATATAAGCAAAAAGACGCAACAAAAGCCGCGAAAGGCGCAAATTTGTTAAGTTTGTTAAGTCGATTAATGAAATTTGAAATAGAAACAACATTGGAAATAACGACTATCGTATCGACTATCGTTTATTTTATTGATTGATTGACATTTAATATACAATATCATTATTATATTGTCACGTACACTGACGTACCTTGTGCGCCATGCGCCGAGCCATGCACCGATGCACCGAGCCATGCGCCGATGCGCCGAGCCCATGCGCGCGGCGCAGTGAAGTGTGCGCCGTGCGCCGGCAAATTGCTGATTTGCGCCGGAAAATTCCGAGGATTCTACCGTCTTCCTGGCTGTGGCAGTACAGTTAGGCTGGGAACTAATTAAAAGGGCAACATCATCATCATAGGCAATAGGCCTAGTCAAAAAGGTGCCAGTCAAAACATTAATTATAACTTCACATGTATATATTATAGGCCTATAGATTTATATATAGGTAGGGCCTATTTCTAGACTTAATGTTAGGCCTATATTATACATTTATATATTTTAATAAATGTTCTAGCTTCTAGACCCCTTCATTATTTTATAATATCCCACTGATTTGTCACTAAGTTGTTATAGAGATGTATTTCTCTCTTTTAAGATTTTACTAATTTGTACTAACCTATTATTTCTAAGAATCCTACTTTTAAAACTATATGTATTATATATTATGGACTATCGTCAATACAAATTACCCTGGGTAGCTTCAGTGCCCAAGTGACAAAACACTGCTGACTACTACTAAGCTCTTAAACTATATAGTCCAAACAAGGTGTTCCAAGACTGAGGGGTTTCTGGCTTTTAGTACTGTCTTTGACAACTTAAAACTGCATCATGCTTAGCTGCAACAGCCTGAATCTATTTCTTAGTAATCCTCCTTTTCTACTGAGCAATCCACCCTTTCTTTTATTAAGCAAAATGCTTGTTCGACAATCCCTACTTAACTGCACTGGAAAAACGCCCTTTCTATCCAACATGGTATTTCATACTAACACTTGCAATCTTGCCTAAATTACCAAGTCAGAAAACCAGAGAAATCTTAATTTCTAGGTTACTGAGTATTTTAGGTGGGGGTGGAGAAAATTTTCTTGGAAATTCTCAGTTTTGAAAACACTAGTGAGGTGGGGTGGATTCCACGTTTGAATTGCCACTAATGTTGAGTTTGCACGAATAAAACTAGAAAAATTGCGTAGACAAATCTTAACAGGAAAACTTTTCCTTTTACTCCGACTGTCGGGTTCTCAAGTCCAGGGGGAGGGTAGTCGTAATCGTATCGGAGTGGTCATAGAGCGGCATGGTCGTTCAGTTATAGACACCAGAGATTCTGACTCCGTAAATTAATGTGTCAATGTGTTGAACTCGTTACTGTCCCTATAGGAAAAAGTTGTAAAACCGCGGACAGTGTCCAGCGCACTTTTGAAATTTTTCTAAAGCGCAGCGCGCGCACAGGCGCATCGCCTGCGCATGCGCTGCCCTTTCTTACTGGCTGCTGCTCTAGCAAATACATATACATGGAAATGGGTATAATACCTCTGTTGAAGGGGCTTATACACTTGTAATTTATTAAGCTTAGAGATATTCCAAAAAATTCAATTTCAATTTTCCAAAATTTGAAATTTTTTAGAGCAAATTTCAATTTCGAAAAAAAATTTAAAAAGTGAAAATTTTGGTAGTGTCTAAAAAGTCGCTAAAAATAAACTACTTTCTACTACATATACATGTATTACTTCTTGCTTAAGCAGTAAATTGAAAGTAGAAAAGTGAATGTTGATCATACTAAACTTTGTTTTTCTAAATTATGATTTCAGGAAATTTCAATTTTGATTTTGGAAAGTTAGCGAATTTTGATTTCGACAAAACTGCAGATCTTTCGGAACATCTCTAATAATCCTAAAGTGTGGTAAAATAGTTTGACTCTTCTAAAGCGCGCGTCCGCGGGTTTTTAACATTTATTCCAATAGGGGTTACTGTCAGTAGGGTAGAGCTGCCACCACCATAATTTACGTATTACGGAACAAATAAATCCCAGAGCTTTCTTTGAGATGAGGACTTTTGGTTATTTTATAGCCCACGGGCAAATGACTCAATAAATACTATGGCTTATGTTAATGGAATAAATATGGATTGGATTAAATGTTTATTTGGTGTCTTATTATTAATGAAACAGGCTTATAGCTTAGTTTTTCTTAATATTTGAAACAAGGATGGAATTCACAGGTGCTAGTGCACTAAATAATCTTAGGATAAAGAAAACTGGTACGCCTAACTTTAGAAAAGTAGGAGACAATAATAAACGGAAGTAGGAAAAGGTACTTGAGACAATTCGTCATGAGCAGATTAAGTAAGAAAATAGCATGAACATTAATTGGAGGAGGCACTGGACTGGCCGTTGGATTAAAATACAATGCTTGGATACATTGGGTGGACAGCTTTGTCGCAATGAGGAAAGAATAATTATAACAAAAATCCAACGAAAGGGAACACGCACTGTCCAAAAGATGGAAGCCACATACAGTAGCTGGATGTCTACTTAACGGAAATTGAATGCCAAAATTTACTGAGTGGACACAAAATTAATGTTTCTTGTGCATGCGATTTCAAAGTTACTAGAGTAAATTGTTAATCAAGTTTCACTATTGGCACCCAACTGCCACATATTGAACCCAAAAAAGTTAAAGAAATGTTCTATTTTGGCCTTGTATTTATAGTAGACAAAATCTTGTCCTACTGGTTCGTGTATCATGTGTTTAAACAATAGTTAACTAAAACATTCCATGTTTTAAATTGCTGCTGGCATTGTGTTCACAGAAATAAAACCTGAAAATTGTGCAGACAAATCATAACAAAATATTTCTCCTGTTTTATTCCGACTGCTGGGTTCTCAAGTCCAGGGGAAGGGTGGTTTTAATCGTAGCGGAACAGTCGTTAGCGGCACAGTTTTTCAAATGGTAGATACCGGAGCTTTTGGTGCTGATAAAATTAATGCGTTGATTTGCTAAGCTTATTACTTTCAATAGGGTAGTTGCTGCCACAACCGTAATTTACGTATTACAGAATGAATAAGTCTCGGAGCTTTCTTTGAGCTGAGAACTTTAGGTTATTTTATGCCCCATGGGCAAATGACTTAAGAAATACTATGGCCTTGGTTCAAACAAATAAATATTAGCAAACTAAGGTTTATTAGGTTTAGTTGTTATTTAGCAGGCTGGATAATAAAATTACTGATGCTGTCACTAATTAAAACAATTACAGAAGAATGCGGTTAATGTTCTATGACAATACTAATTGCGGGTGCCATTTCGCGAAGGCTAATTAAATAAGAAAATTGAGCTAAACAAGTAAATGAGCAACAAACGAGAGAAACAAGAGCAAGAGAAAAAGATGCATGCCAAAAAGTCTTGTGGCATCGCATCTATATACAAGAGGAAAAAAAATACCATTCACTCATTGGAACACCGGCAGGGCATGAACATGGAGGCAGAATCATGCAAAAGGGCATAACGCGGGGTGGAATTAAACACATAGGAAAACAAAATTTACAGCTCACGTCCCGCATCTGGTAAGTAAATGCATGACGTGGGGGAACAAGCAAAAACCAATGTCGGGAGTGACCTCACTCTAGGTAATAGAAAACGCACAAATTTCAACACTTGCTTGCAAAATTTAAAATGAAAAAATAAGTTCAATTTATTACAAATTCTTCGTGGCAACTTGCCTGCCACAATTGTCTATAGTAGTTGTTTTTACACTAGCCATTATGCCAATCAATTCTTATGCCAAGCATTTATGCCAAGGCAAATTTTTTTAAGAATTACACTAGAGATTTCTGGCATAACTATAATAAAAGAGAGTATGGCCCAAGTGCATAAGGCACTGTGATCACTTTTCCTTAAAAGGTCTAATTTTCTGAGTTATAGATGACATAACTTTTGAACTATTCAATAGATTTTCATTCCTAATATGTCATTTAGCATTTTTCTTGTAGATTATTTTGTTTAGTCTTATATATGCCTTTGCAAAACACAACTAATAGTTTTTCTTTTATTTACAAAAAATAATGTGCCATATATAGAATTTGAATCTTTAGACTATAAATTATGCCACTTTTGTCCTTATATTGATTATCTAGATGTAAAACAAGCCAATCTAGCTGACTGGCAAGGGGCCCAGCCTGATAAGCTACAAAAATACCCATTCAAAAAGTTTAAAAGTAGTACTAATTAGCTGATAAGGCATTTAGCCCTTATAATATAGTTGAAGTTACTCTTGTCATTTACCTAAATATTATGTTAACTCATAGTTAAAATGTCATAATTAAGATTGGGTATTTTATTGTTGTAATACAAAAAGGTCCTTTATTATTGCAATGCAAAAAGGTCCCTTATTAGTTATTGTTGCAATGACTTTATTAATGTCTAGTATGTATATCATAAGTAAATGATCTATTTTTTTCTAGTGTAAACTTGAATTTTATAGTGTAGGAAGTCACTTTTTTCTGGCATGCTATATAATATATTTAAGTGTGGGGTTCTATGTGCACTGACAAAAACTTTGGCATTTGCATGCACATCTGTAGCAATTCTAAAAGGTTTATATGCATGCAGCTTTTATTTGTTTTAAAAACTTGCATTGTTTTATTTAAAAATATATTAGCGCCGCAGGCACTCATTTTAGCGCCGCAGGCAATTGCATATTAATTATACTTCTAACAATAAAACAATGTTATTGCATTTAAAAGCAAAGCCACTGAACATTACTTTAACATTTAAAAAGAAAGATAAAACTTATCTTTAGGTATTTATTTAAACTTTTAAACTAAACTAAACTAAATTTAAACTAAAAACTATCAAATAGAATAATAAATATGATACATAGTTATTGCAATTGGCATTTATAAATTATTTATATGCAATTAATATAAGTAATATTAGCCATATCAATAATTGGGTCTATCTGGGTGGGTCTTACTAAAGTAAATAATTGGGAGTTCTAAATGTGTATATAGATATTAATATAAATATAGCAATAGAAAACCATTTTTATAATCATAGGTAAGACCTTATTTTGACCAAGAATGCAACTTATGTCCTAAACAACATGCCATTTTTGCAACTTGCATTGTTTTTCATTGTTTTTATTTTATTTTTTCCTTGCTCTCCTATCTTTTACATTTTTGGTATTCAATTTCTTAGCAATTTGCCTTAACTTACTAGCAGTTCATTGGCTAAATTGACAGTTGAAGGCTATAATGGTATTTTTTGGGTTAAAGTGATTCCCATTTTGCTGGGATCCCAGGATTTAGTATTATACTAGATACCAACATACCATTTTTAGTATATTTGAAATCAGGACAATAAATATAAGAAAAATATCGAATCTTAAAAGACTTTTGATAGTAGAAAAATTGCCAAATTTTTTTTTAATATTTCCTTGATTTATTTGATCCTAAAACTAAAAGAGGTTCATTCATAATTTTAATTCCACAGTCCATGAGCCAATCATATTGGCGGAAATTCTTTAGCACTGCTGGCATTCCATCAGCAGATGCACAAAACTATGCAGCCATATTTGAGGATAACAGAATCACAGAGTCTGTTCTGGGCGATCTGCGCAAAGAACACCTCACAGATATGGGCATTCGTCGAATGGGAGACATTATTAGTATATTAAAGTTGGCCAGCACCTGGCCTCAGACTGCCAGCTTGCAGTCTCAAGATGAAGTTCAAGCAAGCAAGTGGGAGCAGCAACAGCAGCAGCCGATGCAAGCTCAACTAATGCCGGCTTTATTGTCTTCATCTTCTGCTACAAAAAAGCAGAAGGATTTGCAGCTTATTGACAAGTCAAAAGTTCCTACCATGGTGGTTAATACTACTGATAGAACTAGTGCCAGTAGTAGTGCAGGAGCTGTTGCATCTCTTGGTCGAATTGTAGCTAGCGGGGATGGATCGAGGCACTTTGCGGCGGCTCCAGAGCTGGAGGAACAACAGTCGAAACCGCAGCAACAGCAGCAATCTTCTGCTGCTCCTAAAAGAAAGCTGGGTACGTTTGTCTATGATGTTAGTATTTTGATTTAGTTCTGGATCAGATCATAAACTATTAAATGCCTGTAGAACGTTTCTTATATTAATTAGTGCGAAAGAACAATACAAGCGTACAGTGCCTGAATCAGATTGTATGTTTCTTGATCAGCAGATAAAATAAAAATTAAATAAGACAGACTGGTATCTAAAGACAGGCTAGCAGTCAGGCTGACTGATACATATGAAAACAGACAGACAGACAGACAGACAGACAGACAGACAGACAGACAGACAGACAGACAGACAGACAGACAGACAGACAGACACCAAGACAGACAGACAGACAGACAGACAGACAGACACCAAGACAGACAGACAGACAGACAGACAGACACATAGCAAGACAGATAGAAACATCGGAAGGCAGACAGACAGAAGCATAGAAAGGCAGACAGATTAACAAACAGAAACACAGGCAGACAGACAGACAGACACATAGGAAGGCAGACAGACAGACACATAGAAAGACAGACAGACACAAAGAAGGCAGACAGACAGACACAATAAGACAGACAGACACAGGACGGCAGACAGACGGACACAGGCAGACAGGCAGACACAGAAAGGCAGACAAAAGAAAGTTAAACACTTTCAATTAACAAGTAGTCTATTTTTATGGAAAAACACTATGGAAGCATACCATTAGAAAAAACTGCATTTAGCACCTGTTATTTACTTGCTAATTTGCTCGACCCAAAATTTACTTTTACTAATCATCGCTTGCACTTTTACAATCAGGCGATGGATTCAAAGCCGCCATGACAGCCGCAGCGGTTGGCGCCGCTTCAGTCCGATTGCACGAGGCCTCCGAAGCGGACAGGCCGGTCTTCAGCCGCCTTGGCGAGTTGAGCAGCTTGAGCAGTCGAGCCGTAGCGGCGGGCGCTGCCGCCGCCCCCTCACCGGCTGCTTCAAATTCAAAATCTTCGAATTCAACGACCGCATCTTCGACTCATAGCGTGTTCAACCGTCTCGGCGGGGTGGGAAGCTCTGGCGGCGGCGGCGCCCCGCCAGCTGTGGCGTCTACTGGAGGACGAACTGTTCTGGCTGCGACTTCCGGTCACCCTGCTGCTGCCGCTGATGTTCGCGCGAAAGAGCCGACAATTATTCGGCAAATTCAGTTTGATAGCAAAGATCTTAGCGTCGCTCGTAACGGCGAGGAAGGACCGTCGCCGCCTAAAATCTCTATGAGATCTGTGGATAAGTGAGTCAGTTTAGAATGATAGATAGATAGATAGTTAAAGAAACAAGATAGATAAGGCGAAAAGAAACCACAAACACATACAGTACAAGCAAAAACACAATTTATTTATTTAAATTCTAAGAATAATACCAATATTTCGACCCGAACTGAATCTCTGTTGGGGTATAATTAAAAAATCAATGAAAAGGGGCACATGAAAACAGAGTTCAGTATTTATAGTATGCATAGAAAAACAATGTAAGATTGTTTTGTTTACTTGCATAAACCAAATATGTTTGGGCGGGCACGTTGCAACGTGTGTGTACACCTGTACATCTAGTGCTCATCTGAAAAGAGGTTTGAGCTTTGAGACCTACCATTAGTTACTGCGGACAGGTTGGATGGACATAAAATGTTCTTTAATGAGCGTGAGCGAGTATAGGCAGCCACCGTGTCCAGCTCTGCAGTGTAGTTCGAAATGGCCGTGTGAATTTGATAAACAACTCACCCAGAGTGGTCCGTGAAAGAGATCACTATTAGGATGCAGGCATCTTTTTCAATGATGACGGTGTTTGAGCCTGCCGGAGTCTGAGTCTGTGGTAAAGCGATGAGCTTCTGCTCCATATATCTCCGCTTGCTTTGAGCTACCTCTTTAGTGGCCAGGCACTCAGTACTGAGGTACCACAGACCCATAAAGCGGAGGTCCTGAATACTGTGGTTTAGTGACCGAAAGTGTCTGAAGATTGGGATGTCCTTAGCCAGTCTGTTGCTCAGGTGAGCTTGAAGTCTGACTTTGAGAGCGCCTCCAGTCTCACCTACGTAGATACGCGGTCATTGCAAGTCTTGCACAGAATGGCATGCCCCACGTTCTGGAGTCACAGCGGACTTTTCGAAAAACTGACCATCAATGTAGAAGCCTAGCTGGATGAGAGCAGAATTCTTGGCATCCCTGATTAAGCGGACAGAATATCCTTGTTTTTTTTCAGGATGCTTGTTAAACTGCTGCTGGTCTCATCAAAGTTTTCTTTAAATTTGCAACGGCGAGCGTAACGGAGGATCTGAGATTTCAGTATACCTTTAAAAGTGTGCTTTAGGTGAAAAGACCCCGGATACAAGAGCTGGCGCGACTCGGTGGGTTTGAGGTAGATAGAACACGAAAGTCTCTTGTTATTGTTGCCGTCAGTCAGACTGACACCGCAGTCCAAGAATTGAATCTTCTGCCTGCTGTATTGCATCGTGAGTCATATGTTGCTATCAAATTCATTCAGATGCCTGTGCATCTCCTTTAGTTCGACTTCAGTGCCGCCGAACGAAAACCATAAAAATGTCGTCAATGTAGCGCTTGAAGAAACAAGGGGTAAACGGGGCTGCTTTTAAAGTTTTGGATTTCCAGGCAGACATAAAGATGTTGACGTAGGATGGCGCAAAAGCCTTTCCCATGCTTGTGCCTTTGACTTGAAAGCGCGTGTCGTTGAAAACAAAATCATTTTTGTTCAAGTTAATGTCCAGGAGCGCAAGTAGGTTATCCGGCCTTGAGGTTTAAGAATTTTTTTGAAAGGCATATCTAATGGCGTCCATCCCCTTATCAGTGGGAATGTTGGTGTACTAGGCATTCAACATCCATTCTAACCAGAAAGACATTTTCGTCTTTTTCAAAAATCAAATCATTGATAGCCGTTTGAATGTACATGCAGGCAAATCCACTCTGCGGAACTGCATCATTGTCGGTGGATGTCGCAAAAGAGTCGGAATAGTTAGCCTGGCTGGCATTCATGTTGTTGCTATCAGCAGCAGCTAGGGATGCCTGGTCACAGTCCACCCCCGTGTCCAGCCCCTGGTCACTGGAAACTGGATTCTGCATTTGCGTATCGAGCCCCTTAAACGGCTCTGTTATCGGATAAAAAGGCGAGCTAGCTTGGTTGTCCTCGGTACGTATGGCTTAGCATGCTCGGTTCCTCGTTAAAGTCCCGTCAGTTTGGAGATTCTTCCATGCCCGTTGAAAGGCCGGAGGGACAATTTCCTGTTGTTTGTCACCACCTCAAACAAAAGGTTTAAAATGGGAACCCCCATAGAGCTGGTTTAGTTTCTTTGGGGAACCTTCAACTTGCTGGCCATGCTTTTCAGCCGGGATTGCAGCAGATCAGGGCTGCAGCTTGAATCTTCTGCCGAGGTTTTTCCTCCCTGGCTTCCAGTAGTCCAGCAGCTAGATGATGGATGCTGATCTCGTAGTGGCTCTGCATTGTGTCCAGCGTGCTGACCTCCCACATTGTTCGGCATTCTCAGCAATCCGCGATTTTGTAGATTCCGTAGGCATGGCAGGCCGGATTGGCGTTTTCAGCTGCTGAGACTTATTCCGCTTCGCAGATGGTGTCAAACTACCTATTTTCCAGGTGGTGAGCAGCACGAAACAACTGTTTGACTTGGCGGGCGACTCCGGACGCGGCGGTCGTCAGCGACCCCCCTGCATTCCAAAGCTGTTGCCGGTCGCCTTCCGTCCTGTCCTTGGGCGATAGCGGCTTCTAGATCGCACATCACAGTCACGCTGGCGATCATACTGTCGGCCGTGTTGTGGAGTTAGTCGTCTCATAGTCGATCGCCCACCTTGGTAGTGGTTGGCCTTGTGGACGACTATCCGATTGTTAAGGTTCTCTTGCTTCGCGGTGATGCGAGCTGTACCAGCTTCGGCTTTTGGGCGGCATAGCGAAACTGTGAGATTGCTGCACTGGTCCCGGAAGAAGATAATACAAAACCACACACACAGTTGAAGCAAAGTCACAATTTCTTTAATTAGATTCTAAGAAAAAGCCAAATTTTCGACCCGAACAGGGTCTTCATCAGGGTATAATATTAAAGAATCATTACAAACGGACAAATTAAAGCAGAGTTGAGTGTTTACAGGTAGTATAGAAAGACACGAGTAAAATAAAATGATCAATGTGGTTGGGCGGTCACGTTGCAACGCGTGCCGGGGTAAAAATAATCCCGTTTTTATAGTCTTTTCGGAGATCCAAAGTCCAATTTTTCCGGAATGTGTCCGTTTGGGCCTATTTTCGTAGTAAAAAACGGAGGAAGGGTAACGTTTACGGACATATTTTGGGGTTGTCCTCCGCCTATGTCCGTTTCCTGTCCGCACAAAACCGTTTCCTTGGTCCGCTTTTTTGTCCGGGTTGTGCGGACAACGAAGCGGTCACTTGAATGGACAAAAAGCGGACATAATTTCCATGGATAAAAACGGACTGGAGAATGGACATTAATACGGACAAGGAAGCGAACCTCGGTGTTCAGGACACGAACGGTCTTGGAAATGGACACGATTATGGCCAATTCAACAGCAAACAACATACGTGTGTCCAGAAAAGGACCATGGTACGCATGCTTAATTAACATTTAGCTACTCGGATGCTCTCTCGAATAAAAAAGTTTTTCAAGTAAAGAGAAATTCTGGTGAATATAGTGCGAAATATTTATTCAGATACGACGGACTGTCTCATAGACATTGGTCCACACTTGATGAGCAGATGACTTGCTTGTAGCAGGTGGGAAAGTCTGAGCACAGATCTCTCCCGTGCCAAGCCCCATGGTCACAGGCAGTTTGACCCTGCGACTACGGAACCGAACGGATCGTGACTCTCGTTGAGAAAAGTAATAGTCGTAGTCGTAGTAGAGTCGTACGTCTTGTATCAGCTGCAGAGCTCTTGCTCATTATGATCCTGAGTAGATTTTTAGCGGAGTCAGAATATACGTGGAAGGTTTTGTCGACAAACACTACGAGCCTCAATAGTCGGGTCCTGGGTACAAGAAATGCATAAGGCAGTTTGAAACTGCAACCACGCACACGGAAGAAAATGAAGTTTGTCAGTTGTCGAGCATTTAAAAAAACCGATATTTCGGCCAGCTCCTGGTCTTTATTTTTAAGGTGTAAAAAAACAACACACTATAAATATAGATGTGAGGAGCTATAAAAATAGATTTTAAAAAAACGTTAATGACTAAGCAGCTTGAAAAGTACAACAAAAAGTTATTTCGAAATAAATGATATTTTTAATGTAGAGCTCAAAGTACTTTGACTTCTTAAATAATTGTAAATCAATATATTTAAATACATATACAGTAATTAAATTAAGTAGCCAGTCAGGCCACGAGTCGCAGTTGGCGGCGTCTGGTCACAGATCGCCGCCTGCACAGCCTCTGGACACAGGCGGCTGGGCATTGCCGATCGGTTTTAGATTATTATTATTATTATTAGCAGTTGTAGTAGCAATAGTAGTTGTCGTGGTAGTTGTAGTCGTAGTAGAGTCGTACGTCTTGTAGTATAAGCTGCAGAAAAGGCGCTCTTGCTCAGAGTCAGAATATACGTAGTAGATAGACATACAGACAGATAAATAGGTAGAGAGATAGATAGATCTATCTAGATAGATAAATAATAAGGATAATAATAGATACTAATCTATCTAGATAGATAAATAAATAGATAGATAGATAGATAGATAGATAGATAGATAGATAGATAAATGGATAGATGGATAGATAGATAGATAGATAGATAGATAGATAGATAGATAGATAGATAGATAGATAGATAAATGGATAGATGGATAGATAGATAGATAGATAGATAGATAGATAGATAGATAGATAGATAGATAGATAGATAGATAGATAGATAGATAGATAGATACATAGACAGATAGACAGATAGATAATAGCCGAATGCCAACGCAAAGCCACGCACGCAGAGTCGGATTCTCTTAGTGATTAGTCAAATCGAACTTATTTAAATCGACCAATATTTCTGCCTATTGGCTGGCCTTCGTCAGGGTCGAAAAGTAAAGTTTATAACTCGATTTAGTTTAAATTTTTACAAAGAAAAAATCGAGAAAGTTAATAAATGCGGGAGATAAAAATCAGTTTGATTAGGTTTAAAAGTCCAATGGGTGCTGGGCCGCACGTTGTGCTCCTAATTGAGCAGGGTGTACAATGTAGTTGCAGTTTATTGATCTGAAAATGGGTTATGGCGTGGCAATGGTGAGAGTAGGCAGCTTAGACGGACAGGGAATGTCTTGAATTGAGCGCGATCTGGTGTACACCGCCACAGTGTCCAGCTCACGTGCATGGTCTGAGATCACTTGGGAAACGGGTACAAAGCAAGCCGATCAGTTTTTGTTCCATGTCCCTTCTACGGCGCTGGGCTCCTTTTTTTGTCGGCTTTGCACTCAGTGCTCAGGTACCATAAGCCCATGAAGCGAAGGTCATGAAGGCTGTGGTTGGCAGAGTTAAAAGGTCTCGACACTGGCGTGTCTTTTTCCAACCTGATGTCGCTCAGGTGGGCTTGTATTCTGACCTTGAGAGCACCACCTGTCTCCCCAATGTAGCCGCAGTGGCCATTACAAGTCTTACAGAGAATCGCATAGACCACGTCTCTGGAGTCACAGCGGAGTTTTCGGTTGATTCTGTAGACCAGTAGTGGCATTGGAGCCTGGGCAGACCTGGCCAAACTGACCATGCTGTTCACACAGGTGGCAGCTCGATTTTTTGCATCTAGAATTGCAGGTAGATAGTTAGATAGGTAGATAGATAGTAGATAGATAAATAGGCAGACAGACAGACAGACAGACAGACAGACAGACAGATGAATGGATGCTATTCTCCCAATCCCACTCGCTGTCAGGTGGCCCAGCCGTAGTCGAGTACCTGACGATTCCCCGAGGCACCGCGAGCGGCACCAAGAGGAGGACAGGCGCCGCAGTCGGCAGGGCAGCGGCCCCGGCCCGCTGTCCTACCGAGGCGTCCTGAAGCTGCCAGCATCGGCTGCCGCGTCCTCATCAAACGCCAGTCAGTCGGTCGGCTCAGTGAGAAAAGCCGAGGCCCATTCCACGTCTGCCGCTGCCGATGACCTCGGGCCGACTCTGTATAGCGACTCTATTTCAGCCTATTCATCTAGGCACCGGGACTCGAGGGACTATCGGGACTCGAGGGACTATCGGGACTCGAGAGATCCCGCTCGATCTGGCGAGAGAATCGTTGCTAAGGCCCGGCGTGACAATGGCGGTGGGTTGTTGACTTGATATGATAATGATAATTATATGATCAGCTCGCCTATATGAGTCCCCTCGCCTTTACCTTCTACCCTCTCCTTTACCCTCTACCCTCTCCTTTACCCTCTGCCCTCTCCTTTACCCTCTGCCTTCTCCTTTACCCTCTACCCTCTCCTTTACCCTCTGCCTTCTCCTTTACCCTCTGCCCTCTCCTTTACCCTCTGCCTTCTCCTTTACCCTCTGCCTTCTCCTTTACCTTCTACCCTCTCCTTTACCCTCTACCCTCTCCTTTACCCTCTACCCTCTCCTTTACTCTCTACCCTCTCCTTTACCCTCTACCCTCTCCTTTACCTTCTCTCTTAATTTCTTCTTCCCCTCCCTCAGCTTCTCGTCTCCATAATCTTTTATTTCATTTTATCGTCCAAATGGAATTCATCTTACTTACTCTTAATTTAATCTTTACATCAATTTCTCCATTGCAGGCCGGTCCTCGGCGTCCACCGCATCAGGAGCTGGCAGACTGGATCGCATTGTCATTAACAGATCAGTGCGATAATGTTAGTCTATCTCTTCTGCTGTTATATTTTCGCAAACATCCCCTTAGCAACCAGGTCCAATATTAAATATTGCCTGAAGAAGAATCTATCAGAGGTTTCTTGCTACGTTCTGAGGACGAGAATGCTTTAATAAAAATCTTAGTAGATTAATATATTTAAGCATTTGCTCTGTTAGCTACTACTTCTTGGCGAACAAACTGCTAAGTAGTGTGGTGTGTGTTTTTGTCTGTCATGTTGCCAAATTTATATTTAAATTCGTGTCTGTCGCATGACCATAAAGGCAGATATGATTTTTTATTTCGTGTTTTTTATCTTTCCCTATCGAACACTGACTGATCACTATTCATATCTAAGCACTGTATGCGGCCGACTGTGTTTGATTTTCATTTCCGCTTGCTTACTTAATAATAAATATAGTATCAGATTGCGTTGTTATAATTTTATAGTACGATTATGTACTCATTTGATCAGTATGTAATTATTGCTTAAATAATAAACGAGTGTGTGTGTGTGACTTGCGGTTTTTGTCTCTAATGCTAGCGTCAATTGGCTCAATGGATATGTTCACTTGACTTCCGGCTTGTATGATTCACGGTTTTATAATTGTGACAGTCACCTCCATCTGTAACCGTGATGGTCACCTCTATCTGTCACTGTGATGGTCACCTCCATCTGTCACTGTGATGGTCACTTCCATCTGTCACTGTGATGGTCACCTCTATCTTTCACTGTGATGGTCACCTCTATCTGTCACTGTGATGGTCACCTCTATCTGTCACTGTGATGGTCACCTCTATCTGTCACTGTGATGGTCACCTCCATCTGTCACTGTGATGGTCACCTCCATCTGTCACTGTGACAGTCACCTTCATCTGTCACTGTGATGGTCACCTCCATTTGTCACTGTGACGATCACCTCTGTCACTGTGATGGTCACCTCTATCTGTCACTGTGATGGTCACCTCCATCTGTCACTGTGATGGTCACCTCTATCTTTCACTGTGATGGTCACCTCTATCTGTCACTGTGATGGTCACCTCTATCTGTCACTGTGATGGTCACCTCCATCTGTCACTGTGACAGTCACTCCATCTGTCACTGTGACAGTCACCTTCATCTGTCAATGTGAGAGTGATCTCCATCTGCCACTGTGACAGTCCCATCTGTCAATATGAGAGTGGTCTCCATCTGCCACTGTGACAGTCCCATCTGTCAATATGAGAGTGGTCTCCATCTGCCACTGTGACAGTCCCATCTGTCAATATGAGAGTGGTCTCCATCTGCCACTGTGACAGTCCCATCTGTCAATATGAGAGTGGTCTCCATCTGCCACTGTGACTGTCCCATCTGTCAATATGAGAGTGGTCTCCATCTGCCACTGTGACAGTCCCATCTGTCAATATGAGAGTGGTCTCCATCTGCCACTGTGACAGTCCCATCTGTCAATATGAGAGTGGTCTCCATCTGCCACTGTGACAGTCCCATCTGTCAATGTGAGAGTGGTCTCCATCTGCCACTGTGACAGTCCCATCTGTCAATATGAGAGTGGTCTCCATCTGCCACTGTGACAGTCCCATCTGTCAATGTGAGAGTGGTCTCCATCTGTCACTGTGACAGTCCCATCTGTCAATGTGAGAGTGGTCTCCATCTGCCACTGTGACAGTCCCATCTGTCAATGTGAGAGTGGTCTCCATCTGCCACTGTGACAGTCCCATCTGTCAATGTGAGAGTGGTCTCCATCTGTCACTGTGACAGTCCCATCTGTCAATGTGAGAGTGGTCTCCATCTGCCACTGTGACAGTCCCATCTGTCAATGTGAGAGTGGTCTCCATCTGTCACTGTGACAGTCCCATCTGTCAATGTGAGAGTGGTCTCCATCTGCCACTGTGACAGTCCCATCTGTCAATGTGAGAGTGGTCTCCATCTGTCACTGTGGCAGACACCAACATTGTTTCATGTTTCGTACTAATGTTTTCAATAGCTTAACGATCACATTGCAATTATATGATTTTTAGTACATTTATAAGATTAAGATCTTTGAGATTTAGCATAGGTGGATCGACGGAACCTTACAGCCTTTTTGTTGTATAAAATTTGAAGCTATGATTATTTTGACCTTAGTTTGTACATGCAATGCTCTAGTAATTGCTACGATATGAGGAAAAGAACATACAGCTGAATGTCATAAATCATAAATCTAATAGGATGCTGCCAGTAAACCGGTTGGAACTGGACCATGGATTCATAAGTTAGCGTATATGCTGCTATTCCCAATGTACTTGTAGTGTAGATACATGTAATAATTACAGTCTGTATCAGTACATGCTGTACAGTGTATACATATCCACACATTATATTACAGTCCATTATTCCTTTTGTAATACAGCATTTATGCGTTACAAAACTTCTTTCCTGTAAGTGCACTCTCCCAGATAGAGTACGCTCAGGATATATCAGGCTACAGTGTACATGACGACTCAGTACACTTAGGTCGGTCCTCTGTCTATCGGCATAGAGCTACACGTTTAACTTAGCCAAGCGAGGAGTGGACGCGAGAAGGGAGAGAGAGGGGTAGAGGGCCTGCGCAGTTCCGACCGGCACTCTCTCGGCCTCGCCTCTTCCCCAAGTTGTTGTACGCTGCATGCCCACACCAGCCTTTTATATATTTCTGCCCCAATCTCGCCAACACTGGGACACGCCGATTGAATCCCAAACTGCTGATTCAGTTTCAAATCGTTCTAATCCAAATCATGGCATCCAGTGCAACGTCTACAGTCGAACGCTTGGTCATACCTGTGCCGAAAACTGCCTTGGACCCGGCCACATCATCTCGGGTGGCCATCGACAGCGGCAGCTTGCTAACCAAAATGTTATACATTACTGAGCGCGATTCAGCTTCCTATAACATGCACTTTCTGTTGATGAAAAATGCCGACTTCAATGACGGACTCGACATCATCAGGGAGGAGTGCCGGCTGTTGCAGCGGGACGGTAGCGACGTGGTGAAGGTGACGGGCGTCGGGTACAAGCACGAGCAGCAGTTCAACCAGTTGCTAGGGGCCTCGTCCGAGTTTGTGGTGGAGCCGCTCTGCTGGATTCGGGGCTACTATTGGGCTGTGGAGAACCTGGACCCGGTAGATCTGTTCTATCAGCACGAGGCCACCGACCCGTGCTTCTGCAAGAGCTCCTCTGGTCGCTTGGTGGACTTGGAGACTGCTGCTGGTTAGTCTGACACTTATTTCAGTATGTCTGACGCTTATTTTATTGTGTCTGACACTTATTTCAGAATTTCTGGCACTTTTGAGTAGGTCTGGCACTTTTAAGTACTATCTGACACCTATTTCAGTATGTCTGACACCTATTTCAGTCTATCTGACATTTATTTCAGTATGTCTAACACTTGTTTCAGCATGTCTGACACTCATTTCAGCATGTCTGACACTTATTTCAGTATGTCTGACACTTATTTCAGTATGTCTGACACCTATTTCAGTATGTCTGACACCTATTTCAGTCTATCTGACATTTATTTCAGTATGTCTAACACTTGTTTCAGCATGTCTGACACTCATTTTAGCATGTCTGACACTTATTTCAGTATGTCTGACACTTATTTCAGTATGTCTGACATAATTGTTTTAGTAATGTCTGACACTTATTTCAGTATGTCTGACACTTATTTCAGTATTTCTGTCACTTATTTCAGTATGTCTGACACTTATTTCAGTATGTCTGACACTTTTTTCAGTATGTCTGACACTTATTTCAGTATGTCTGACACTTATTTCAGAATTTCTGACACATTTCAGTATGTCTGACACTTATTTCAGTATGCCTGACACTTATTTCAGTATGTCTGACATAATTGTTTTAGTATTGTCTGACACTTATTTCAGTATGTCTGACACTTATTTCAGTATGTCTGACACTTATTTCAGTATGCCTGACACTTATTTCAGTATGTCTGACATAATTGTTTTAGTAATGTCTGACACTTATTTCAGTATATCTGACACTTATTTCAGTATGCCTGACACTTATTTCAGTATGTCTGACATAATTGTTTTAGTAATGTCTGACACTTATTTCAGTATGTCTGACACTTATTTCAGTAATTTTTGACACTTATTTTTGAATGTCTGACACAGTATTGTTCCAAATACAATACAACCCCTCCCCCTTTTATAATGCCTTGCTTAATTCCCCTTCCCAAAATTGCAGCGGACAATGACCCGGCCGCTAGCGCGTCCGGCAAGTTCCCCGCGGTGCTGGTGAACGCAGGCAGCAGCGTCGGCATGTGCATCGTGAACGAGAGCGGCGAAGCTGTGAGGCTGTCGCTGTCCTTCTTCTCCTGCAAGACCCTGGCCGGCCTGGCCAGTCTGCTACTTGGCACGGCTGATTTCGAAGAAATTGTCCGCCTGGCCGAGGCCGGGGATCGGGGCAACGTGGACCTGAAGATTGACGAGCTCACGGCTGAGGATCCGTTGCATCCGTTCGGAGCCTACGATGGCGACATCCCGCTGGTGCATCTGGGCAAGATCGCCAACGCCTCCGTGACGGCTGGTGGGTACTGGGATAACATCTGGCTTTGAAATCTCCGTTTGTAGCATCTGTAATTAGAGACTCAAGTAGCGCTTGAAGATCACAGGTGGATTAAAGAGGAGCTTAGAGACCACAGGTGGATTAAAGGGGAGCTTAGAGACCACAGGTGGATTAGAGGGGAAATTAGGGATCACAGGTGAATTAAAGGGGAGATTAGAGACTACATGTGGATTATAGGGGAAATTAGGGATCACAGGTGAATTAAAGGGGAGCTTAGAGACCACATGTGGATTATAGGGGAAATAAGGGATCACAGGTGAATTAAAGGGGAGATTAGAGACCACATGTGGATTATAGGGGAAATTAGGATCACAGGTGGATTAAAGGGGAGATTAGAGACTACATGTGGATTATAGGGGAAATTAGGGATCACAGGTGGATTAAAGGGGAGCTTAGAGACCACATGTGGATTATAGGGGAAATTAGGGATCACAGGTGGATTAAAGGGGAGCTTAGAGACCACATGTGGATTATAGGGGAAATTAGGGATCACAGGTGAATTAAAGGGGAGCTTAGAGACCACATGTGGATTATAGGGGAAATTAGGGATCACAGGTGAATTAAAGGGGAGATTAGAGACTACATGTGGATTATAGGGGAAATTAGGGATCACAGGTGGATTAAAGGGGAGATTAGAGACTACATGTGGATTATAGGGGAAATTAGGGATCACAGGTGGATTAAAGGGGAGATTAGAGATCACAGGTTAATTAAAGTGGAGATTAGGGATCACAGGTGAATTAAAGGGGAAATTAGGGATCACAGATGGATTAAAGGAGAGATTAGGGATCACAGGCGAATTAAAGGGGAAATTAGAGATAAAAGGTGGATTAAAAGCAATTCAGAAGCGCGTTTTTGCACGCTTGACAAATAATTGTTGAAGATTCCTAAATTACTACTGATTCTTAAGGACGCTAGGCAGTAGTAAAAATCGACTAATTTCAAATGTGGCTTATTTTTTTCTTTTTCTAACCCGTGTCCCCCGAAACAACAACCGAAGCCGCAGCAAAACGCGAAGACGTGGCCCGATCTCTGGTGTCGCTGTTCTGCTTCAACCTGTTCAGCACTATCCTGTCATTCGCCTCAGACGCGCAGGTCAATAACGTCTACTTGGGCGGCAGCTGTTTTCGTCACTCGCTGTTTCGGCGCGAATTCGAAAACGCGCGCTCGTTCCGGCTGCACAGAGCCGGGTTCAACCACCACTTCTTGAAGGTTGGCGCCCAGGTTGGCAGCATTGGAGCTCTGGTGTCGGCTAACGAGCTGGTGCCCATTGTGCTCAAATTCTCTGTGGCTTAAAAGGTTCCTCAGCAATGATTGACAGCTCCTGATGTGCGTGTTTAATCTTTTAAATCGGTTCGTAAATTTACCGATGTATCTTCAGCTCCATGATCTGCAAATGGGGCCTCAGTCCTAACAGGGGCCATTTTTTGGCGTCTTGTTGGGCGCCCCTGTCTCGAGGTAGGCGCCCCTGATTCTTGTTTGGCGCCCCTGTCTCTTGTCGGGCGCCCCTGTCTCTTGATTGGCGCCCTGTCTCTTGGTTGGCGCCCCTGTCTTTTGATTGGCGCCCCTGTCTCTTGATTGGCGCCCCTGACTCTCGATTGGCGCCCCTGTCTTCTGATTGGCGCCCCTGTCTTTTGATTGGCGCCCCTGTCTCTTGATTGGCGCCCCTGACTCTCGATTGGCGCCCCTGTCTCTTGATTAGCGCCCTAATTGTCTCTTGTTTGGCGCCCCTGACTCTTAGTGGTCGCCCATGTGTCCTTTGTTGGCGCCCCTGTCTCCTGTGTTTTCCAGGTTCAAATCTAGGTCCAGGCAAAAGGGAAGCTTCATCTTTGAGATTGGCTGCCTCTTTTATCATAAGTGCAGGTTTTATGGGGCCGATTGGGGGCCACATCCTCCTACCCGAAAAAATGTGTATTTCGAAATTTTACCTACTACTTACCTCGCGATAAAAAACTGTTCCCAGTTTCACAGTTGTCAGTTGTTCGGTTTTTTCAATGTTCCAGCCCTTACTTCTGTGTGTATAACTCGTAGTAATAGACGCTAAAAGCATTAAAAACATCCTAATACTTCTTCCTGTAATTTGGTTCATTCTATTTTTTTTCAAGATCTTGCTTATAAAGTTATTCTACTATAAGTAGTGTGCTGATTTATTTCAGCAATTTATTGTACAATGTTTACTACTTGTTGAATTTAAAAATTGTATTATTATTGAACGTTACCCATTTTAGTTGAAGTTTTGATTATGTAAAGTTCTGATCTTGTGAAAGTTCTGTTCTTGTGAAAGTTCTATTCTTGTGAAAGTTCTGTTCTTGTGAAAGTTCTATTCTTGTGAAAGTTCTGATCTTGTGAAAGTTCTGATCTTGTGAAAGTTCTGATCTTGTGAAAGCTCTATTCATTTCTGAATGATCAGAAAGATCATTCTATCTGATCTTGTTAAAGTAATGATCTTGTGAAAGTTCCGATTTGGTGAATATTTTGCTTTTAACACCCATCCCTTGTCATAATAGTGATTAATAGTGATTACAATTTATAATCTCCCGTCGCTAAACGCCATAACCCAACTGCACTTTTACTGTAGACATGCAATTTATTCAGCAATAAAACTAACTTTGGTAAGCATAGACACTGGTTTTATTGGAGACTAACATTTTTGCATATTGCGGCACACTTAAAATCATATTTTAGCGACTAGAAACTAGCGACTTTTTATGAACTTCAGAAAGAATGCTAATGTACACGAAATTTGACCAGGTGGGTTGTTAGAGTTTAACCAAAAATCAGGAGCTGGCAAACTTCTTGCCACATTCACAGACCAGATAAAGAATCTACCATATGGCTGCGAGACAGGTGAGAGAGGAAAGGAGAGGGGATAGAGATAAGAGAAGAAAGATGTAGGTATAGGCGTGGGAGAATATGAGATTAGAGATTTGTGAGATAAGAGGGGAAATGAGATGAGAGATTGGTTAGATGGGAGAAAATATTAGGGAAGAGAGAAGAGATGATAAGAGGCCAAGAAAAAAATAAAAAAGGGTGAGAGGAGAGAAGAGAAAATAGGGAACAGAGAGGGGAGAGAGAAGAGGGTAGAGAGAAGATGTGAGACAAGAGAGAAGAGGGGTGAGAGAAGATGTGAGACAGGAGAGAAGAGGGGTGAGAGAAGATGTGAGACAAGAGAGAAAAGGGTAGAGAGAAGATGTGAGACAGGAGAGAAGAGGGTAGAGAGAAGATGTGAGACAGGAGAGAAGAGGGTAGAGAGAAGATGTGAGACAGGAGAGAAGAGGGGTGAGAGAAGATGTGAGACAGGAGAGAAGAGGGGTGAGAGGGGGCCGTAGCCCAGCGGTAGCGCAGCTGCTCTGGTGTGCCGCAACCCAGGCTCGATTCCAAGTGCAGCCACATTAATTTGGGGCTGGATTGGAATCTTGGCTTGGTTCGCTTAACGGCCTTGAGAGCCAACCCCCCCAAGGCGCAGTGAAGTGTACATGCCTAACAATTGATAAAGTTAGGGCCGCTGTACACTCCTGTGTGAGTGTGTGCCTGCGTAACGTATCCGCGCGCTTGTATGCCTGCTCAGGGGAGTCGGCGGAATGGGCAGTAATGCCTCTCGCCGGTTGTGTGACAATGTCGCTTAAATTGCGCCAGGGTGCACACAACCCCCCTGCCTCTAATAATAATAATAAAGAGGGGTGAGAGAAGATGTGAGACAGGAGAGAAGAGGGGTGAGAGAAGATGTGACAGGAGAGAAGAGGGGTGAGAGAAGATGTGACAGGAGAGAAGAGGGGTGAGAGAAGATGTGAGACAGGAGAGAAGAGGGGTGAGAGAAGATGTGAGACAGGAGAGAAGAGGGGTGAGAGAAGATGTGAGACAAGAGAGAAAAGGGTAGAGAGAAGATGTGAGACAGGAGAGAAGAGGGTAGAGAGAAGATGTGAGACAGGAGAGAAGAGGGTAGAGAGAAGATGTGAGACAGGAGAGAAGAGGGGTGAGAGAAGATGTGAGACAGGAGAGAAGAGGGGTGAGAGAAGATGTGAGACAGGAGAGAAGAGGGGTAGAGAGAAGATGTGAGACAGGAGAGAAAAGGGGAGAGAGATGTGAGACAAGACAGAAGAGATCTGAGAAGAGACTGTGAAGTTCCAAAGAATCCGAAGGCTAAACAGATAGGAGGGCCGGAGTCTGCCAACCCCTGATACATACTCTGAATAATAAAGCATTTCATAGTGTCTCAATCAGCTGCGTGTACAGCAGTGCAGAAGTTGCTGTTTGCTGATGATCAACCAACTCTTCCTCATCTGCAGCCTCTTTCCTTTCCTCATCTGAGTAGTTCTCGTAATTGTCCTGCATCTCTTGCGCTCCATCAGTGTCGCTCAGCGTGGCTGCAGTTCTCAGGCTCTGCTGACGCGACAGAGTCTCGCAATGGCGCAGATCGATAGAATATTCGTCCGTTTCATTCACTTGGATCACCTGGCGCCCGTTGATGGTGCACGAGGATATTAAAGAGGTAGACATCTCCTGGGGCAGGTCTGACACTGCGGTTGCTTCAGCGGACGTGGCTTCCGCATCGAGTAGAGATTCGGGCTCGCACAGGCTGGTCGTGGCCAGGGGAGGTGGCGGCGGTGGCGGAGGTGGAGGCTGCGGTTGAGCTGATGGGGATGAAGGAGCAGCCGCCGCAGAAGCCGCCGCAGCAGCCGCCGCCCCTGACTCTTGATTAGCGCCCTAATTGTCTCTTGTTTGGCGCCCCTGACTCTTAGTGGTCGCCCATGTGTCCTTGGTTGGCGCCCCTGTCTCCTGTGTTTTCCAGGTTCAAATCTAGGTCCAGGCAAAAGGGAAGCTTCATCTTTGAGATTGGCTGCCTCTTTTATCATAAGTGCAGGTTTTATGGGGCCGATTGGGGGCCACATCCTCCTACCCGAAAGAATGTGTATTTCGAAATTTTACCTACTACTTTTCGCGATAAATTCATAATATAATGCTCCAATCTACTTTTAATGCAATTAAAAAAACTGTTCCCAGTTTCACAGTTGTCAGTTGTTCGGTTTTTTCAATGTTCCAGCCCTTACTTCTGTGTGTATAACTCGTAGTAATAGACGCTAAAAGCATTAAAAACATCCTAATACTTCTTCCTGTAATTTGGTTCATTCTATTTTTTTTTCAAGATCTTGCTTATAAAGTTATTCTACTATAAGTAGTGTGCTGATTTATTTCAGCAATTTATTGTACAATGTTTACTACTTGTTGAATTTAAAAATTGTATTATTATTGAACGTTACCCATTTTAGTTGAAGTTTTGATTATGTAAAGTTCTGATCTTGTGAAAGTTCTATTCTTGTGAAAGTTCTGATCTTGTGAAAGTTCTGATCTTGTGAAAGTTCTGATCTTGTGAAAGTTCTGATCTTGTGAAAGTTCTGATCTTGTGAAAGTTCTGATCTTGTGAAAGTTCTATTCTTGTGAAAGTTCTATTCTTGTGAAAGTTCTGATCTTGTGAAAGTTCTGATCTTGTGAAAGCTCTATTCATTTCTGAATGATCAGAAAGATCATTCTATCTGATCTTGTTAAAGTAATGATCTTGTGAAAGTTCCGATTTGGTGAATATTTTGCTTTTAACACCCATCCCTTGTCATAATAGTGATTAATAGTGATTACAATTTATAATCTCCCGTCGCTAAACGCCATAACCCAACTGCACTTTTACTGTAGACATGCAATTTATTCAGCAATAAAACTAACTTTGGTAAGCATAGACACTGGTTTTATTGGAGACTAACATTTTTGCATATTGCGGCACACTTAAAATCATATTTTAGCGACTAGAAACTAGCGACTTTTTATGAACTTCAGAAAGAATGCTAATGTACACGAAATTTGACCAGGTGGGTTGTTAGAGTTTAACCAAAAATCAGGAGCTGGCAAACTTCTTGCCACATTCACAGACCAGATAAAGAATCTACCATATGGCTGCGAGACAGGTGAGAGAGGAAAGGAGAGGGGATAGAGATAAGAGAAGAAAGATGTAGGTATAGGCGTGGGAGAATATGAGATTAGAGATTTGTGAGATAAGAGGGGAAATGAGATGAGAGATTGGTTAGATGGGAGAAAATATTAGGGAAGAGAGAAGAGATGATAAGAGGCCAAGAAAAAAATAAAAAAGGGTGAGAGGAGAGAAGAGAAAATAGGGAACAGAGAGGGGGAGAGAGAAGAGGGTAGAGAGAAGATGTGAGACAAGAGAGAAGAGGGGTGAGAGAAGATGTGAGACAGGAGAGAAGAGGGGTGAGAGAAGATGTGAGACAAGAGAGAAAAGGGTAGAGAGAAGATGTGAGACAGGAGAGAAGAGGGTAGAGAGAAGATGTGAGACAGGAGAGAAGAGGGTAGAGAGAAGATGTGAGACAGGAGAGAAGAGGGGTGAGAGAAGATGTGAGACAGGAGAGAAGAGGGGTGAGAGGGGGCCGTAGCCCAGCGGTAGCGCAGCTGCTCTGGTGTGCCGCAACCCAGGCTCGATTCCAAGTGCAGCCACATTAATTTGGGGCTGGATTGGAATCTTGGCTTGGTTCGCTTAACGGCCTTGAGAGCCAACCCCCCCAAGGCGCAGTGAAGTGTACATGCCTAACAATTGATAAAGTTAGGGCCGCTGTACACTCCTGTGTGAGTGTGTGCCTGCGTAACGTATCCGCGCGCTTGTATGCCTGCTCAGGGGAGTCGGCGGAATGGGCAGTAATGCCTCTCGCCGGTTGTGTGACAATGTCGCTTAAATTGCGCCAGGGTGCACACAACCCCCCTGCCTCTAATAATAATAATAAAGAGGGGTGAGAGAAGATGTGAGACAGGAGAGAAGAGGGGTGAGAGAAGATGTGACAGGAGAGAAGAGGGGTGAGAGAAGATGTGACAGGAGAGAAGAGGGGTGAGAGAAGATGTGAGACAGGAGAGAAGAGGGGTGAGAGAAGATGTGAGACAGGAGAGAAGAGGGGTGAGAGAAGATGTGAGACAAGAGAGAAAAGGGTAGAGAGAAGATGTGAGACAGGAGAGAAGAGGGTAGAGAGAAGATGTGAGACAGGAGAGAAGAGGGTAGAGAGAAGATGTGAGACAGGAGAGAAGAGGGGTGAGAGAAGATGTGAGACAGGAGAGAAGAGGGGTGAGAGAAGATGTGAGACAGGAGAGAAGAGGGGTAGAGAGAAGATGTGAGACAGGAGAGAAAAGGGGAGAGAGATGTGAGACAAGACAGAAGAGATCTGAGAAGAGACTGTGAAGTTCCAAAGAATCCGAAGGCTAAACAGATAGGAGGGCCGGAGTCTGCCAACCCCTGATACATACTCTGAATAATAAAGCATTTCATAGTGTCTCAATCAGCTGCGTGTACAGCAGTGCAGAAGTTGCTGTTTGCTGATGATCAACCAACTCTTCCTCATCTGCAGCCTCTTTCCTTTCCTCATCTGAGTAGTTCTCGTAATTGTCCTGCATCTCTTGCGCTCCATCAGTGTCGCTCAGCGTGGCTGCAGTTCTCAGGCTCTGCTGACGCGACAGAGTCTCGCAATGGCGCAGATCGATAGAATATTCGTCCGTTTCATTCACTTGGATCACCTGGCGCCCGTTGATGGTGCACGAGGATATTAAAGAGGTAGACATCTCCTGGGGCAGGTCTGACACTGCGGTTGCTTCAGCGGACGTGGCTTCCGCATCGAGTAGAGATTCGGGCTCGCACAGGCTGGGCGTGGCCAGGGGAGGTGGCGGCGGTGGCGGAGGTGGAGGCTGCGGTTGAGCTGATGGGGATGAAGGAGCAGCCGCCGCAGAAGCCGCCGCAGCAGCCGCCGCAGCAGCAGCCGCTTGCTGTTGCTGCTGCTGCTGCAGAAGCGCGCTCTCCTGCGCTACTCGTTTCGACGAAGTCTGTCGTTCATTGATTTTTCGATAGCGTTTCGTCCGCCGCGACAGGAGCACCAGGGTGAGCACGAGTAGCAGGGCGCACAGAGCGCCGACACAGCTGCCGATGCTGGCCGGAATGTGCGCCTGCTTGGTGCTGGCGTCCACGCAGTGCATGGCCTCCACTGGGCGCGTCTGATGGCGACTGGAGCTGGTTGTGTTGGACTGGACAGCTGCACCTGCCGCTGCTGGGCTGAACTGCAGACAGACTCGGTAGGCTGTGTCAGGCTGCAGGTCCTCAACTGAGTAGGTCTCCGCTGCGGGACTCAGTCGGACTCGATGAGCCGGCCTCAGCGACAGTGCACCGGCTGCAGACGAGGAATATGACGGCTCGGATTTGTCGTCGGTTGAAACGTCGGATGGCACCAGAAGGAGGTGGCTGGAGGCTACGGGGGCGGCCCAGCTCCAGTCGGCCTGCAGGCTGCTGCTGCTCAGTCGGTGAACTCGGAACCAGGCCAGCGGCGGGGGCGGCTCTGGGCGAAGGTCGCTGCTGGATGACTGGCCCATCACGGCGTCTGACTGGAGGAACAGGGGGTGGGTTAGTTAGTTAGTTAGTTAGTTAGTCAGTTAGTTAGTTAGTTAGTTAGTTAGTTTAGTTAGTTAGTCAGTTAGTCAGTTAGTCAGTTAGTTAGTTAGTTAGTTAGTTAGTTAGATAGTCAGTTAGTCAGTTAGTTAGTTAGTTAGTTAGTCAGTTAGTTAGTTAGTTAGTTAGTTAGTTAGTTAGTCAGTTAGTTAGTTAGTTAGTTAGTCAGTTAGTCAGTTAGTTAGTTAGTTAGTTAGTTAGATAGTCAGTTAGTCAGTTAGTTAGTTAGTTAGTTAGTCAGTTAGTTAGTTAGTTAGTTAGTTAGTTAGTTAGTTAGTCAGTTAGTTAGTTAGTTAGTTAGTCAGTTAGTCAGTTAGTTAGTTAGTTAGTTAGTTAGTTAGTTAGTTAGTTAGTTAGTTAGTCAGTCAGTTAGTTAGTCAGTTAGTTAGTTAGTTAGTTAGTTAGTTAGTTAGTTAGTTAGTTAGTTAGTTAGTTAGTCAGTTAGTCAGTTAGTTAGTTAGTTAGTTAGTTAGTTAGTCAGTTAGTTAGTTAGTTAGTTAGTTAGTTAGTTAGTTAGTTAGTTAGTTAGTTAGTTAGTTAGTCAGTTAGTTAGTTAGTTAGTTAGTTAGTTAGTTAGTTAGTTAGTTAGTCAGTTAGTCAGTTAGTTAGTTAGTTAGTTAGTTAGTTAGTTAGTCAGTTAGTTAGTTAGTTAGTTAGTTAGTTAGTTAGTTAGTTAGTTAGTCAGTTAGTCAGTTAGTTAGTTAGTTAGTTAGTTAGTTAGTCAGTTAGTTAGTTAGTTAGTTAGTTAGTTAGTCAGTTAGTTAGTTAGTTAGTTAGTTAGTTAGTTAGTTAGTTAGTCAGTTAGTCAGTTAGTCAGTTAGTTAGTTAGTTAGTTAGTTAGTTAGTTAGTTAGTCAGTTAGTTAGTTAGTTAGTTAGTTAGTTAGTTAGTTAGTTAGTTAGTTAGTCAGTTAGTCAGTTAGTTAGTTAGTTAGTTAGTTAGTTAGTCAGTTAGTTAGTTAGTTAGTTAGTTAGTTAGTCAGTTAGTTAGTTAGTTAGTTAGTTAGTTAGTCAGTTAGTTAGTTAGTCAGTTAGTCAGTTAGTCAGTTAGTTAGTTAGTTAGTTAGTTAGTTAGTTAGTCAGTTAGTTAGTTAGTTAGTTAGTTAGTTAGTTAGTTAGTTAGTTAGTTAGTTAGTTAGTCAGTTAGTCAGTTAGTTAGTTAGTTAGTTAGTTAGTTAGTTAGTCAGTTAGTTAGTTAGTTAGTTAGTTAGTTAGTTAGTCAGTTAGTTAGTTAGTTAGTTAGTTAGTTAGTTAGTTAGTTAGTTAGTCAGTTAGTCAGTTAGTCAGTTAGTTAGTTAGTTAGTTAGTTAGTCAGTTAGTTAGTTAGTTAGTTAGTTAGTTAGTTAGTCAGTTAGTTAGTCAGTTAGTCAGTTAGTTAGTTAGTTAGTTAGTTAGTTAGTCAGTTAGTTAGTTAGTTAGTTAGTTAGTTAGTCAGTTAGTTAGTTAGTTAGTTAGTTAGTTAGTCAGTTAGTTAGTTAGTCAGTTAGTCAGTTAGTTAGTTAGTTAGTTAGTTAGTTAGTTAGTTAGTTAGTTAGTTAGTTAGTTAGTTAGTTAGTTAGTTAGTTAGTTAGTTAGTTAGTTAGTTAGTTAGTCAGTTAGTCAGTTAGTCAGTTAGTTAGTTAGTTAGTTAGTTAGTTAGTTAGTCAGTTAGTTAGTTAGTTAGTTAGTTAGTTAGTTAGTTAGTTAGTTAGTTAGTTAGTTAGTTAGTTAGTTAGTTTAGTTAGTTAGTTAGTTAGTTAGTTAGTTAGTCAGTTAGTTAGTTAGTTAGTTAGTTAGTTAGTTAGTTAGTTAGTTAGTTAGTTAGTTAGTTAGTTAGTTAGTTAGTTAGTCAGTTAGTTAGTTAGTTAGTTAGTTAGTTAGTTAGTTAGTTAGTTAGTTAGTTAGTTAGTTAGTCAGTTAGTTAGTTAGTTAGTTAGTTAGTTAGTCAGTTAGTTAGTTAGTCAGTTAGTTAGTTAGTTAGTTAGTTAGTCAGTTAGTTAGTTAGTTAGTTAGTTAGTTAGTCAGTTAGTTAGTTAGTTAGTTAGTTAGTTAGTCAGTTAGTTAGTTAGTTAGTTAGTTAGTTAGTCAGTTAGTTAGTTAGTCAGTTAGTCAGTTAGTTAGTTAGTTAGTTAGTTAGTTAGTTAGTTAGTTAGTTAGTTAGTTAGTTAGTTAGTTAGTTAGTTAGTTAGTTTAGTTAGTTAGTTAGTTAGTTAGTTAGTTAGTCAGTTAGTTAGTTAGTTAGTTAGTTAGTTAGTTAGTTAGTTAGTTAGTTAGTTAGTTAGTTAGTTAGTTAGTTAGTCAGTTAGTTAGTTAGTTAGTTAGTCAGTTAGTTAGTTACTTAGTTAGTTAGTTAGTTAGTCAGTTAGTCAGTTAGTCATACGCTTCAAAGGGGAGTTCACCTTTGTTTCGCACAATTTTCTTGCCTAATTATTGAGCTTGCAGCCTCCGTGGTCAGCCAATTAGTGACAAAAAATAGCCCTCGGACACAGTGAAAAGTGTTCTAATTAACTTTTTTCATCGAGGGTCGCTGGCCCCGCCCACCTTTTTAACTGTTACTTGTTGCCGTCAGTCCGGCTCTTTTCTGAATAGCTGTTCAAATATTAAGCCTTCATCTATACAGTGTTTGCCGAGTCCGTATAATCCATTAGCGCCAGTCTCTGGGCCTCATCAAAGTTAGGAGGCGAGCAATTATAAAGTTGTATTGAGCTGTCTCTTCTATGCATGTAGCGAGATCTGATAGCTAATGATCGATTTGATGAGAGTTCATGTGGACGGATTAAAGCATAGGGGTACCCTTCTGACGCTACTTTCGATTACTGACATGCACCTATATGGAAGCTGACTGACACCCCATAGAGGCTAACTGAGGACTCCAAAAGCTTAATATACAACACATCGGAAGTTATCTAAGCACTCCAGAAGTCAACTGAGCACTCCAGAATCCAGCTAAGTACTCCAGAACTAACTGAGCACTCTAGAAGCTAACTGAGCACTCCAAAAGCTAGCTAAGCACTCCAGAAGCTAACTGAGCACTCCAGAAGCTAACTGAGCACTCCAGAAGCTAACTGAGCACTCCAGAAACTAACTGAGCACTCCAGAAGCTAACTGAGCACTCCATAAAAGCCAAAATAACCTGTATTAGTAAGGATATAAAGCAATATAGAACGAATTCATATTTTTCAGTCAACAATACCATCAATACCCTAAATATTTTCTCCCTGTCTCAAACAGATCCTGCAACATATTTTTATCGCTGTCTCAGTGCTTTAGTACGAGTAAACAGAATAAATCGATTGCATAAGAACGGCTATGGTAAATGGATACTTTTTAACATCAAATCCTACGACGAATATAAAGATAGATAGATTTGGGAAGGGCAGCCTGTATTGCAATCACGCATGGGCTAGCTGTGACAGCAAATATGGTCCCAGATCGAAGATGTCATTGATTAATGGCACCGCCAAGCATCGCCGCGAATGCGCGGGATACCGTCATTAGCTGCTGTGGACAGATATGTATCTGGGCACAGTATGCAGTATGGAAACTGATATTGGATCTCACGACATATCAGTATTTCAACTTCTTGTTTGGTAAATAATAGTAGCTTCATAAGGATTCTAGTGGTGAACATAACGTTAGATATATTGAGAAATTCCAAGGTAGGATTATTGGGTATTTTCTTAAGGAATTCTTGGGAGACGTTGGGGTATTTAGAGAATTATTTTAGAGTCACAAGGGTATTTAGAGAATTTTTGAAAGACGCAGGGGTATTTAGAGAATTCTTGAGAGACCCAGGTGTATTTAAAGAATTCACGAGAGACGCAGGGGTATTTATAGAATTTTTAACAGACGCAGGGCTATTTAGAGAATTATTTTAAAGTCACAAGGGTATTTAGAGAATTTTTGAAAGACGCAGGGGTATTTAGAGAATTCTTGAGAGACTCAGGTGTATTTAGAGAATTATTGAGACACCCAGGTGTATTTAAAGAATTCACGAGAGACGCAGGGGTATTTATAGAATTTTTAACAGACGCAGGGCTATTTAGAGAATTATTTTAGAGTCACAAGGGTATTTAGAGAATTTTTGAAAGACGCAGGGGTATTTAGAGAATTCTTGAGAGACTCAGGTGTATTTAGGGAATTATTTTAGAGTCACAGGGGTATTTAGAGAATTTTTGAGAGATCCAGGGGTATTAAAGAATTCTTAAGAGACACAGTGGTATTTATAGAGAATTCTCGTCAAACGAGAAGGGGAATTTGAGGAATTATGGAAGTTGGGGAGTTTGGGGAATTCGGGGAATTATTTAAAAGATGCACGTACATCTGAAAGCATACTTCAGAAGCCATTTTGAAAATGTTTAAGATTTGATGGCAGCTGTAGAAGATGAAGTGAAGAAGTGAACTCTAAAGGCGAAGCTCAAGCGTACGGTTAAAGTTAAGTGCTCAAGCGCCAGCCGTCATCTTCTTTTAGCTCTCAGTGCAGGCGTATTTCTGCTTTTAACACGCCTCACGGGCAATGCCGGGCTCCGGATGCTGCAGCCCCCCCCCCCTAGCCTCATCCTACCATCCCCAGTAGCCCCTGGCCTGCAGACTGTGAGAGCACGGTGCTTCCTGAGCTCTTGACTGAATTTGGTTTTGCCTATGAGACGTGCTGGCATGCCTCTAGTGTGCAGGGTATTTATGTATGCTTATATTATGTCTTGGAAATTACTTTTATAGTCCACTCACCTGGAGCCTGACTATTTAATTCCATGTTTACGCTGTTATCTGCACGAAGTTTTATGATTAAGCTGTTAATTAATGGCTAGAACTTATTTTGCGTTAAGTATTCGTAGTCTTTGTTTAACTCATTTCGTTACTTGTCTAACGCATATGAGTCTCTGTCTAACACCTGTAAATATTAGCCTTACACTTATCATTCTTTGTCTAAAGTAAAGCTTAGGATTCCAACACAAATGGCGTCTAACACCTATGAGTCTTTGTCTAACATCTATGAGTCTTTGTCTAACATCTATGAGTCTTTGTCTAACATCTATGAGTCTTTGTCTAACATCTATGAGTCTTTGTCTAACATCTATGAGTCTTTGTCTAACATCTATGAGTCTTTGTCTAACATCTATGAGTCTTTGTCTAACATCTATGAGTCTTTGTCTAACATCTATGAGTCTTCCTATAACACGTATGAATCTTTGTCTAACACCTATGAGTCTTTGTCTAACACCTATGAGTCTTTGTCTAACATTTATGGGTCTTTGTCTAACATCTGTGGGTCTTTGTCTAACACCTATGAATCTTTGTCCAACACCTATGAGTCTTTGTCTAACAATTATGAGTATTCGTCTAACACCTATGAGTCTTTGTCTAACACCTATGAGTCTTTGTCTAACACCTATGAGTCTTTGTCTAACACTTATGAGTCTTTATCTAACATTTATGGGTCTTTTTTTAGCACCTCAGCGATCCTAAAAATGTCCTCTTCATTTGCTAAGTAATCATTAAATTTTTAAGGGACAGACTAACTGAGAGCATTTACAACAGTGCGGACACTGCAAGGTCAAGTCAATAATATGCTTCGGATATCAACCAACATGACACTTACCCAAAGTTTTAATTAAACCGACTAACAAGAAAACAAGAAATTACCTGTCTCTATCACAGGTGAATTTTTATATCCCTATATAATCCAATTAATTTGGTTAGGCAGGGTAATACCTATAACATGAGGTGCAGTCTGTGCCAGCCTACAGTGGCTCACTCACCTTAGGCGAGCCGGTGAGAACCCCCCTCGGAGAAGGAACGTGTCACTTATTTAATTCAAGAAGTTTCATGTTAGAAAGGCAGGCACAAGGTCAGGCTATCTAGGGGTGGGGGGTAGAAGTTCTCCAGCTAGCTAGCAGGGTCTCCATAGGGATATATTATGCATCGCGAGAGCTGCAGATGGTAACCTGCCTGCCTGCCTATCCATCCGCCTCTTCTTACATCCCACTAATTCCTCATAAGCTACACAGTACCTGCTTTCCTCATCCCCCCCACTTTTCTTCAACATTTCGCCACCTTTTTCCTCTTCAGAGTTGCACTTTCCCTCTCGCAACTCTCTCAGCCCAGTGCCGGTTGAAGCAGGCAGAAATGAAGTTAACGGCTTTACGCTAACGTCAGCACAAAGGGGAAGACTGACTGGGAAACTTCAAAGCAGTATTAGTTGCTAGGGTCGCTTCAGCTTCCTTATTTAGTCTCAAGATCCTTTCTTCGCCCCTCTTCATCAAATAGCTTTAGACCTCATTCTACTTTTTTGTTTCATAGGCATATTTTTGTTAACTGTACAAAATTATAGCTTGAATACCAAATTAATAACTTAATCAGCTAAACGGTGAACACAATTCTATCTAATTAAAAAAAATTTTTATACCAGCTCGCATCTCGCTGGGTTGGCTAGAGGTACCAATAGTTAGGCTGTGCTAGGGTAGGTATAGGGTTATAAAAGGTTTTGAGAAGGGTTTTGAGAAGGGTTGGGGGTTTAGAAGTGTTTTAGGAAGGGTTGAGATACTGAGAAGGGTTTTGGGAAGGGTTAAGAGATTGAGAAGGGTTTCGAGAAGGGTTGAGATACTGAGAAGGGTTTCGGGAAGGGTTGAGATACTGAGAAGGGTTTCGGGAAGGGTTGAGATACTGAGAAGGGTTTTGGGAAGGGTTAAGAGATTGAGAAGGGTTTCGAGAAGGGTTGAGATACTGAGAAGGGTTTCGAGAAGAGTTGAGATACTGAGAAGGGTTTCGGGAAGGGTTGAGATACTGAGAAGGGTTTTGGGAAGGGTTAAGAGATTGAGAAGGGTTTCGAGAAGGGTTGAGATACTGAGAAGGGTTTTGGGAAGGGTTAAGAGATTGAGAAGGGTTTCGAGAAGGGTTGAGATACTGAGAAGGGTTTCGGGAAGGGTTGAGAGATTGAGAAGGGTTTCGGGAAGGGTTGAGATACTGAGAAGGGTTTCGGGAAGGGTTGAGAGATTGAGAAGGGTTTCGGGAAGGGTTAAGAGATTGAGAAGGGTTTCGGGAAGGGTTGAGATACTGAGAAAGGTTTCGGGAAGGGTTGAGAGATTGAGAAGGGTTTCGGGAAGGGTTGAGAGATTGAGAAGGGTTTCGGGAAGGGTTGAGATACTGAGAAAGGTTTCGGGAAGGGTTGAGAGATTGAGAAGGGTTTCGGGAAGGGTTGAGAGATTGAGAAGGGTTTCGGGAAGGGTTGAGATACTGAGAAAGGTTTCGGGAAGGGTTGAGAGATTGAGAAGTGTTTTGGGTAGTGAGATCAAATAACAGGTAATAATATTTTTAGGAAATTCAGCACACGCTAAGAAGGGCTGTGTTCAATAGTGCGGAAGATATTTGAACAGAAAGATGCATGCAGGGTGACAACCAACGGGTTTATAAAAAAATAAAAAATGAAATTTTGAAGAGAATCTCACCTGTGAAACAGAACAGTTCAATTCAGTTATGAAACATAATCGACAAATTTTATGAATTCTAACAATTATATTAATAATTAGTCGATTAGTAACTATGAATTGAAATATTTGAGACCGTTTTTTCTTCTCCTGCAGTGGACTCACGCTGACTCAGCGAGTTGCTTTGAGTTTGCCCGGGGGGATGCGCAACCCCCCATAATATACGGCCTGCGCATATCTCCATCAGCCCCTTGGGTCATGATCGCTCGCCGCACCCCCGACCCAGGGCCAATCACAGATCCACTCCCCTGCGTCAGCCCCACCTCTCCTGTGTAGGCGGAGGCTGTCCCAGAAGCTTCCTCGGTGCCTCTCTCCCGCGCTCCATCAACCCCCCCCCCACACACACATAACCACAATCTTTCTCTCAGCCTCTCTTCTCTCCATCTGAGCTGCTCGATTTGAAGTATGCAGTTCAGTCCTACTCGTCTCATGGATCCCCAAAGTCCCTTGAAATGTGGCAGTCTGCGGTTTTATACGCACACATACATAGATGCTTCTGAGATAGGCGTAATCGTATACAAAAATTGAAGTTTGGGAGGTAGCTGCGTACAGTCTGTCTGTCTGTCTGTCAGTCTGTCTGTCTGTCAGTCTGTCAGTCTGTCTGTCTGTCTGTCTGTCTGTCTGTCTGTCTGTCTGTCTTAGTGTCCGTCTGTCCGTCTGTCTGTCTGTCCGTCTGTCTGTCTGTCTGTCTTAGTGTCCGTCTGTCCGTCTGTCTGTCTGTCTGTCTGTCTGTCAGTCTGTCTGTCTGTCTTAGTGTCCGTCTGTCCGTCTGTCTGTCTGTCCGTCTGTCTGTCTGTCTGTCTTAGTGTCCGTCTGTCCGTCTGTCTGTCTGTCCGTCTGTCTGTCTGTCAGTCTGTCTGTCTGTCTGTCTGTCTGTCTGTCTGTCTGTCTGTCTGTCTGTCAGTCTGTCTGTCTGTCTGTCTGTCTGTCTGTCTGTCTGTCTGTCTGTCTGTCTGTCTGTCTGTCTGTCTGTCTGTCCGTCTGTCTGTCTGTCTGTCTGTCCGTCTGTCCGTCTGTCTGTCTGTCCGTCTGTCTGTCTGTCTGTCTGTCTGTCTGTCTGTCTGTCCGTCTGTCCGTCTGTCTGTCTGTCTGTCTGTCCGTCTGTCTGTCTGTCTGTCCGTCTGTCTGTCTGTCTGTCCGTCTGTCTGTCTGTCTGTCCGTCTGTCTGTCTGTCCGTCTGTCCGTCTGCCTGTCTGTCTGTCTGTCTGTCTGTCTGTCTGTCTGTCCGTCTGTCCGTCTGTCTGTCTGTCTGTCTGTCTGTCTGTCTGTCTGTCTGTCTGTCTGTCCGTCTGTCTGTCTGTCTGTCTGTCCGTCTGTCTGTCTGTCTGTCCGTCTGTCTGTCTGTCTGTCCGTCTGTCTGTCTGTCTGTCTGTCTGTCTGTCTGTCTGTCTGTCTGTCTGTCTGTCTGTCTGTCTGTCTGTCTGTCTGTCTGTCTGTCTGTCTGTCTGTCTCTATCTCTATTCATTATTGAACTATATCTAAAAAATCACAACTATATAAAATGTGGATTCATTATTGAAAGTGCTCAATGCTGGACAAAATAAACTGATATGAAAAAAAATCGAAGTGGAATTTATAGGAAAAAATCGTTACAGTCTGTGGGGGGTTCCAGGCCGGCCAGCTAGAAGAGTAATGAAGTTGCGATCGCAGATCAGAGTGAGGCTGAACTTACTGTGGGAGTTTTTCTCTTGCTCATCCTTCCTCCTCCTGCCATAACTAAACTCCCTAAACCATTCCTGAAATCTCAGTTGCCTCTCAACCACTTTCCCCATGATCTGCGCATCTTCCCCACCCCCACGCTACCGAAGTTGGCAGCAGGGAAGGGGAATTCCCTGGGAAATTACCCAGGGGAATTTAGACAAGCTACATGTAGTTAATGTCGAGAAGCCACTTGTACGAGCGCACAGCATGCAAGGTGGGGAGGCTGTATGATATTTTAGGAATATTACTGGCATCGGGGGACTGGCAAGCGAGTTGAATGATGACGATGTTTCTACCCCACTTTGCAGCAATCCCCGCGCATGCAGCTTCCTAGGAAGTATACAGTCATTCTAAACAGAAAATCATGATTGACTCTCAAAGCCAATCTCTAAATTCTTGATTGCTTGTATGATCAGTCTTTTTCCATTTCCCCTCTTTCTGGTTCACTCGATCGAGCAGTGCTCAAAGAGGAGCAATTGCCCAGTAGAAATTCTTCTCTGTTGATATTATCTCCTCGAGTTCGAGATGTAGATGAAGAGGGACACGAGAAACATTTTTTATTGCATTTAAGCTGGCAACGAAGTCATGCCCCCCCCCAGGCCGCGCTTTTGAGTAAATTGGTTTAGACTAGATGGGGACGAGAGTCCATGGACTGAGTTTGCATGGCTGTTGGATACTTCGCTTGGCTGCTCACAGTGCATTAACAGTGTACACTTTTGCATGGCCTTCATTAGAAATTCCCCTCATCAGTAATTATAATCATTAGGAATTCCCTTCGTTAGAAATTCCCCTCATCAGTAATTATAATCATTAGGAATTCCCTTCGTTAGAAATTCCCCTCATCAGTAATTATAATCATTAGGAATTCCCTTCGTTAGAAATTCCCCTCATCAGTAATTATAATCATTAGGAATTCCCATCGTTAGAAATTCCCCTCATCAGTAATTATAATCATTAGGAATTCCCTTCGTTAGAAATTCCCCTCATCAGTAATTATAATCATTAGGAATTCCCTTCGTTAGAAATTCCCCTCATCAGTAATTATAATCATTAGGAATTCCCTTCGTTAGAAATTCCCCTCATCAGTAATTATAATCATTAGGAATTCCCTTCGTTAGAAATTCCCCTCATCAGTAATTATAATCATTAGGAATTCCCATCGTTAGAAATTCCCCTCATCAGTAATTATAATCATTAGGAATTCCCTTCGTTAGAAATTCCCCTCATCAGTAATTATAATCATTAGGAATTCCCATCGTTAGAAATTCCCCTCATCAGTAATTATAATCATTAGGAATTCCCTTCGTTAGAAATTCCCCTCATCAGTAATTATAATCATTAGGAATTCCCTTCGTTAGAAATTCCCCTCATCAGTAATTATAATCATTAGGAATTCCCATCGTTAGAAATTCCCCTCATCAGTAATTATAATCATTAGGAATTCCCTTCGTTAGAAATTCCCCTCATCAGTAATTATAATCATTAGGAATTCCCTTCGTTAGAAATTCCCCTCATCAGTAATTATAATCATTAGGAATTCCCTTCGTTAGAAATTCCCCTCATCAGTAATTATAATCATTAGGAATTCCCTTCGTTAGAAATTCCCCTCATCAGTAATTATAATCATTAGGAATTCCCTTCGTTAGAAATTCCCCTCATCAGTAATTATAATCATTAGGAATTCCCATCGTTAGAAATTCCCCTCATCAGTAATTATAATCATTAGGAATTCCCATCGTTAGAAATTCATTCATTAAAAAATCCATTCATTAGGAATTCCCTTCACTAGGAATTCCCTTTATCAGTATATATAGTAATTCTCCTCATTCTACTAGGAATTCCCTTCTTTAGGAACCCTTCATTAGAAGTTTCCTGCAGTATGAATTCGGTTTATTTGGTCGAATTCGCCTCATTGTCATTAGAAATATCCCTTATAGGAATTCTGCTCATTCGGCTCAACCGAATTCCCATTCCTATTCCTATTCCTTTTATTAGGAATTCCCTCATGGTGGAAGGCGAAAAATGAATTGCATCAGATTTTTTTAAGTTCGAAAAGAATTCGATGGAAGTTCAACTAAAGAAGGGACATTTTTTCAGTACGTATTTTTGTTCAAAAGTCTATGAATAAACTTGGAATTAATGATTTTGTCCATGTTTATAGCTACTATATATTCTACGAGTACATGTATCGATCACATACAGCTATTAATTCTAACATTTATTTACACGTAGGTATTCTCTGTACCACAAGCAGTGTTTTGTATAACCTTGAGTTACGCTTATTTTTGCTGTAAGCTCTACTTTCATTAGAGCGTACGTGTATACATGCGTGTTCACATGCATGTGAAAAGTATTATCGGATTTTGTCATGTAATATGCAGTGACACAATTTGCCTTTACCGAGAAGACTTCTTGACAAAAATCTCAACTCAAAAAACCATTGCAACAGACATACTCTGTGAACTCACTGCATGTTGAAAAGTTCTGTTTTTCAGTCAAAATGTGGCTGGGCAATCAGCGGTCAAGCGCCGGCCCTGTTAACCCTGTTAACAGTGGCGGATCTAGAGTTTCATTTGCGGGGGGGGCGGTCCAAGTTTGGGGCGCCAACACGAGTATAAGGGGCGCCAATTTTTAAGCTAGGGGGCGCAAAAATGCGTGTAGGGGGCGAAAAATTAAGCTTAGGGGCGCAAAAAAGGCGTTAAGAGGCGAAAAATTGAGTTTAGGGGGCGCAAATTTAGGTTTTCGGGGGGCGCAATATGTTCTGTCAAGCTATTTTGGGGGGGAAGCGGTGGCGGCCGCCCCCCCTAAATCCGCCCCTGCCTGTTAATATCCCATTCATTCTATGTTTAAGTTTACGCACTTTTTTCTATTAAAAAAATAAATTGTCACAGTCACGCATTTATACCCAAAAATAAATGCATTTATAGCTAAGAATACGTAAAATATTTTTGTTTTTAGTTTATAGATTGTAAAATTTGTTTAAACTTGGGATCTTTAAACAGCAAAAATTCAGTTTAGCGTCACTTGACATTTTTGATCAGAGCAATGCGCGCTCTCTTCAGGCGTTCACTGAGTAAAGTGACATTGGGGCGTCCGACTTGTTGGTATGAATTCAATAATCCAGGCATGCGGTGCAGCAGCCTGTATATTATCACGGTTATATAAAATTATATCCGCTAGGTCGGAAGTCCTTGTATGTTTAGTCTAGACAATTCCAATTATTTAATATTTACTATTTTGGGCATACTCGTTTTTCAAATAAGAAAATGGATGGCTCACAAAATAGGCCTAAACATAATGTTAGTTGAGGGTTGCAATCACCAATTAGGATTAGGCCTACCCTATGGAAAAAGCCAAAATCAAAAGAGTACCCTATGCATTGCCATTAGGCCTAAACCCTTGCCATTGTTGTTGGCCTTACTTCTCTGCTATTCTGCTAAAAGGTTTCTGGGCTGGCACTGAATAAGAGGACTATTGTAATTGTAATTTTATTGTAATTTTGCCTTGGTCTAGAATACAATGATTAATAACATAGACTTGTCTTGTTCAACTTCAACTTAGCTACCTAGGTCTGTTTGAGTTTTTATGTTAGGCCTAGGCATTGCATTAGTTCATTATTATTCTTATTAATATTAGCCCTATATGACTTACACTTACAAAAAAATATGCCATGCCATTTATAATTATAGACAGTTATATATTTTAATAAATATGAAGATCTAGATATCCTAATGCAAGGAGAAAATGTAGGGATTAGAAGGCAATGCAATGGAAATAGGTTGAGATTATATTATGATACATTGTGAAAAATAGGGGGCCTAGGTGGATAGCATATAAAAGTAGTTATAGGCTTATCTCATATAGTTTAGTTTAAGGCTTGCTAATTATTTAATTAATATAGCTTTATTAGCAAAGTTATTAATATTAGGCATATTAGAAAATTTTCAATAAGATATCTGTTGTCACTTAATATCACTTGTATATTATAGTTACCAAGCTCTGCCTAGACCTAATGATAAACAAAGTTAAAGCTAATGTTAACATATTTTTTAAATATAAAGAGTAGGCCTATAGCACTAATTAATAATAATATATAAAACTATGCATATATTACAATATAGGCCTAGCACTAATTAGTATATTAAGATATAAATATTTAAGTAATTAATCCATATATTTGGATTTGGAATCCAAATACAAAAAGTCTCACTTTTTGAGAAATAGGCCTACAAATGTTTTGAATTTGGAAATTTTATTTTCTAAATATTTTGAAATGTGCTTCCAAATACAAAAAATCTAGAAACCTAAGCAAATTTAAATAAAGGAAATAAAACTTCTTAAAATGAAAAGGTATATTAAAACTTTATTTAAAAAAATGCAACATCTTTTATTATATTATTAATTTTTGCAATAGCATGACCTATTTAAAAGAAAGTTATAGCAATTAGAGTTACTAAACTTTGGGACCTTTGAATCATTGAACATGAAATTGCAAAAACATTTTTGGTAATCATTGTTTAAATATAATCATTAGTTGGTTTTTTTCAAAATGCAAATGCATAGACTTATGGAAATAGACACAATAAAGTTATCAAATTGCATAAATGTAATATCAGTTAGTACTAGTAATTAGAATTAGCTAGATTAGTTATATAAGAATTAAATTTGATTCAAACTGATTTACTCTTTACTAAGTTTTAATTCTTGCAAGTTCACTTGAAGCTGAACTTCACTTGAAAAGTAGACTAGTTGCCTACTTAAATCACTAATTAGATGATGAGGCACTTTTGTTACTTAAAATGTCATAGGTACAGCTGCCATTTACCTTTTGTTTTTTGTTTATATTCCAAAATATATTCGGATATTCAGATTCAGATTTGGAATTTTTTGTATATTTGAATTTGGTTTTAGAAACTTATAAAAATTCATATTAGGTCTATCACTAGAATACACTAATAACTAAAATTAAATTGGATCTTCTATCTATGAGAATTTTTTAATATATTGATACTGATAGTGTTAGAATTAGCAGTTTGGTTATTTTTAGAAAATATTCAGTATGTCAGCTTATGTTTTTAATTATGGTTGTATTATTTTATTCCAATATAGCAAAAAGCTATTATAGGGACACTCCCTTTTTGATAGTTTTAAAAGTAGAAAAGTAACTTGGTATTCTTATTATTTCTATTAAATCTTATAAATAAAATTTTTTATCTATAAAACTCTTATATATACAAGGAGTGTCCCAAAAGTCGGTGCAATTTCTTCACTACAGCTTTTTCTGACCAATCAGAAATATTTATTATGTAGCAGTTAACAAGCAATTGTCTGCCCATTAAAATGACTTTCTATTTATTTCTGTATCTGCTGGCATTCTTGAGATATGAGCACTTTTCTGCCCCAACCCCTGTGCTACTTCTACAAGTTGCCATAGACAAAGCTTTGTACCTGATGCACGAAAAGAAACATTCAACAAACCAACAAAACATCCGCAACATGAAAGCTAAGGAAAGAACAGTTAAAAGTTAATCATCAAAATTGTCCTGAGACTTCTCCACATAGTCACCACTGCGTTGCACACACTGCCATTGGCTGTGCATGTCTTATATTTATTATAAGTTTCATGTTTTTAATGTGTTACATAAGGCAATCCCATAAGGTTTCTGATGTGTTAGATAGGGGAATCCCATAAGGTTTCTGATGTGTTAGATAGGGGAATCCCATAAGGTTTCTGATGTGTTAGATAGGGGAATCCCATAAGGTTTCTGATGTATTGGATGGGGAAATCCCATAAGGTTTCTGATGTGTTGGATAGGGGAATCCCATATGGTTTTTGACTTGTGAAGTTCTATTTGAGATTTACCTTGAAAGCATTGCTTATCAATACATTTTCAGATAATGACAGCTACTAAAAGTAGTAGTATTGCTCCATTTCTGTTTGTTAGATTGAAGCATTACTTCTGCCCGCCCTGCTGGTTAACAAGTAGATCCAGCTCTACTCTAGTTGGCCAGCCTTCGTCATCTACTCTGAGGGCAATCCTATCAGAAGCAGAATGTCGATTGCAGTCTCCACCAGCGCACCCGTTTGTCCGAAATCTACTGTCGCAAGATCTTGGAGGTTTGGCCGCCAGCTTGCGTGGTTTGGCCGGCACGAAGCATCCACTGGTTGAGGATGCGAAACGGTCTTTGTTGTTCTCCGCTGTGGGAGGCAGTGGCGGCTTATCTAGTGATAGCAGTGCCTCATCAGCTTTGGCTTCAGCTGTGGGTCAGACTCGGAGAGCTGTTGTGCTGCTAGTTGCTAGGGCTCACGAGGAGCTTTTGACTAAGTAGGTTGGCATACAGTGAAAATATCCTGTCTTTTATAAATGATGAAGCTAAGTAAAGATGCTGAATGAGGATGTTATGGAAATACGAGTATATTCCCATTTTTTCATAAATAAGGATGCAGAGAAATATCCCGTCTTTTATTAAGCAAGGGTGTTATGAAAATCTTCCATTTCTCAAAAATGTACTTCTTATAAAATTATCCTATTTTTCGTAGCTGAAGATGCTATAAAAAGATCCCATTTTTTCATAAATGAAAGTGTCACGAAAATCTCAAATGTTCTCCACTGTAGTTAAAATCTCCAATTTATTAAACTCTGCACAATATTATACTATCATAACTTAATTCCTAACTCTGTTCTCAATCCCGACTCAACCAAGAGGCAGCGATCTGCACGACCTCGAACTTCTGCGCCGGCGCCAATGTCAACTAGCAGACATAGCCGATTCTGTGTACACCGCCCTGTCAATCCATTCTCGAGTTGTACCGCCAACCAACTCTGATTTGGCTAAAGGCAACGCTTTAGCTGCTCTAGCTGGAGACTACTTGCTGGCGTCTGCTTCTCTGGGTCTGGCAGAGTTGGACAGACCGCCGGTTGTCAAATTAATTAGCGAAGCGATTTGCGATATTGTTGCTGGGCGCTTCAGCCTTATTGCGAATGCGGCTGGTACCGAGTGAGTTTCAAGTACTCTTGTTTTCTGATTGGCTGGTTGGTTAGTTAAGGAATCCCAGCTGTTTTCTGATTGGCTGGTTGGTCAGTTGGGGAATCCCAGTTGTTTTCTGATTGGCTGGTTTTCCAGTTCGGGAATCCCAGCTGTTTTCTGATTGGCTGGTTGGTCAGTTGGGAATCCCAGCTGTTTTCTGATTGGCTGGTTGGTCAGTTGGGAATCCCAGTTGTTTTCTGATTGGCTGGTTGGTCAGTTGGGAATCCCAGCTGTTTTCTGATTGGCTGGTTGGTCAGTTGGGAATCCCAGCTGTTTTCTGATTGGCTGGTTGGTCAGTTGGGAATCCCAGTTGTTTTCTGATTGGCTGGTTGGTCAGTTGGGAATCCCAGCTGTTTTCTGATTGGCTGGTTGGTTAGTTGGGAAATTCCAGCTATTTTCTGATTGGCTGGTTGGTTAGTTAGGGAATCCCAGCTGTTTTCTGATTGGTTGGTTGTTCAGTTGGGGAATCCCAGCTGTTTTCTGATTGGCTGGTTTAGAAATCTATATTTTAAGGTTTATTATATAAGTCAAAGTGCCAATTATACTTATTTAATTTTAGAAACAGCCCTAGCAGCAACAAATTGCCAGACATGTCCGCTTGGCTCGACTATGTCCGTCTGACCTCTGCATCCTTACTATCGAAATCAATTCGCAGTGCATTGATTCTGGCAACAGACAATGCCAATTACAATTATCACCAGTGTGCAACCAGTTCTGCTGAGGATCAGTCTATCGAACAGTTCTCTGAGAGTTTCGCAATATTACAACATGCCTATAAGGAAAAGGTTGAACACTCTTCAATCGCCGGAGCCTCTTGTCTGTTGGAAAGAATTTCAACTCCGGCAGAAATTAACGATCTGTTAAATTCGAATGCTGATCAATGCCTGTCAACTATTGACTCTTGGCCTGCTGGTGGCTACTGCACTCATTATTTGAGACAAATTGTTAGAGCACTGCTTGTTGAACAAAGAGTTTAATCAAGTTATTACTGAGTGCCATTCTGTTTTGCATACCGCTTTTAGTTTCCATTTATTAAAAGATGCTATAAAAGTTTATTTGAATGCATTTTCTCTATTCGTAATTTCTTCTTTAATTTGTTAATCTTTGAATCACAGCATCAGTAACTTTTTTATCTATAGAACATGAATATGTTGCGTTTCAGATCATATTGTCTTTGTGTCTTAATTTATTTACTTTTTTAAATATTAAGTGTCTCAATAACAAAGTCGGAGATTAGAAATAGGATTAGTGAGGTGATTTGGGATTAGTGAGATGATTTATGATTAGAATTGGGATTAGTCGTGGGATTTGGGATTAGTGATGGGATTTAGGATTTTAAATTAGATTAGCGAGGTGATTTGGGATTAGAAATGGGATTAGTGAGGTGATTTGGGATTAGAAATGGGATTAGTGGTGGGATTTGGGATTAGAAATGGGTTTAGTGGTGGGATTTGGGATTAGAAATGGGATTAGTGGTGGGATTTGGGATTAGTGGTGGGATTTGGGATTAGAAATGGGATTAGTGGTGGGATTTGGGATTAGAAATGGGATTAGTGGTGGGATTTGGGATTAGAAATGGGTTTAGTGGTGGGATTTGGGATTAGAAATGGGATTAGTGGTGGGATTTGGGATTAGAAATGGGTTTAGTGGTGGGATTTGGGATTAGTGGTGGGATTTGGGATTAGTGGTGGGATTTGGGATTAGTGGTGGGATTTGGGATTAGAAATGGGATTAGTGGTGGGATTTGGGATTAGAAATGGGATTAGTGGTGGGATTTGGGATTAGAAATGGGTTTAGTGGTGGGATTTGGGATTAGAAATGGGTTTAGTGGTGGGATTTGGGATTAGAAATGGGATTAGTGGTGGGATTTGGGATTAGAAATGGGATTAGTGGTAGGATTTGGGATTAGAAATGGGATTAGTGGTGGGATTTGGGATTAGAAATGGGATTAGTGGTGGGATTTGGGATTAGAAATGGGATTAGTGGTGGGATTTGGGATTAGAAATGGGATTAGTGGTGGGATTTGGGATTAGAAATGGGATTAGTGGTGGGATTTGGGATTAGAAATGGGATTAGTGGTAGGATTTGGGATTAGAAATGGGATTAGTGAGGTGATTATTAAATAACCCAGTTATCAGTAAAAAGGAGATTAGTGGCTCGCACCCTGCATGGATTAGAGATGTTTTCATGAGACAAAATTTTCCCTGCAGGCAAAGGCGCCAACCTGCTCTGCCCCTCCCAATTCTTGTTTGTGTCTCATCTTCTCTTGCGCGTTTCAATTTCTTTGAACTAAAATTCTTGGTTCTTAAAGTTAAGTCATATAGGGTCGAATTTATTTTCTGAATCCGATTTTAGTGTGTGATTCTCAGTGTGGGATTCTCAGTGTGGGATTCCCAGTGTGGGATTCCCAGTGTGGGATTCTCAGTGTGGGATTCCCAGTGTGGGATTCCCAGTGTGGGATTCCCAGTGTGGGATTCTCAGTGTGTGATTCTTAGTGTGTGATTCTTAGTGTGATTTTTAGTGTGTGATTCTCAGAGTGTGATTCTCAGTGTGATTTTAAGTGTGTGATTCTTAGTGTGTGATTCTCAGAGTGTGATTCTCAGAGTGTGATTCTCAGTGTGATTCTCAGAGTGTGATTCTCAGTGTGATTCCCAGTGTGTCACGTTTTCCTACGGTGATTGTCAGTAGATATTTTAGTGTGAATTTTTTTTTCAATTTCATGCAAATATCCAACATAAAATTTGATTTACCGAAAGAAGAAGCCTGCAGATAAATAAACAAATATAATTTCGCAGCAATATGGAAGCCGCTAGCCTGTGCACAATGGCCACCTGTGTGCTCAACCAATGGTCCATGGATTTTGCCGGTAATAAGCGCAGAATATTATCGAGTATTATCGAAGCTAAACGACTTGGAGCATCTTATCGACTTGGCCCTGAGCTGGAGATCAGCGGCTACGGTTGTTCTGACCATTTCTACGAAGGTGACACCTTTCTGCATAGTTGGCAGGTGTTAAGGGATCTGCTAATTGATCCGGCTACTAGGGATATTGTCTGCGATGTTGGCATGCCCGTGAGGCATCTCGGCGTGGCCTACAATTGTCGGGTTGTGTTTCTCAACGGTCAGGTGCTGCTTATTCGACCGAAAACTCGAATGGCTGACGATGGAAATTACAGGTTATTAGTTAGTATTTGTGATTTGAAGCGATCAGACCCTCCATGAAGTTTGTGATTTGAAGCGATCAGACCCTCCATGAAGTTTGTGATTTGAAGCGATCAGACCCTCCATGAAGTTTGTGATTTGAAGCGATCAGACCCTCCCTGAAGTTTGTGATTTGAAGCGATCAGACCCTCCATGAAGTTTGTGATTTGAAGCGATCAGACCCTCCCTTAAGTTTGTGATTTGTAGTGACCAGACCCCTGAAGTATCTGAATAGAAGCGATCAGACCCTCCCTGAAGTATCTGAATAGAAGCGATCAGACCCTCCCTGAAGTATCTGAATAGAAGCGATTAGACCCTACCTGAAGTAGTGAAGTATCTAAATAGAAGCGACTAGACCCTACCTGAAGTATCTAAACAGAAGCGATCAGACCCTCCCTGAAGTATTTGAATAGAAGCGATCAAACCCTCCCTGAAGTATCTGAATAGAAGCGATCAGACCCTCCCTGAAGTATCTGAATAGAAGCGATTAGACCCTACCTGAATTATCTGAATAGAAGCGACCAGACCCTCCGTGAAGTATCTAAATAGAAGCGATCAAACCCTCCCTGAAGTATCTAAATAGAAGCGACCAGACCCTCCCTGAAGTATCTGAATAGAAGCGATCAGACCCTCCCTGAATTATTTGAATAGAAGCGATCAAACCCTCCCTGAAGTATCTGAGTTTATCTTTTAATAGTTAGAAAAATATATGAGCCTCCATGAGCAGTGCTATAATACATTAATTATCAGGGGTTTAGAAGTCAGTAAATACCATACCCACCCGCAGGGAATCCCGCTGGTTCTCCCGTTGGACAAAACGCGGCGAAATTGACAAAACTTTCCAGCTGCCAGACTTGATTGAGTCGGCCATTGGCCAATCCACTGCTCCGTTTGGCGACGCTGTGCTGGCATTTCGCGATGCCAGTCTGGGTTTTGAAACTTGCGAAGAGATTTGGACAATCGGATCCAGTCATATCGATCTGTTTCTGAATGGTGTTGACATTGTGGTGAACAGCTCGGGTAGCTATCACCAGCTGAGAAAGCTCAATCGCCGGGTAGATCTAATCTCTAGCTGTACTAATAAAGCTGGTGGATTGTATCTGTACTCTAATCTGAGAGGCTGTGATGGCGAACGAGTTTATTACGACGGTTCCGCTTTGGTTGCTATGAACGGCAGGTTGGTAGCTCAGAGTCGGCAATTCGCTTTAGAAGAAGTCGAAGTCACTTCGGCCACTGTTGACTTGGAAGAGATTCGCAACTATAGGCAGGCCAACCGGTCACACTGCCAGCAGAGCGCTGAGGCACCCGCATTGACTCGAATTGCTGTGCCGCAGTGGCGTCTGTGCCGCCAAGATGTGGCTGCGGCCTGTCAGGTGGGTGAGATGGTGAGATAGGTACTTGAGATTGCGGTGAGATAGATACGTGAGATTGGGGTGAGATAGATACGTGAGATTGGGGTGAGATAGATACGTGAGATTGGGGTGAGATAGATACTTGAGATTGGGTGAGATAGATGCTTGAGATTGGGGTGGGATATATACTAGAGATTGGGGTGAGATAGATACGTGAGATTAGGGTGAGATAGATGCTTGAGATTGGGGTGAGATAGATACGTGAGATTAGGGTGAGATAGATACTAGAGATTGGGGTGAGATAGATGCTTGAGATTGGGGTGAGATAGATGCTTGAGATTGGGTGAGATAGATACTAGAGATTGGGGTGAGATAGATACTTAAGATTGGGGTGAGATAGATACGTGAGATTAGGGTAAGATAGATACGTGAGATTGGGGTGAGATAGATACGTGAGATTGAGGTGAGATAGATACGTGAGATTGGGGTGAAATAGATGCTTGAGATTGGGGTGGGATATATACGTGAGATTGGGGTGAGATAGATACGTGAGATTGGGGTGAGATAGATACTTGAGATTGGGGTGAGATAGATGCTTGAGATTGGGGTGGGATATATACTAGAGATTGGGGTGAGATAGATACGTGAGATTAGGGTGAGATAGATGCTTGAGATTGGGGTGAGATAGATACGTGAGATTAGGGTGAGATAGATACTTGAGATTGGGGTGAGATAGATGCTTGAGATTGGGGTGAGATAGATGCTTGAGATTGGGTGAGATAGATACTAGAGATTGGGGTGAGATAGATACTTAAGATTGGGGTGAGATAGATACGTGAGATTAGGGTAAGATAGATACGTGAGATTGGGGTGAGATAGATACGTGAGATTGAGGTGAGATAGATACGTGAGATTGGGGTGAAATAGATGCTTGAGATTGGGGTGGGATATATACGTGAGATTGAGGTGAGATAGATACTAGAGATTGGGGTGAGATAGATGCTTGAGATTGGGGTGGGATAGATACTAGAGATTGGGGTGAGATAGATACTAGAGATTGGGGTGAGATAGATGCTTGAGATTGGGGTGGGATAGATACTAGAGATTGGGGTGAGATAGATACTAGAGATTGGGGTGAGATAGATGCTTGAGATTGGGGTGAGATAGATACGTGAGATTAGGGTGAGATAGATACTAGAGATTGGGGTGAGATAGATGCTTGAGATTAGGGTGAGATAGATCCTAGAGATTGGTGTGAGATAGATACTAGAGATTGGGGTAAGATAGATGCTTGAGATTGGGGTGAGATAGATGCTTGAGATTGGGGTGAGATAGATACTAGAGATTGGGGTGAGATAGATACTAGAGACTGAAGTGAGATAGATACTAGAGATTAGGGTGAGATAGATCCTAGAGATTGGTGTGAGATAGATGCTTGAGATTGGGTGAGATAGATACTAGAGATTGGGGTGAGATAGATGCTTGAGATTGGGGTGAGATAGATGCTTGAGATTGGGTGAGATAGATAATTGAGATTGGGGTGAGATAGATAATTGAGATTGGGGTGAGATAGATGCTTGAGATTGGGTGAGATAGATACTAGAGATTGGGGTGAGATAGATAATTGAGATTAGGGTGAGATAGATACTAGAGATTGGGGTGAGATAGATGCTTGAGATTGGGGTGAGATAGATGCTTGAGATTGGGGTGAGATAGATACTAGAGATTGGGGTGAGATAGATGCTTGAGATTGGGTGAGATAGATACTTGAGATTGGGTGAGATAGATACTAGAGATTGGTGTGAGATAGATGCTTGAGATTGGGTGAGATAGATACTAGAGATTGGGGTGAGATAGATGCTTGAGATTGGGGTGAGATAGATGCTTGAGATTGGGTGAGATAGATGCTTGAGATTGGGGTGAGATAGATACTAGAGATTGGGGTGAGATAGATACTAGAGATTGGGGTGAGATAGATACGTGAGATTGGGGTGAGATAGATACTAGAGATTGGGGTGAGATAGATACGTGAGATTAGGGTGAGATAGATACGTGAGATTAGGGTGAGATAGATACTAGAGATTGGGGTGAGATAGATGCTTGAGATTGGGGTGGGATATATACGTGAGATTAGGGTGAGATAGATACTAGAGATTGGGGTGAGATAGATACTAGAGATTGGGGTGAGATAGATGCTTGAGATTGGGGTGGGATAGATACTTGAGATTGGAGTGAGATAGATGCTTGAGATTGGGATGAGATAGATGCTTGAGATTGGGTAAAATAGATACTTGAGATTGGGGTGAGATAGATGCTTGAGATTGGGTGAAATAGATACTTGAGATTAGGGTGAGATAGATACTTGAGATTGGGGTGAGATAGATACTAGAGATTAAGGTGATATAGATACTTGAGACTGGGGTGAGATAGATGCTTGAGATTGGGTGAAATAGATACTTGAGACTGGGGTGAGATTGATACTAGAGATTAGGGTGAGAAAGATACTAGAGACTGGGGTGAGATTGATACTAGAGATTAGGGTGAGATAGATACTTGAGACTGGGGTGAGATACTAGAGATACTAGATACTAGATATTAAGGCGAGATAGATACTTTGCATGTAAGACGGAGGAAAAGCGTCAAACGTGTAATAGTGTGTATTTAAGCTCACATTAATTCTCGAAAATACCAGTTCTAATAGTTAGAAATTTTTGTTTCAACTTACCAACGGCAGAGCACCAACCTACCAATGGAGCCCCGCTATCACACGCCGGAAGAGGAAATCGCCCTGGGCCCAGCCTGCTGGCTGTGGGATTATCTCAGACGAAGCGGTCAGTCAGGCTATTTTCTTCCCCTAAGCGGAGGCATTGACAGTACGGCCACTTCGTGTCTTGTCTACAGCATGTCTGTACAGGTGTTCGAGTCTGTTCAGTCCGGCTGTCAAGAGGTAATATAGTTACTTGGCTAAGAATTCTGAAACTTGCGCGCACTGTTTTCTAAGAATACTGAAACTTGCGCGCAATGTTTTTTTTAAGAATACTGATGCGCGCCCTGTTTTCTAAGAATACTGAAACTTGCGCGCAATGTTTTTTTTAAGAATACTGATGCGCGCCCTGTTTTCTAAGAATACTGAAACTTGCGCGCAATGTTTTTTTTAAGAATACTGATGCGCGCCCTGTTTTCTAAGAATACTAAATCTTGCGCGCAATGTTTTTTTTAAGAATACTGATGCGCGCCCTGTTTTCTAAGAATACTGAAACTTGCGCGCAATGTTTTTTTTAAGAATACTGATGCGCGCCCTGTTTTCTAAGAATACTAAATCTTGCGCGCAATGTTTTTTTTAAGAATACTGATGCGCGCCCTGTTTTCTAAGAATACTGAAACTTGCGCGCAATGTTTTTTTTTAAGAATACTGATGCGCGCCCTGTTTTCTAAGAATACTGAAACTTGCGCGCAATGTTTTTTTTAAGAATACTGATGCGCGCCCTGTTTTCTAAGAATACTAAATCTTGCGCGCAATGTTTCTAAGAAAACAAACTTCTGCGCATTGTTTTCTAAGAAAACTGAAACTTGCGCGCAATGATTTCTAAGAATACTGAAACTTGCGCGCAATGATTTCTAAGAATACTGAAACTTGCGCGCAATGATTTCTAAGAATACTGAAACTTAAGCGCATTGTTTTCTAAGAATACTGAAACTTGCGCGCCCTGTTTTCTAATAAGAATACTAAATCTTGCGCGCAATGTTTCTAAGAAAACAAACTTCTGCGCATTGTTTTCTAAGAAAATTCTATAGCTATATTAGCTATTATATAGCTAATATAGTTACTTGGCTAAGAATTCTGAAACTTGCGCGCAATGATTTCTAAGAATACTGAAACTTGAGCGCACTGTTTTCTGAGAATACTAAAATTCGCGCACACTGTTTTCCAAGAAAACTGAAACTGCGCATTGTTTTCTAAGAATACTGAAACTTGCGCGCACTGTTTTCTAAGAATACTAGATCTTGCGCGCACTGTTGCATACCAGAACGAGTTTCATAAAATTTCTTCATTTAAACAAATTCCAGGTGCTGCAAGACCTTCGCAGAATAGTTCGCGATCCTCAGTTCCTACCCGGCTCGCCGCAGGACATTTGCTCGCGCCTGTTCACCACCTGCTATATGGGCTCCGAGAACAGCTCGAGTGAGACTAGACAGCGAGCTGAACAACTGGCTAAGGAGATTGGAGCAAGTCATCTGGCTTTGAGGATTGATGCTGCGGTATATATAGACTTTTGTATTAGTTTATCCCATTTTTTATTATTCCAAATCCCATAAATGAGGATAATCCAATTTTGGATCCTAAGAGTCCCAATACATAATTGCTGGAAATAATTTAATCTCCGATATAAAAAATCCTCATTTATGATTTAATGGGATAAATCGATTTCCAATCTCAAAAATCCCCATTTGTGATTTGATGGGATAAATCGATTTCCAATCTCAAAAATCCCAATTTGTGATTTGATGGGATAAATCGATTTCTAATCACAAAAATCCCCATTTGTGATTTGATGGGATAAATCGATTTCCAATCTCAAAAATCCCAATTTGTGATTTGATGGGATAAATCGATTTCTAATCACAAAAATCCCCATTTGTGATTTGATGGGATAAATCGATTTCCAATCTCAAAAATCCCAATTTGTGATTTGATGGGATAAATCGATTTCTAATCACAAAAATCCCCATTTGTGATTTGATGGGATAAATCGATTTCTAATCACAAAAATCCCCATTTGTGATTTGATGGGATAAATCGATTTCCAATCTCAAAAATCCCAATTTGTGATTTGATGGGATAAATCGATTTCTAATCACAAAAATCCCCATTTGTGATTTGATGGGATAAATCGATTTCCAATCTCAAAAATCCCAATTTGTGATTTGATGGGATAAATCGATTTCTAATCACAAAAATCCCCATTTGTGATTTGATGGGATAAATCGATTTCTAATCACAAAAATCCCCATTTGTGATTTGATGGGATAAATCGATTTCCAATCCCAAAAATCCCCATTTGTGATTTGATGGGAAAAATGGATTTCCAATCTCAGAAATCCCCAATTATGATTTGATCGGATTAATCGATTTTCGATCCCCTAAAATCCCCAATCATGATTTGATGGGGTAGTTAAAATCCCTTATCCCTGCCCAAATCCAGGTATCGGCCCTGGTAGCCATATTCGTTGCCTGCACCGGTTTGCAACCGAAATTTCGAGCTCACGGTGGCAGCGCCCAGGAAAATCTGGCATTACAGAATGTGCAAGCTCGGGTTCGAATGGTGCTGGCCTATCTATTTGCTCAGCTGGTGCTGCTGGCAAGGTGAGCGCGGTGAACTTTGGACTTTTGGAGAGATTTGGAATAAGAATGGGATCTTGAGAGAGATTTGGGATGAGAATGGGATCTTGGGAGAAATTTAGGATAAGAATGGGATCTTGGGAGAGATTTAGGATGAGAATGGGATCTCGGGAAAGATTTGGGATGAGAATGAGATCTGGGGAGACATTTAGGATAAGAATAGGATCTTGGGAGAGATTTGTGATGAGAATGTGATCTCGGGAGAGATTTGGGATGAGAATGGGATCTCGGGAGAGATTTGGGATAAGAATGAGATCTTAGGAGAGATTTGGGATGAGAATGAGATCTTAGGAGAGATTTGGGATAAGAATGAGATCTTAGGAGAGATTTGGGATAAGAATGGGATCTTGGGAGAGATTTGGGATGAGAATGAGATCTTAGGAGAGATTTGGGATAAGAATGAGATCTTAGGAGAGATTTGGGATAAGAATGGGATCTTGGGAGAGATTTGGGATGAGAATGGGATCTTGAGAGAGATTTGGGATGAGAATGGGATCTCGGGAGAGATTTGGGATGAGAATGGGATCTTGAGAGAGATTTGGGATGAGAATGGGATCTCGGGAGAGATTTGGGATGAGAATGGGATCTTGAGAGAGATTTGGGATGAGAATGGGATCTTGGGAGAGATTTGTGATAAGAATGGGATCTCAGGAGAGATTTGGAATGAGAATGGAATCTGGGAAGAGATTTTAAAGAATCTTTCTAAGATATTTCTTAGATATTTCTTAGATATTTCTTAGATATTTCTTAGATATTTCTAACAATGTTTAGCTGCATGATGACCTGAGGGATAAAAGTTCTCCATGTTTTCCCCACAGAGGCCTGACAGGCAACCTGTTGGTGCTGGGCAGCGCCAATCTTGACGAAGGCCTACGCGGCTACATGACAAAATACGACTGCTCTAGTGCCGATGTTAATCCCATCGGAGGGATTAGTAAATCCGATTTAAGATCATTTATCCGCTATTCGATGCGTAGGCACGGAATTAGCATTCTGGGAGAGATTTTCTCAGCTCCGCCTACGGCTGAGTTAGAGCCACTGGCCGCTAATGGGCAGCTGGCCCAGACTGATGAAGTTGACATGGGTATGACCTACGATGAGCTGTCAGCATATGGCAGATTGCGCAAACTTGACAAGTGCGGCCCGGTTGCCATGTTCCTGCGCCTGCGGCGTCTGTGGCCTCAGCATTCCGCCAAAGTTGTGGCCGATAAAGTGAAGCATTTTTTTCGATCTTATTCGATTAACCGGCACAAAGTGACTGTGCTGACTCCGTCCTATCATGCAGAGGCTTATAATATTGATGATAACCGGTTCGATCATCGGCAGTTTCTTTACAATGTCAACTGGCCTTGGCAGTTTCAACAGATTGATCAACTAGTTGACCAGATGGCCGGTTGCGAACCCGTGTTGACTACTGATAAAGTGAGTGTGAGTAGTAAGCTTGCATGTTTTTTATGTAGATGAGGGAATGTTAATTGGCTAGCCAAGTAACCAGGTAACCAAGTAACCGGGTAACCAAGTAACCGGGTAACCAAGTAACCGGGTAACCAAGTAGCCGGGTAACCAGGCAACTAAGTAACCAAGTAACCGGGTAACCAAGTAACCGGGTAACCAAGTAACCGGGTAACCAAGTAACCGGGTAACCAAGTAACCGGATAACCAAGTAACCGGGTAACCAAGTAACCGGGTAACCAAGTAACCGGGTAACCAAGTAGCTGGGTAACCAGGCAACTAAGTAACCAAGTAACCGGGTAACCAAGTAACCGGGTAACCAAGTAACCGGGTAACCAAGTAGCCGGGTAACCAGGCAACTAAGTAACCAAGTAACCGGGTAACCAAGTAACCGGGTAACCAAGTAACCGGGTAACCAAGTAACCGGGTAACCAAGTAACCGGGTAACCAAGTAACCGGGTAACCAAGTAACAGGGTAACCAAGTAACAGGGTAACCAAGTAACCGGGTAACCAAGTAACCGGGTAACCAAGTAACCGGGTAACCAAGTAGCCGGGTAACCAGGCAACTAAGTAACCAAGTAACCGGGTAACCAAGTAACCGGGTAACCAAGTAATCAGGTAACCAGGCAACTAAGTAACCAGCTATAACCAGGTAACCAGATAGCCAGGTAACCAAGGAACCAGGTAACTTAGTAAATTTTAACAGTTTTTCCATAAATATCTAACCAGATGGAGCTTGGTCATCCGGAATCGAGCAATCGTGCTGGAGGTACTGGCGCTGGCAACAGCGGCTCAACGTACACGACAACAGGAACGGTTGATAAAATACAGACTAATGATACTACTGGAAGTAAAAAGAGCGTTCTGAGTAGCAGCGTGGGATATCAGGTAAGAAATATCAGATAATTTTGGAGTTGGCAGTCACTGAATGCAAATCCCAAGTGAAGTGCAAAGAATATGTTCAGTTAAATTTCAATTTGGGCTTTAGAGGTTACTGAGGTCATTGAGTGTCGCTAAAAAGGATTGGGTTTTTAGAGGTCATTTATACATCAAAAGGGATTTTTAAAGGTCGCTGACTGGCACTAAATAATTGGGTTATAGGTCACTTAGGGTCACTAGAAGTTACTGCATGTAACTTAGAATCTGGTTAAAGGTCACTTAAGGTCACTAGAGGTCACTGAATGTCACTTAAAGAATCGGGTTAAAGATCATTTAAGGTCACTGGAGGTCACTTAAGAATTGGTTTAAAGGTCACTAGAGGTCACTTAAGAATCGGTTTAAAGGTCACTTAAGCTCTAGAGGTCACTGAAGGTCACTAGAGGTCACTGAAGGTCACTAGAGGTCACCGGAGATCACTGAATGTTATCGTAAGCTTCCAAGCTAACTTAATCCCAAAAAACTTGCAATTCTCCCCCCCCCCTCCCAACAGGGGTGCGTTCGCCTCCTTGCCCAGATCGGCAGGCAGCGGGCCACCTGGCGCGGTGGCATCGCGTCCACCCCGATTCCGCCTGTAGAATCCGCCGCAGCCAAAATCCTGGCCTCCGGTAACCTCGCCGCTGCACGTCGCCGGCCTCAACAACAACAGCAGCAACTGCAGGGCCGGATTGGAAAGCGGACTTCGCCGCTGGCAGTTAAAGCTAATAATGATTCTGGTCGATGCCGACACAGGAATCAGTCGAATAGAGCCGCTAGCAAGGTGCAGCAGCTTGGCAATGTTGAACAGGCGCCTATAGTTGCTAGGCTGACTCTGTCTCCTAGAGGTTGTCGAGTTGTGCAGCAGCAGCAGCAGCATCAGGAGCCGGATGAGCCAACTGGTCATCGTCGCTTTCCTGCTCCAAGAATGAGGCTTGCAATTCCTTGAATGCCAGGTGTTAGTCCTGTATAGTTTTTTAAACTAATGAGATGATGAGGCCTGTCTGTCATAGTTACTCCCGCCGTTTACCCGCCTGATCGTGTCAACCAAGTTAGTTAGTTTTCTCTTGATATTAATCACTTTTTAACACCAGTTTTCTCTATAGAAAATATTTTTATTCATCTATCTAGTTTTAGATAGCTTTTTAACTTTAAAAAATCTTCATTCGTTTTCATTCTAGTTACCAACTAAGTAGTGAATATGGCCTTTTGACTGTTAAATTAGCTATATTTGGCTTTCTTTTTTCACTTTGAATCGATACGCGTTACTTGTTACTTACAGTAGAATTTAGTATCAAATTGTTTTTATTCGTCATTTTGAGCTCGTAGATTTGATCCTGTTCTTGCGTCTAATTTATACCTTCTGTCTTTAGCTAAATATATACACAGAAAATCAAAGTTAACGGCTTATTTTGATCTTTCGTCATTTAATTAGGTCAGAAAAAGAATCCGTTGAGAAGCATGCCTTGGTTGGGATTCTGAGTAGGGTAGCAACTTAGCGGTGAACGAGTCTGACTCTAGCGCTACAACCTTCGCCATGGTGTCTTGCACCCTGGCGCACTTTAAGCGACAATTGCCACACAACCGGCGTGAGGCATTGACTCCCCTGAGCAGGCACACAAGCGCGCGGATACGTACGCAGTCATACGCACAGGCACACACTCACACAGGAGTGTACATCGGCCCTAACTTTATCATTGAGGTTGTACAACCGAGATTGCAATTTAGCCCCCAAATTAATGAGACTGCACTTGGAATCGGGCCTGGGCCGCTGGCACATCAGACCACCGCGCTGGAACAAAAGAAAGAAATATTTTAGCTGCTAGTTTGAATAATCAGTTTTGCTTAATATAGTTAATTTTTCATCTTTTTTGTCATTTCTGACAGACCACTGCCATGTAGTTCGCTCCCACTTACTGATTGATCTTGTCTTCTCTTCCATATTCTGGGCCGAGTTGATCAAATCACTTCTTTTACGCTTCAAAAGAAAAAGAAGCCTGCATTGCTTGCAAAAAAGATTGATTAAGCATAAAAGAAGCAGAGCAGACAATGGCCCTGCCGCCAATGAATCACTATCGACAGGGCATGGGCCTCGGCATGAGCGGCGGAGGCGCCGGTGTCGGTATGGGCGGCGTCGGCAGCATCGGCGGTGGCATGGGCGGCACCCTCGGCCGTAAGCGAGTCCAAGTCAGCTACGTGATTCGCGATGAAATTGAAAAGTACAATCGATTCGGCGTGAACTCGTTGCAGTTCGACCCCGTACAGAACCGCCTGTTCACAGCCGGTCGGGATAGCATAATTCGGATCTATAATACCGCCAATCCCGATGAGCCTTACCTGCAGTCTATGGAGCATCACACAGACTGGGTTAATGACATTGTACTCTGTTGCAGTAGAAAAAATCTCATCAGCTGTTCCTCCGATACTACAGTGAAAGTTTGGAATAGTTCCAGAGGCTTCTGCATGTCAACATTGCGCACGCACAAAGACTACGTGCGAGCGCTTGCTTATGCTAAGCACAAAGAGTTAGTAGCTTCAGCCGGACTGGATAAAGCAATCTACATTTGGGATGTGAATGTTTTAACAGCATTAACTGCCAGTAATAACACTGTTACTACTAGTAGTCTAGCTGGTAATAAAGACAGTATTTACAGTCTGGCAATGAACCATAGCGCCACAATGATTGTGTCAGGTAGTACAGAGAATGTCTTGCGAATCTGGGATCCCAGATCCTGTCAGAAGCAGTGCAAACTTCGCGGTCACACTGACAATGTTCGCGCGATTGTAATTAGCAATGACGGCTCTAGGATATTGAGCGGCTCCTCTGACGGCACTATTAAGCTGTGGTCTGTGGGGGAGCAGCGCTGTATATGGACCTTTTATGGCCATACTGCAGGCGTCTGGACTTTGCAGGCCAACGAAGCCTTCAATACGTTGTACTCTTCGGGCAAGGATGCTCAAGTCTTGGCTTGGGATCTCGTCGATAATCAGAAGCCCTGCCGGCTAATCTGTCAGGAGGACTGTCCGGTGCTGAAGGTGCTGCTAGTTGAAGAGGCTCAACAGCCGCATTTGTGGATATCAACAACTAATACCAATGTGAAGCGCTGGCCATTGCCTTCATTACCGTTCCAGCATAGCCAGCACGTTTCTAACCGTCAGAATCAACATCCGGCTATGACGTCATCGACTAATAACGCTTCCGGCAACGCTGTTGGTCAAACAACTGCCGCATTCTCAGATCTCACCAATTCTTCAGCCTCTGGCTCGGCATCTGCGTCCGCCTCTGCATCCGCCGCCGCCTCTCCCGATGGCGACAAAACGCCGCCTTCACTTCCGCCTCCTCCTATGCCGCCGCCGCCTCCGCCTTTGCAGCAGCCGCAGCAGCCGCCTCTATCGCCAAAACCGAATTTCTGCATCACTGGCGGCAGCTGTATTCGTCAATATCATATTAGCAACGATAAACGCTTCCTTTTAACTAAAGATTCCAACGATTGCGTTGCACTGTACGATGTAGTGCTAGTCCGCAAACTGCAGGACCTTCCTCCGGGTAGTTTTGATCAGCGAGTGGCCGATATGACAGCTAAGAGAGTCTTTGTACCCAGCTGGTTCTCCGTTGACTTGAAAACTGGCCTACCAATGATTCATCTGGAAGAGCAGGACTGCTTTAGCGCCTGGGTCAGTCAGAGAGACAGCGGCATAGCTGTTGACAGTCTGCCGAGAGAACCGCAAGTGGCTGGCGGGGTGGCACAACCAGATTCAAAGATCAACTACGGCGGTTTAGTACTACAAGCCCTGTTTGAGCACTGGCCACCTACTCGAGTGCGCAAAGAGGACGGCGGATACACCAGGGCTAACATGTACTTCTCTGTGCCTCAGCACACGCCGGTAGTGCTAAGCGAGTCAACTGGGAGGACTCTGTTCCGACTGCTGGTTAGAGACAGCGGGGGTGAATCGGAGAACTCAATTCTCAACGAGACAGTGCCAGCATGGATTACAGACATTCTAATCGAAAAGAATCTGCCAAAGTACATCAAAATCTCTTTCTATTTAAATCCATATCCGTCGTCTAGCGTGAAAAGTTTACGCAAAGATCGACTTAGTGCCAACGATATGCTGCAGATACGCAAAGTGGCGGAGCACGTTGTAGAGATGTGGCGCACTGAGAGCTTGCCACCAGGGGCGCCGCCGCCCCCGCTCCCCTATCATCAGCAGCAGCAGCAGCAGCCGCCTCCGCACTCCACGAATCAAGCAGCTTCATCTGATGCGGCTACAGGCGATCAGCAGCAGAAACCGGCTGAAGAATTAGTCGAAATTCTTATTAACGATACGGTCTTGGATCCTAATATGGACCTGAGAACAGCCAAGCATTTCTATTGGAAGAGTGGCGGCGATCTAGTTCTGTTCTTTCGGCGTAGGGACGATCGGAAACACGCTAACCGGAAGTGAAGAGCAAAGTAGATTATCTTAAACGCGTCTACGGTTCAATAAATATAAATTTATAAATTGTTTCTTCAACTCAGCTATAGTCAAACTGTTTGAATCACTATGCGTTGTTTAGCTAAAAGGAATCAGACACAAACACTTATCATTAAGCCTGTATTGTACGCGTCTATTTGTCATTTTTAATGCAAACGAACGTTATGACTTATAGTTAGCTTAGTTTCTACCTTATTGCCACATTTTCACTAGTTTTAATATATTCAATTATAATTTGCTAGCGCCTTGTTCAACATTAGGTGAACTGTATCTAAAGTAACTATGGTAATTTAAAGTATCTTCGGCTATTCTAAAGTGTCTAAGGGAAATTCTAAAGTGTCCATGGCAATTCTAAAGTGTCTATGGCAATTCTAAAGTGTCTATGGCAATTCTAAAGTGTCTATGGCAATTCTAAAGTGTCTATGGCAACTCTAAAGTGTCTATGGCAACTCTAAAGTGTCTATGGCAATTCTAAAGTGTCTATGGCAACTCTAAAGTGTCTATGGCAACTCTAAAGTGTCTATGGCAATTCTAAAACATCTAGAGTGCTTTTCAGTACTACTGGGGCGATTCTAAAGTACCCGAAGAGATATTTCACGATGCCTCATAAATTAGTTTGTAATGCTACATGATAAAGTAACGAAGTGACTGATTTATTTCTTGAAACATTAATTTATTATATTTATATTGATTCTTATACTTAAAATAGCACTTATTTTCATTTCATACATTTCAGTATATTATAGTTTATAATTTTTAAAAAAATCGTGTTTTTTTAATAAAGCATATAAAGCTGTGATGAATGCCTAATACAATAATTTATTTAATTCATTTCTTATAGCAAATTAACAAGTCCGCTCCGTCACGACTCTCGTGCATCATTCTGTTTTGTTTTTTAAGCTGCCAGAAATGATTAGTTGAAAAAATTGGCCACTGTCAAAAAGTATTCATCTATTTCACCTGAATATAATAATTATTCAATTAACTACTACTGATTTCTATTACTATGAGTAGTCTCGTCTGTTTCCAAAGGCAATCTTATATCTTCCACACTTAATATGCTAATTTTATTGCTAGGCGAATTAATTCATCAGCTTGTTAGTTTTTTCATTAGCTATAAAATTTCAATGAAAATAATTATTATTTGTATGCATATAATTAATTATTAACTTCAACAGTTGTGCGCGATGCTTTGATATGAACTATTTTCATTTTTACTTCCTGTTTCTCCTGTGTCCAGACTTGAACTGTAATTCAATATTTCAACAAGCCTGTAAACGTTATTATTATTCGCGTACAATATTGAAATTGTCTCTAAGTTCGCATAATTTTTTTTGCTGCAAGAGTCGAAATATAACTGACATTGCCATACACATTGACTGCATAGCCCAACACAAGCAGCTGTTTGATCTGCCTTTTTATGCATAACTGCTTAGTTTACTCCGTTTGCTTGATATTTGTCTGTCTGTCTGTCTGTCTGTCTGTCTGTCTGTCTGTCTGTGTCTTCTCCGCACACAGCTTTAATTGTCAAAGCCCAACTATCAGGCGTTATGTTTTTGACTTGAGCACCAACGCCACTGCTCAATCACCGTTGCTGTGGCCGCACCTTCTGTCGCGCGTCGGCCTTCCGTGCGCCGCTCTTGGCGCCGCTGCCGCAGCTCTGGTGTCGCAGTCGCACAGCTCGCCTTCTCCATCCCAGTCCGATGGTCGATCAGACTGCAGCTCGAATCGTTTCTGTAAGCCGCTACTAGCTGGTGCAGCCTCCGCTGCCACTGCCGCACCTTTGACTGCGGCCGCTCCGATCTACATCAACCCGCTGCCCAGTGTTGACGCTTCTCCGGACTCTCTGCATAGCAACCTGCGCTGCTGCGGCCCCGCTGTGCCGGTCAGCGGAGCCAAATGGAACCGGAACTGGGATGCTATGGAGGGCCAGGCTGGCAGTCAGGTGCGGCACATTGTGCTGATTAGGCATGGCAGGTACAGCCTGGCCAGCAGTCATCTGGACGATATGGGTAGGGAGCAGGTGAGTGGGATGGCTGTGTAAATGGCTTTTTATGAATAAGTTAAGCTTTTAGGCTCCCAGTTGCTGGGCTACCGCCCTCCTAGATCCTCAGTTGCTGGGCCAGCCTCCCAGATCCTCAGTTTCTGGGCCAGCCTCCCAGATCCTCAGTTGCTGGGCCAGCCTCCCAGATCCTCAGTTGCTAGGCCAGCCTCCCAGATCCCCAGTTGCTGGGCCAGCCTCCCAGATCCTCAGTTGCTGGGCCAGCCTCTCAGATCCTCAGTTGCTAGGCCAGCCTCCCAGATCCCCAGTTGCTGGGCCAGCCTCTCAGATCCCCAGTTGCTAGGCCAGCCTCCCAGATCCTCAATTGCTAGGCCAGTCTCCCAGATCCTCAATTGCTGGGCCAGCCTCCCAGATCCTTAATTGCTGGGCCAGCCTCCCAGATCCTCAGTTGCTGGGCCAGCCTTCCAGATCCTCAGTTGCTGGGCCAGTCTCCCAGATCCCCAGTTGCTAGGCCAGTCTCCCAGATCCTCAATTGCTGGGCCAGCCTCCCAGAATGTCAGTTGCTGGGCCAGCCTCCCAGATCCTCAGTTGCTGGGCCAGCCTCCCAGATCCCCAGTTGCTGGGCCAGCCTCCCAGATCCTCAGTTGCTGGGCCAGCCTCCCAGATCCTCAGTTGCTGGGCCAGCCTCCCAGATCCTCAGTTGCTAGGCCAGCCTCCCAGATCCCCAGTTGCTGAGCCAGCCTCCCAGATCCCCAGTTGCTGGGCCAGCCTCCCAGATCCTCAGTTGCTGGGCCAGCCTCCCAGATCCTCAGTTGCTAGGCCAGCCTCCCAGATCCCCAGTTGCTGAGCCAGCCTCCCAGATCCCCAGTTGCTGGGCCAGCCTCCCAGATCCTCAGTTGCTGGGCCAGCCTCCCAGATCCCCAGTTGCTGGGCCAGCCTCCCAGATCCCCAGTTGCCGAGGCCAGCCTCCCAGATCCCCAGTTGCTGGGCCAGCCTCCCAGATCCCCAGTTGCTGAGCCAGCCTCCCAGATCCCCAGTTGCCGAGGCTAGTTACGCGCACAATATCCCAGACTGACTGAGTGACTTTCTTTCTCAGGCCGACCTTCTCGGCATCCGCCTGGCCGAGCTGCACGCCAAACACGGCATCGCTCGGCTGATGTCGTCAAATTCAACCCGAGCGGTGGAGACGTCGGAGCTGGCTATGCGGCACCTGCCCCACCTGAATGGCAAGCGCGCTGAGGACCCCATGCTGCGCGAGATCGGCTGCCCCTGCCCGCCAGAGCCGCCCATGAACAACTACAGAGCGGAGTACCGCTACCACGAAGGCTCCGCCTTGGCCGAGGCCGCCTTTCGTCGACATATTCATCGGTCAAGTCGAAGCGACGAAGCTCAAATAGTTGCCAACGGGGCCAAACTCGAAGTGATCGTTTGTCACGCCAACTCTCTATGTCTATGTCTATGTCTATGCAGTTTAACGTTCTTACATGTATGTTCTTTGTTGTTGTTTTTATAGTACGGCTTGTGCCACCGCGCTAAAAATAGAAATAATTTATAGCTATACTGTTCACTTTTTGTTTTTTTAAATTTTTAGAAGTTTTTTACTATTTGATAGGTAAAAACGATGGCTAACTAACTTTAAATATCCCTTTGTAGATCTTTTCCTATTGTTCAAATATCCCGTCTCAAAATCTCTTCTAATTCTTAAAATCCCCCTCAGAATTCTTTCATTTTTAAAGTATCCCTATCTCAGAATCTCCCAATTGTTGAAATATCCCCATTTCAGAATCTCCCCATTGTTGAAATATCCCTATATCGGAATCTTCCCATCGTTAAAATATTCCCATCTCAGAATTTCCCCATTGTTGAAATATTCCAATTTTAGAATAGCCCTATAGTTAAAAATCCAGATCTCAGAATCTCCCCATTCCTAAAAAATCCAGTCTCAGACTCCACATTCTTAAAATATCCCCATCTCAGAATCTCCCAATTGTTGAAATATCCCCATTTCAGAATCTCCCCATTGTTGAAATATCCCCCATCTCAGAATCTCCCCATTGCTGAAATATCCCGATCTCAGAATCTCCCCGTCTTAAAATATCCCCCTCTCTCATACTCTTCCCATTTCTGAACTATCCCAGGTTCCTAGCAACAAACCAGCCAAATAAAATCGAATGCATGTTGCCGAGTCGCCTGCTCGGCTTCGGCTTATCCTGCGCCGCTGTTGGCGCCGCTAGCGCCGCTCTGTACACCGAGTTGTCCTCGTTAGCGCCTGACAATAAACCGATGTCTGTCGCGGATCCCTCGGCACCAGCGGTCTACCTGCGCCCGGTGACCAGCGATCAATTATTGAACAATCTTCGCTGCTGCGATCCAGTGCTACCCGGAACTAAATGGAACAATAATTGGGATAATAGACATTGGCGAACTACTGATAGTAGTACTAGTAATAATAATAATATCCGCAGTATTATTCTGGTTAGGCACGGCAGGTTTCATCATTCCGATAGGCTGCTAGACGATCTGGGTAGACGCCAAGCTGAACAACTGGGTAACCGCTTGGCCCAGCTGCACAGACGCTACGGTATTAGCAGGATTATTTCGTCTAGCGCGCCTAGAGCCGTGCAAACTGCGGAATTAGCTATGCGCTATCTGCCAAATAATTTGAAGAGACAAGAGTGTCACCTGTTGACTGAAGTTGGCTGGCCGTGTCCGCCTGAGCCGCCTGGGGCACATTTTGTGCCGGAGTTCTACTATCACGACAGGGCTGCCAGGGCTGAGGCAGCTTTCCGTCGGCATATTCATCGGGCTGATGACGATGCGGGAGAGTCCACCAATGAGCTGGAGGTCTGTGCTTGTGCTTGGATGAGGCTTATTTTTGCGTGGGGCTCGAAATGGGATCTTGCGGATAAGTCTTGATGGGATCTTGCGGATAAGTTTCGGTAGGATCTTGTGGACAAGTCTTGATGGGATCTTGTGGATAAGTTTCGGTAGGATCTTGTGGACAAGTCCTGATGGGATCTTGTGGATAAGTCTCGATGGGATCTTGCGGACAAGTCTTGATGGGATCTTGTGGATAAGTCTCGATGGGATCTTGCGGACAAGTCTCGATGGGATCTTGTGGACAAGTCTTGATGGGATCTTGTGGACAAGTCTTGATGGGATCTTGTGGATAAGTCTCGATGGGATCTTGCGGACAAGTCTTGATGGGATCTTGCGGACAAGTCTTGATGGGATCTTGTGGACAAGTCTTGATGGGATCTTGTGGACAAGTCTTAAAGGGATCTTGTGGACAAGTCTTAAAGGGATCTTGTGGACAAGTCTTAAAGGGATCTTGTGGACAAGTCTTGATGGGATCTTGTGGACAAGTCTTGATGGGATCTTGCGGACAAGTCTTGATGGGATCTTGCGGACAAGTCTTGATGGGATCTTGCGGACAAGTCTTGATGGGATCTTGTGGACAAGTCTTGATGGGATCTTGTGGACAAGTCTTGATGGGATCTTGCGGACAAGTTTTAAAGGGATCTTGTGGAAAAGTTTTGATGGGATCTTGCGGACAAGTCTTGATGGGATCTTGCGGACAAGTCTTGATGGGATCTTGTGGACAAGTATTGATGGGATCTTGCGGACAAGTCTTGATGGGATCTTGTGGACAAGTCTTGATGGGATCTTGCGGACAAGTCTTGATGGGATCTTGCGAACAAGTCTTGATGGGATCTTGTGGACAAGTCTTGATGGGATCTTGCGGACAAGTCTTAAAGGGATCTTGTGGAAAAGTTTTGATGGGATCTTGCGGACAAGTCTTGATGGGATCTTGCGGACAAGTCTTGATGGGATCTTGTGGACAAGTATTGATGGGATCTTGCGGACAAGTCTTGATGGGATCTTGTGGACAAGTCTTGATGGGATCTTGCGGACAAGTCTTGATGGGATCTTGCGAACAAGTCTTGATGGGATCTTGCGGACAAGTCTTGATGGGATCTTGCGGACAAGTCTTGATGGGATCTTGCGGACAAGTCTGCATGGGATCTTGCGGACAAGTCTGCATGGGATCTGGTGGACACATTGCAACAGACGTAAAAGTGTACTGAAATATCTTACAGCCAGTGTAATCCTCAACCCAAGGTATTCGTCTGTCATCGCAACATCATACGCTACATGGTCTGTCGGGCTCTGCAGTTGCCGCCAGAAGCTTGGCTTCGCTTCTCGGTTGATCACTGCTCAATCACCTGGCTGGACCTGTACCCGGACGGCCGGGTCTGCCTGCGCTGCTTTGGCGACTCCGGACACGTGCCCGTTAGCCTGCTGTCCAAGGATAATGTGCGCTGATACTGCGCTCTGACTGTCTGTCTGTCTGTCTGTCTGTCTGTCTGACTGTCTGTCTGACTGTCTGTCTGTCTGTCTTTCTGTCTGTCTGTCTGTCTGTCTGTCTGTCTGTCTGTCTGACTGACTGTCTGTCTTTCTGTCTGTCTGTCTGTCTGTCTGTCTGTCTGTCTGTCTGTCTGTCTGTCTGTCTGTCTGTCTGTCTGTCTGTCTTAGTGTCTGTCTTAGTGTCTGTCTTAGTGTCTGTCTTAGTGTCTGTCTGTCTGTCTGTCTGTCTGTCTGTCTGTCTGTCTGTCTGTCTGTCTGTCTGTCTGTCTGACTGTCTGTCTGACTGTCTGTCTGTCTGACTGTCTGTCTGTCTGTCTGACTGTCTGTCTGTCTGTCTGACTGTCTGTCTGTCTGTCTGTCTGTCTGTCTGTCTGTCTGTCTGTCTGTCTGACTGTCTGTCTGTCTGTCTGTCTGTCTGTCTGACTGTCTGTCTGTCTGTCTGACTGTCTGTCTGTCTGTCTGTCTGTCTGTCTGTCTGTCTGTCTGTCTGTCTGTCTGTCTGTCTTAGTGTCTGTCTTAGTGTCTGTCTTAGTGTCTGTCTTAGTGTCTGTCTGTCTGTCTGTCTGTCTGTCTGTCTGTCTGTCTGTCTGTCTGTCTGTCTGTCTGTCTGTCTGCCTGACTGTCTTTCTATCTGCCTGCCTGTATATATCTATGCCTTAATTAATGTTAATTTGCTTGATTTTTTTCTCGTATGCATCTGTTCTCATAGTCTTTTTGTTTCTTCCTGACTGTCTTGGCGTCGAACTGTCTGTTTTTTTTATTTTTCTACTATCTGTCTCTGTGTCTGTACCTGTTAGTTGTTCTGTCTGCTTGCTTCTGTCTGTCCACTTGGTCTATTTAAGCAACGAAATGGCTTGTCAATCTCATTGTGTCAAACTGTGCCGTTTCATCTACCGCCATTCCAAATCAATTTTGATTTATGATGTTCTTCAATTATTTTGTTTTATTCTCAAACTGCTATTCCTTATTTTGCTAGTTGCACTCATTTTTTTTTACTTTTTTCCGCACGTGTTACTTTATTTTTATTTTGCTACTTATGAGTAGTTGAGTAACATTTTTTTAGCAATTTTTATATAAAGACTTCCAATTAGAGATCAATATTCACCTACTGCAACTGTGTAAACGGTTTATCGAAATCATATTGATATGAAATCTCATTGTAGCCATAATTTATTATAAATATTTGTTTTGTTAAAATAATTTATTATAAAATATGTGAAAGAAATACTTATTAATTGGTGCTCATCAAATCTTCGTAAAAAGCCTGTCATATACTGATATAATATTATAACTTAGCTTGTCTTGTTTGTAGACTGTTTACTGTGTCTTAACTCACCAAAGTTATTCCATTGATTTTTCTAAGTTTTCATGTCAAAGTTCATCTAATCGATCAATTTTTATTAAGAGGCTTTCTTATTGCGCCAAAACAGTTTTTTGTTATAATCAGGTTCCTTCCAGCTTGTCTGTGTCTGGACTGACAATGAATTCAATGCTCAGTTAAAAGTTATATTATTGAATTTAGATATACATATTGCATATACGATACGAGCTATATATTGATATATATTGTCAACTAAATTAATTTAGATTTTTATATTTTTATTATCCTTGATAGGATAGTAATCCAGTATTTCTTTTTGTTAAACAAAAATTAAATTATAAATTCAATAGTAAAACTTGATTAGAAGTTAATAATATAGATAAAAAATTCGAATTCCCTCTTCGTTGAACTTTCACATTTGACCAATTCGCATGTCCTCTAGTTACGTGTTCGTTATTCGCTTTCTTTGTCTAGATTTCTCACCTTCTCACCATAATTCCTTTCAATTTATCCCCTATAAAACCTCCCCATTCACCAATTGACCTTCACGAGCGTGTATGATAATTCAAATTGCGTTGACGCATTACAGGCACCAAAACAAATTCTATCGCCGTATGGACCAAGAGCATCCGGATAATTACGCTCGCGAAGACCCGGCAGCTGAGCTTCATCTTCCATCGCCAAGGCAACAGCCTCCTCTGCCTCCTCCTCCTCTTGATCCCACAACATCCGCCTTGGCCATGTCCGGTACTGACTTGAGCCGTAGATTAGCTAATCAGTTTTCAGATGAACAGCTGCAGCAGCAGCATCAACAAAGAGCTCAAGCTCAAGCTTACAAAGATGATGACTTAGAATCGTCTAGCGTTGAATTTGACGAACCAAATAGCAATCATAGACAGCAGCGGCTGCAGGACGACTTTGGCAATAATAGCGGCTCAGATGTTTCCGACATATCGAAGTCTGATCATAGCGCCAACGGCTTGCCTACTGACGAAAGCTTGAATCGTCTGCTAGAGAAATATAATCTCAGAGCTGGCGATGCCGCCAAACCGCTTACTGTTGGAGTTCACAACGGCAGCTCCAGTTATGATAATTGGCGCACGTTCAGTACCACTGGTTACCAGGGACAGCGCGTTGGAAACGGCTCGGTTGTGTCTCCGGAGCATCCTCAACCACCGCCGCCACCGCCTCCGCCACCTGCTCAGGCTTCTCCAGCTCAGCAGAAACAACAAATTTCTGTGTACGACTATTTATCCGAAGAGACAAAACGCTATTTAAGTCAGGCAAAGTTTAACAGTTTAGAAGAAGATTTTGTTGAACGATCAACGGCCCAGGCTGCTGCTGTTACTGCGGCTGCTGCTACTTTTGCTTCGTCTGGGACGACAAGAAGTCCAAAGGCTTCTTATTCGTCACCTTCTGTGCAACAGCAGCAGCAGCAACAACAACAGCAACCGCAGTATTTCATCAACAAGTACATGGAGAACATTAAAACGATGGTATCGGATGCTTTAACTTTTCGACCAGTGTCTTCACCATCAACAACTGCTGCCGCTGCTGCTGCTGTTGCTTCTGATTCTTCAACTTTCAAACCGTCTAGAGAGAAATCAAAGGACCCGAAGCAGCGTCAGTTAACGTCTGGTTCAACGCGATCGCATAATAAACCGTCTGCTCCGACCGCTGTGCCAGACTGCACCGCTACAGTTGACGCGTCGACCTATTCGGTGCGTCAGCTGGACCCAGACGTGCATCGCTGGCTGAATAGTTTAAGTCTCCGAAATCCAGACAAATATGCCGCTCTGTTTGAGCGTCACGAAATCGATATGGAGAGTCTGTTGTTGCTTAATACCGAGGGTCAATTGCGTAAGCTTGGTGTTACAGCTATTGGTCCGATGACTAAGATGTTGCATTCAATTCGCGAGTTGAATAGCCAGAGAAATCGGAAACGGCCAGCTTCTGCTCCTCAGCAGGCTATGGCATCTGCTAGGCACCGACCTGAAGGTGTACCGCCCTTGCACCTGCACATGGCCAAAGTGGTGGAGCGTCAACAGAAGCAGAAACAATTGAAACAAAAGCAACAGCAACAACAGCAGGTCGCGGCGTCGCCTCAACCCTGGATTCCCGGTGGAGCCAGGGGTAGGCTTGATGCTAAACAGCAGCAAAAGCAGAAACAACAACAACAACAACAGCATCATCAACCGGCTTCATCAAAGCCTGCAATCTCTGCAAAGAAGCCTGCTCAATCATCTCATCCAGTAACTTCGCCAACATCCAATCATCATCCTCTAATAAACAATAAACAGTTGGTCTCCCAAGCGGAGCGCGACATAGCCAAAGCTGCTCAGAAAGTGAAACAGAAAGATCTGCGCGAGAAAGAGCAACTACTCGAAGAACGTCGCCAGCACAACGAATGGCGTCAGCGTCGCGACGACATTCTCAGGCATCGCCGGCCAAATGCGCCGACACCATCGACCACACCGCGTACGCCTCGCAAAGATGTGCCCGCCAAGCAGGCAGCGGCTGTGTCAAAATCCAATTCGAACTCGCATTCAAAGGGTTCAACAACTGAGGACACTTCTGTGTCGGCATTTCGCAGTGAGATTAGCGAAATTGAAAGAAAAATAAGCGAACTGTTGAACGATAACGGCGGCTCGGGTCAAGCAGCTTCGTCTGGTAGTTTATCTGCCGCGGCCGGGGTTAGTCCTAATATGCTGTTGGACTCCGTTGAAACGTTTCAAAAGCAACTGCGTCAACTGCAAAATCGTGTAGCCTCGCATCGGCAGCAGCAGCAACAGCCGCAGCATCAGTCGCAAAAGCAGCAATCTCCGCCGCAGAAAGAAGAAGTACGCGTGTCGCAAAGTGTCACGGCTAAGGCTGTTGGCTTTCAATTGCATAGCGGCAATGGGTAAGCATGGCTTTATAAGAAACTTGATGGCTTTTGGAAGTTGTCATTATGCTGCTACCTGGGGTTTTGGGCACTACAATAATGTAGTGGATGTCTAAAGTGGATGCTTCAATGGGCTATGGGTAGTGACCACGTTAATTTAAGCTTGTGCGCGGATCATCAAGGCACAGAGAGAGTACATGTCTGATGATTTGAGAAAGTCAGGGCGGCTGTGCACCCTGTGTGAGCGTGTGTATGAGTATGAGCTTGTTTGCTGTGTACAGTATTGGCGCGCTCGCTCTCCAAAAACCCCAACTTTACCTCAGCGGCCCAGCTGCCAGTTCTTCATCGGATGCCGCCTCGGCAGCTGCTCAAAGACGCACCAGCTGGACTGTGGCAGCCGGATCGTACAAATTCAACGAGAAAGAGCTCATCGGCGAGGGCACCCTGACGGCGGTGCATCGCGGCCGTCTAGATGGCGAAGTTGTCGCCGTGAAGCGTTTGAAATTGAAGCTGAGCTCAGACGAAGACCGGTCCTATCTAGCCGCCGAGGCCAACTTCCTGTGCGGCCTCCGGCACCCCAGACTTAGCCGGGTGCTTGGCTACTGTTTGCGCGGCCGATACCCGTTGCTATTCTGCGAATTAGCTCCCAGACGAAGCTTGTCGGATTACCTGCAGGCTGGCAGTAAAGTCGACCATGCCCTGTTTTATTGCTTAGGCCAAGATCTGGCCGATGCGTTGGAGTTTCTGCACTCGCAACGACCGCCACTACTGCACATGCGGCTGTGCAGCAGGAATGTACTGCTCGATGCCAGACTTCGTGGCCAGGTAGTTTATGTTTTAATTAATTTTAAGTGTCACTTGCGATTTATCTAATTAGATTACGAGGCAGTCTGAACAAGTCATAGTTACTCCCGCTGTTTACCCAGGTTTTATAATTAGATGACGAGGCAGTTCACGTGTCTAAAGAAGTGATAGTTACTCCCCTTGTTTACCTGATAAAGTCCTAACTATTACAAACCGCAGATCTCCGATCTCGGCCTATCCAAGCTCCGTCATCAGGCTGGCCAATTGGCTCGCGAGGCTGGCAACGCCTCGGCGGCCTGGGCGCACCTGGCCTGGATGGCGCCGGAGCTGCTCACCGCGGCCGAGTTCGGCCCGCCAGCCGATCTGTACAGCGCCGGCGTCCTGCTATGGGAGCTGCTGTCGGGCAGGCAGCCCTACTCCGGCCAGACCGCCTATTCTATCATCACGGCCAAGAAGTCCGGAGCCACCCTCGAGCTGCCGTCTGGTTGTCCGGCCATTCTGTCCGACCTCCTGTCCAGACTGTGGGGATCTCCGGACAGTCGGCCGAATGCTAGCGATTTGAAATCGGCGCTTCGTTCGGCCTGTCTGCCCGGCCGGGCCTGGCCGGATTTGGTCCGACGGGCCGGCGTCACCGAGGCGGCGCTGCGGGATCCCGGCGCCGTCCGACGCTTCCTGGCTAGCGCATGTCGACGCCCGTGTCTTGTCGATTTGTCGACTCCCGACGATGCGATTTCAGCATCGGCCTCTGGCAGCTTCTGGCTGGTGTCGGAGCCGCGACTGCCGGCTGAGCCTGCTGAGGCTGACGGCGGATTTTCCGCGGAATTTTTGGCTGCAGTTGCTAGAGCAGCTCGTGGCGACGAGTAGTGTCTTTGTGAACAATTTTTGTAATGAAATACTTTGCTTAGCTGGTCTAGGAAAGTGTCTTTAAATTTCTAAATATTTTCTGTCCATTATGAATTTTTTCCAAGTCCGTTGTGTTCCAAGAGCCTCAATTTTTGTGTCTTGGTGACGTAATCTTTGGTATCCGATGAACTTTAAAAGTTGGTTTCTGATGACCTTGAAACGTCACTTCCTTTGACCTTGAAAGTTAGTGTCTGGTGACCTTGAAACGTCATTTCCTATGGCCTTGAAAGTTTGTGTCTGATGACCTTGAAACTTCATTTCCTATGACCTTAAAAGTCTCATGACCTTGGAGCGTTATTCAATCGATGACCTTGAAACGTTCGTGTCTGATGAACTTGAAATGTTAGTGTCTGAAGACCTTAAAAATGTTCGTGTCTGATGACGTTGAAACGTTATTGCCTGATGACCTTGAAATTGAAATGTTAGTGTCTGATGACCTTAAAACTTCCATTTCCTATGACCTTGAAAGTTAGTGTCGGATGACCTTAAAACGTTATTTTCTTATGACCTTGAAACATTATTGTCTAATGACCTTGAAATGTTATTGTCTGATGACCTCAAAAATTTAGTGTCTGACGACCTTAAAATGTTTGTGTCTGATGACCTTGAAACGTTATTGCCTGATGACCTTGAATCCTTAGTGTCTTCACCTCAACGTTAACGTCTCAACGATTTATTCCATACCCTTCCATACCTTGATCTAAGCCTACTGTCTATCAACACTAAGGTAATTAAGCTTCTGACGTAGCAAAAGCCTTCACTAAACATTTTCGTTTGTTTCAAAAGCACAATATATTTGCGTCCAATAAAAAAACAAAGCAGGAAAATATTTGTATATTTGTTTATTTATTCATTTATTTATCATTTAAATACTCGTAATGTTTTCTACTATTTTTGTCCCCGGTACAAACACACAATTGGCGAGTTCCAAGCACCTTTTCTGCCTGAGATTTTAGCCTTTTCCCTGCAACCGCTAATTTGTGTACATTGCCAACCGCTAATTTTATCAATTGATCATTCCAATGCGTGTTTTTCATATTTTTTATTTTAAACTTTTACCGCTCGGATAGGCTGTTAAATAAATAAAAACTTATAAATCGAATTTGCTAATTAAATTACTTTAAGTAGACGCAGTGTTTTCTAATCAAATAATTGCTTTTCATTCTCAATTAATTTGTCTAATCCGTCCCAATGTTTTATTATTATTTTTTTCTATCATCTAAATAATTATACAACCATTTGTACATTAACATCATTACTACTGATACCTGTGTAAGTAGTATATTTATAGTGTTTTTTCTGTGTCACAAATTTTCAAAAAGTGGTTACAAAAAACCTACTCTGCAGAGCAGTACTTTGTGTAAAGCAATTTAGTCTATGCATTATTTACGCATATACTAAATAATACTTATAAGTAGTATTTATTCATTGCGTAAATTTCGTTGAGCTTTTTTCGTAGTAGCTGGCATTAAGGCGTGAATAAAATTGGCCCCATTTTTTTAAAAGCAGCAGCATCACTTGCCGCAATATAATTACTTGTTGTTTCTTCTATTTTTCTCGTTTAGCAGCTTAGCCATTAATATGAGTGTGCATAGTGGCACACGGAGTGTACATAGTGGCACACGGAGTGTACATACTGGCACATAGAGTGTACGTACTGGCACATAGAGTGTACGTACTGGCACATAGAGTGTACATACTGGCACATTTTCTCTGTCTATTTCTCTGTCTACTTCTCCGTCTACTCTGTCTACTTCCAGAGTGTACATACTGGCACATTTTCTCTGTCTATTTCTCTGTCTACTTCTCCGTCTACTCTGTCTACTTCCAGAGTGTACATACTGGCACATAAAGTGTACATACTGGCACATAGAGTGTACATAGTGGCACATAAGTGTACATAGTAGCACACAGAGTGTACATACTGGCACATAAAGTGTACATAGTGGCACATAAAGTGTACATAGTAGCACACAGAGTGTACACTCTGGCACATAGAGTGTACATAGTGTAATATAGTGTACATAGTGGCACAGAGTGTACATAGTGTTAGTGTACATAGTGGCACAGAGTGTACATAGTGGAATATAGTGTACATAGTGGCACAGAGTGTACATAGTGGAATATAGTGTACATAGTGGCACAGAGTGTACATAGTGGAATATAGTGTAAATGCCTGACGATTAGAAATCCAAGAGTCGTCGAAGTAGGCCAAATTGCCTACAATTATCAAATAAGTCACAAAGCTAATTATCTAAATAAAAACTAATTGCGCTAATTATAGTTCTTTAAAATTATTTCTTTACAGCATGAACGGCACGGGAGATGCGCCACCCGATCCTTCGGCGGCTGCTTGGGCCGCTTGGGCCTCCGCGCAGCAGCAACAGCAGCAGCAGCAGCAGCAACAACAACAGGTACCGCCACCTCAGCAACAACCCTCTGAGTCTCAAGCAAGCGGTACTCCGCTAGACCAACAGCAGCAACAGCAGCCTCCTTTAACTAACGGCATGCCTCAATTGCCATCAATGATGTCCTACATGCTGCACGAGTTGTCCGCCGCTTATCATTCTCTGCGTAGTATGCAAAATCCTCAACAGCAGTTGGCTTCAATGTGGCTAAATCCTGCGCATCCGCCTACGCATCCGCCTACGCATCCGCCTATGCATCCGCCTGTACATCCGCCTACACATCAGCCTACGCATCCGCCTACGCATCCGCCTACGCATCCGCCTACGCATCCGCCTACGCATCCGCCTACGCATCCGCCTGTACATCCGCCTACGCATCCGCCTACGCATCCGCCTACGCATCCGCCTACACATCCGCCTGCGTATTCGAGCACATCTTCCTATCCCTATGCTAGCTACGCGCCCCCCGCTGGGCCGAACTTGAGCTTCCCCGTGCCGCCTCCGCCGCCGCCTCCGCCGCCCCCGCCGCCGCCACCTCCGCCGTCGGCATCTTCAACCTGCCACCAAGACTCCGGCCCCGTGCCTCTGATGGGCTTGAAGCCTCGCGCTAGTTTAAAATGGAATGCCGCTGAATTCGAATCGAAGTACGGCTGTGGCTCCTCCGCATCCTCTGCTGCCGAGTCTTCTTCGGCTGCAAAACTTTTTTCGCCTCAATCGTCTTATCTGCAATCGTCTGCTTCTGCTTCTTGCTCTTCATCAAAATCAACTGCTAGCGGCCGGCCTGGCAGCTTCCGAAATCCCTACTTTGCCGATCCCAACGTGAAAAAAGAATTAGCAGAGGAGCGGGAGCGAACTAATCCGGAGCTGTCTGTGCCGCAACCGGAGGCCAAGGTGATTTCTGGTCCAATCGATTACCGTTACGCCAAGATCAACGCTAATTTACTGGTTGCTAAGCCGTCGCTAATAGCTTTAGAAGACGAATTCATGGAAGAAATTATGAAGCGTCGCGAACGCGCTCTGGTCGGTCAGCCTCGATGGCGTCCGCTGGTTCGAAACGCCGCTGCAGAAGACGCCGCAGTCGCTGCAGCAGCTGCCGCTTCCACCGACGCTGTCGACGCGGTCGAAGCCGACTCGGAGTCGTCATTATCTGACGGCGAAATTGTCGAATCCGAGGCTGTCCGTCAGCACCGAGCTCGGTTCAAGCTGGTCCGCCAGCGTCACCGGGCCAAGAAGCAGTACGACGATTTGAAAGCCAAAGGCAGAGTCGACCGACTGTCCGGTCTGAATGTCGATGGCATGTCCGAAGCGCAGCGACGCGAAATGGAGACGGCGGTGCGCAAGATTACAATTCGTACTCTGTGCCAACAACAAGAGGTTGAGCACAAGATGCGACATCCGCAGAAGCTCAATCCGCACCTGTGGTATAATGAGCCTGGCGAATTGAATGATGGGCCCAGGTGCTACTGCAAACCGGAGTATCAGGTTGGTCTCTTCTGTGGGTTACAACTACTGCAGGATCTGACAACTTTTTGCTTTCTGCAGTTCTTGAATTTATCACTAAAATCGTTTTCGTTTCTAGTGAGTGGGTCGTTTAAACTCATTCACCAATTGTTCCCCAACTCACCAATTATTCACCGATTCACTAATGATTCAACAACTCACCAATTATTCATCGGTTTACCAACTCACCAATGATTCACCGATTCTCCAACTCATTAATGATTCACCGATTCACTAATGATTCACCAACTCACCAATGATTCACCGATTCTTCAACTCACCAATTATTCACCGATTTACCAGCTCACCAATGATTCACTAATTTACCAACTCACCAATGACTCACCGATTCTCCAACTCACCAATGATTCACCGATTCTTCAACTCACCAATTATTCACCGATTCTTCAACTCACAAATTATTCACCGATTTACCAGCTCACCAATGATTCACCGATTTACCAGCTCACCAATGATTCACCAATTTACCAGCTCACCAATGATTCACCGATTTACCAGTTCACCAATGATTCACCAATTTACCAACTCACCAATGATTCACCTATTTAACAACTCACCAATGATTCACCGATTCTCCAACTCATTAATGATTCACCGATTCACTAATGATTCACCAACTCACCAATGATTCACCGATTCTTCAACTCACCAATTATTCACCGATTTACCAGCTCACCAATGATTCACTAATTTACCAACTCACCAATAACTCACCGATTCTCCAACTCACCAATGATTCACCGATTCTTCAACTCACCAATTATTCACCGATTCTTCAACTCACAAATTATTCACCGATTTACCAGCTCACCAATGATTCACCGATTCACCAACTCACCAATTATTCACCGATTCACCAACTCATTAATGATTCACCGATTCTCCAACTCACCAATTATTCACCGATTCACCAACTCATTAATGATTCACCGATTCTCCAACTCACCAATTATTCACCGATTCACCAACTCATTAATGATTCACCGATTCTCCAACTCACCAATTATTCACCGATTCACCAACTCATTAATGATTCACCGATTCTCCAACTCACCAATTATTCACCGATTCACCAACTCATTAATGATTCACCGATTCACCAACTCACCAATGATTCACCGGTTCACTAACTCACTAATGATTCAACAACTCACTAATTATTCACCAATTTACCAACTCACCAATGATTCACCAATTCACCAGTGAGTTTATGCCATGCAACTCTTCTAATCTCTGAGTGTACTTACAAGGAAAACTCAACAAGACCCCATTCCACCCGCAGGTCGGCCCATCGCACTGCAAATACGAAGGCGAGTCGGCCATTCCCAAATGCGACCCGCATAGCAACAATCCCAACAAGCTTCATCACTATCGAATCTGCGTCCTGCCAAACACAAATTATTCCGCTAAGCAGCCTTCGGTTATAATGTACAAAAATCTCAAATACGAATTCGAAGGTTTCGGCTTATTGAGCCACTATAAACTTGACGATTTGCCACCGTGCAAATTCCATCGCTACAACATATTCTACAAGGTGCACTTGGTGCCGGAACCTCTGCCGCCAAATTTCACCGTCCGTTCGCTAGATTTGTTAAGCGACTTTGTCATGTACGAATTGTTGGAACTGCTTGACGAGACTCTCTATCCTTCGGGTGCTGATGAGGCCACGTCTTGTCGGTGTTTTCACCTTTATCCAAGATTCTCTCGTCGCGGACACGACGGCGCTTTGGAGCTGTTGCCAGCCTGGGCGATTCTGCAGCACCTGCTGGACAATAGCGGCTTATTAATTGAGCCAGACTGTTTGGATAGCGTTCTTCGAATGTCAAAAGAGGAGTGGCGCAATTTTATTGATCAGTGGCGCGGCCAGTTAATCACCTATCCAGGTAAGAAGCCGTCAACTATTCGAGTGGATCAAGTTGACAGATGCTCAGCAGCCGCTTCTGCAGCTTCATCAGACGGTCGGGACAAGCCAACCTATCCGTATGTGATTCATATCACCCAGGTGCCGCTTAAATTCGGTTGGCAAGCCGAAAACACTTACCGGCGCACGCTGAAGTCCTACTTTCGCGAACAGTACATGATCGTGTTTAATCCACGGGTTGGCGCTGAGCAAAGAGAGAAGCTGCAGCATTTGCGCGAAAAAATGCGCGTTGTTGAAGAGGCGCCAGATAAGCGGCGCGAGGTGACGGTAGAGATGAGCGCTGAAGGCTTCCGGCGCACAGGTCTCAGACCGGATGTGACTCAGTTCGCCTTGTTGCTGCCGCACTTTCTGTCTTTCTGTCGACTTCACCGAAGCATCTCAGCCTTAGAGAGTCGCATTGGCTACGTCTTCAAGGACAAATCGCTGTTCCATCAGGCCATGACTCATCCGTCATCGATTCGTTCCACTCTTGGCTTGAACTCTGATCACGTGCTCAACAGCATGCTGAATTGCGGTCCCCGGCTGTTAGAATACGGCGAAGTTCGAGAAATCCGCCAGGCAACAAGAAAGCACGGCTTAGCTTACACAGTCAACGTCATGTCCATGCTGCCAAGTATTTTAGAGAAGAAATCGCCAATATTTGGCAACGATCGACTCGAGTATCTTGGCGACGCGGTTGTTGAACTCATCGTTACTACTCACCTGTTCTATATCTTGCCGGAGGTTAGCGAAGGTCATCTTGACGCATTTCGTCAGTCATTGGTGATGAATGCCCACCTGGCCTTGCTGGCTAGGCGGCTGGGGCTGCACTGCTACCTGCAGTACGCGCACGGCATGGATTTCTATCTGGATTCCACTTTTATGCACGCTTATTCCGATGCATTCGAAGCCTTCATGGCCGCTGTGTATTTGGATGGCGGCTTAGCTCTGGCTAATCGCATCTTTGCTGACGTCATGTGGGGCAGCGATCCGTCCTGTCTCCGGGTCTGGTGCACACCGCCGCCGCATCCCATCCAGCTGGAGTATCCTGACGGAGATCGGCACCTGTTGCCACAGCATCCTAAGCTCAAGGTGCGTATAATAGTACTTCGATGCAGAAGTTTCCTCTGTCTCTCTCCCTTCAACTCTTGCAGTGTCTGAGATCTGTTATGGCTTGCTCAGGGTGGCTCAGACACGTCCGCATATGCACACTCTGGCTTTTCGATCTGATTTGACAACTGTAGTTTCAAGGCTTGATTTTGTTGTGTAGGGAATTGTCTTAGGGGTGAAATTTTTGTAGTTTAAGTTCAGAAAAGTGCGCCTGAGTAAAAACAACTGCAATTAAGAAGTTCCCTGTCTCATTTATGCAGGAAGGTTCGACCTTCAAATGAACCCTAGATTTGTAAATTGTTCTGTTGTTTCATTTATTGATCAAAAGCCTATGTGATATGTATTGTATATCTATTTGTCTGTCTTTCTTTCTGTCTGTCTATCTGTCTGTCTCTCTGTCTGTCTGTCTGTCTGTCTGTCTGTCTGTCTGTCTGTCCGTTTGTCTGTCTGTCTGTCTGTCTGTCTGTCTGTCTGTCTGTCTGTCTGTCTGTCTGTCTGTCCGTTTGTCTTAATGTCTGTCTGTCTGTCTGTCTGTCCGTTTGTCTTAATGTCTGTCTGTCCGTCTGTCTGTCCGTTTGTCTTAATGTCTGTCTGTCCGTCTGTCTGTGTCTGTATACTGTCTTTATGTCTATCTTTGTGCCAGTGCATAGTTGTGCCATTCCGAGCAAGCCATGCTAGATATCAGAACTTATTAAACGTTTCGACAGCTCCCCTACCATCTTATTAGACTAGCATGAAACTAATATTTCATAAAATGAGGATACAATTATGTAGCCTCACCAGCTTATCAGTTGACTACTACTCAGCCTTGCGCCTAAAAAAATGCTGCACATATTTGACCTGCAGCCTGAGCACAGCGGCAATCAAATTTGGGTCCGCTTGGCTGCTGGAGTAAACTGACACGAGCGGTGCTTAGGCTGATCGACTGGTTTTCCTGCACCTCATAAACCTACCGCCCTGACAGTTAAAACATTTATTGAATTTACTATGTGCCGAGTAGACTACTTTGAGCTAGTATTATAAAATGATTTTTTTAATTTTATGTTATCGGAGCGTAATTATCTAATTCTCGGTTTTTTTAATTGTGGTAACTATTTTATGTTATCACTGGCTGATTGTGTCTGTATGAGTCTTATTGGTGTCTGTAATTGTCTGTATGAGTCTAGTTGGTGTCTGTAATTGTCTGTTTGTGTCTGTACGAGTCTCATTGGTGTCTGCAATTGTCTGTATGAGTCTTATTGGTGTCTGTAATTGTCTGTATGAGTCTAGTTGGTGTCTTTAATTGTCTGTTTGTGTCTGTACGAGTCTCATTGGTGTCTGTAATTGTCTGTATGAGTCTTATTGGTGTCTGTAATTGTCTGTATGAGTCTAGTTGGTGTCTTTAATTGTCTGTTTGTGTCTGTACGAGTCTCATTGGTGTCTGTAATTGTCTGTATGAGTCTTATTGGTGTCTGTAATTGTCTGTATGAGTCTAGTTGGTGTCTTTAATTGTCTGTTTGTGTCTGTACGAGTCTCATTGGTGTCTGTAATT
>NIVC01000829.1:240000-242500 GCA_002269645.1 Macrostomum lignano | reverse complement strand
TAAGAATCTCCCTCAGCTAAATTAAAAACACAATCAGCTAAATTAGAATCGCCCTCAGCTACATTAGAATCGCCCTGAGCTAAATTTGAATCGCCCTCAGCTTGATTAGAATCGCCCTACGCTAAATCAGAATCGCCCTCAGCTTGATTAGAATCGCCCTACGCTAAATCAGAATCGCCCTCAGCTAAATCAGAATCGCCCTAAGCTAAATCAGAATCGCCCTAAGCTAAATCAGAATCGCCCTAAGCTAAATCAGAATCGCCCTAAGCTAAATCAGAATCGCCCTAAGCTAAATCAGAATCGCCCTAAGCTAAATCAGAATCGCCCTAAGCTAAATCAGAATCGCCCTCAGCTAAATCAGAATCGCCCTCGGCTATAATAAATTAAAACCTCTCGTACTCCAAAATCCTCCAGTGGCAACAACCAGCGCCTCGAGCACCTTGGCGACACACTGCTCAAGTTCGTGACCACCGACTACCTGTTCAAGCACTTCCCCTATCACCACGAGGGCCACCTGTCAATCCTGCGGAACACCATGGCCAACAAGTACACCCAGGGCCAGGTGTGCCGCGACCTCGGCCTCACCGAGTTCATCATCGAGGACACCCCGGCCGCACCGTCGGCCCTTCTATCGTTGGACGCCGATTCGAAGATCTTCGCCGACGTGCTTGAATCCTTTGTCGGAGCAGTCTTTGTGGACAAAGATCTCACCTGGGTAGAGCGACTCTGCCAGGTGTGCTTCTTTCCCCGCCTAGTTGAGTTCATTCTTACCCAGGAATGGAACGATCCGAAGTCGAAGCTGCAGCAGTGCTGTCTGACTCTCCGCGATCGGGACAGCAAGCCGGAACTGGCCCGCTACGTGCTGGACAGCTGCACCGGTGGCAGCAACAATCGCTGCTTTCGAATCTCGGTCTATTTTCGCAACGTTAAACTTGGCGAAGGCTCCGGCAAGTCGGTGAAGGTGGCGCAGATGAACGCCGCCAAGAACGCCCTGCAGCAGAATCAGGACAGCTTCCCGGTGCTGCAGTTCCATCAGCAGGTCATTGAGCAGCGCTACTCGCCCTCTCTGCGAGCCAGCATGCTGGCTAAGGTCTACGATAACGACGCCGCCTTGGTGACCGCTTTCACCCATGTGGACGGTGACACGCCGCTCTATCAGGAGACCGACGGAGGCGACTTGGACGATGTCGGAGAGGTCAGCTTTGATGACGAGGAAGAGGTTGCGGATGCTGATAAAGATTGCTCAGTTGATGGCGTCGGTGACACGACAACGGCGGCTACCGCCTCCGCGACCAACGCGACTGTCGAGGACAACATGATGCTGGAGATCACCGATGATGATGATGATGATGATGAGGCGGATGACAAATCCGACTCCTCCACCAGCTCATCATCAGCTTCAGCATCTGATGCAGATGAGGCTGGCAGCCACCGAAAGCAGTTGCGACTTGTTCGAAAACGGAAGCTGAATAGCATGCAAGAGGATGATGGCGATGATGATGAAGATGCTGGTAACGGCAAAGGCCGGCAGCCCACCGGCACTTTGCTGGATTTGTTCAAGGACAAGCTGTGACGCCTGCTGCTGCTGCCCGTGTCTTGCCGAACTCTTCAATAAGATTTGCGATGGGATTTGGTATTAGTTAGCAATGTGTATGGGATCTGTTAGCAATGTGTATGGGATCTGTTAGCAATGTGTATGGGATCTGTTAGCAATGTGTATGGGATCTGTTAGCAATATGTATGGGATCTGTTAGCAATGTGTATGGGATCTGTTAGCAATATGTATGGGATCTGTTAGCATTGTGTATGGGATCTGTTAGCATTGTGTATGGGATCTGTTAGCATTGTGTATGGGATCTGTTAGCATTGTGTATGGGATCTGTTAGCAATGTGTATGGGATCTGTTAGCATTGTGTATGGGATCTGTTAGCAATGTGTATGGGATCTGTTAGCAATGTGTATGGGATCTGTTAGCATTGTGTATGGGATCTGTTAGCAATGTGTATGGGATCTGTTAGCATTGTGTATGGGATCTGTTAGCATCGTGTATGGGATCCGTTAGCAATGTGTATGGGATCTGTTAGCATTGTGTATGGGATCTGTTAGCATTGTGTATGGGATCTGTTAGCAATGTCTATGGGATCTGTTAGCAATGTGTATGGGATCTGTTAGCAATGTGTATGGGATCTGGGATTATGTTGGGGTCTATAATCATAAAGGATGGGATTATGATGGGTCTATTAGTATAGAGAATGGGATTATGATGGGGTATATGAGCATAATGGATGGGATATGACGTGGTCTATGAGCATAGAGGATGGGATTATGATGAGGTCTATGAGCATAGAGGATGGGATTATGATGGGGTCTATGAGCATAGAGGATGGGATTATGATGGGGTCTATGGGCATAGAGGATGGGATTATGATGGGGTCTATGAGCATAGAGGATGGGATTATGATGGGGTCTATGAGCATAATGGATGGGATATGACGTGGTC
>NIVC01000829.1:205000-235000 GCA_002269645.1 Macrostomum lignano | reverse complement strand
CCTCAAGCTGGGATCCTAAACTTCCCTAATCCTCAAACTGGGATCCTAAACTTCCCTAATCCTCAAGCTGGGATCCCTAACTTTTCTGATCCTCAAAATGGGATTCTTAACTTCTCGGATCATCAAACTGGGTGTCTGCAGTGCCATAGGATTAGCGAAACTTGTCTAATTTATCCTAATTAATAGACAATTAAAAATGCTGAAAATTCTTCATCGCAGTTTTTCAGATATGAAAGCACTAAGCATATCTCTTGCTGTAAGTCTTCTCTGATTGGCTATAAGGATCTGCCTCCCTCTCTCCCCAGCAAGGGTTGGTCAGATCAAGGACCGATTCACCATAAAGGCTGGCGTACAGGGAATTCCAGTTAGTCATTGACAGCTACATTCGCCTGGCAACTAGAAATTGTAACTGCTTTTATCCAAGAATCTATTTTTTCGAAATTTAAAACCCTCCGTTGCTGTAGTAATGATAGTGGCATCAGTTAACGTTATCATAAATCTTGTACCTGAACAGTAGCCTAAACAGACTAGCCCTAATCTTTCCTAAAACACCTGTGTTGGGACAATCCGTGGACAGCGTGATGCACGAGAGACGATCAAAGAGTCGAAAACACTTGCTGCTTTTCCGGTTCTGTCGGATCGTTGGTGAGTCGCGTCTACTCAAACTGAATTATGCTGCGATCCTCAAGCTGGGATCCCTAACTTCTCTGATCCTCAAGCTGGGATCCCTAACTTCTCTGATCCTCAAGCTGGGATCCCTAACTTCTCTAATCCTCAAGCTGGGATCCCTAACTTCTCTGATCCTCAAGCTGGGATCCCCAACTTCTCTGATCCTCAAGCTGGGATCCCTAACTTCTCTAATCCTCAAGCTGGGATCCCTAACTTCTCTGATCCTCAAGCTGGGATCCCTAACTTCTCTGATCCTCAAGCTGGGATCCCTAACTTCTCTGATCCTCAAGCTGGGATCCCTAACTTCTCTGATCCTCAAGCTGGGATCCCTAACTTCTCTGATCCTCAAGCTGGGATCCCTAAATTCTCTGATCCTCAAACTGGGATCCCTAACTTCTCTGATCCTCAAGCTGGGATCCTAAACTTCTCTGATCCTCAAGCTGGGATCCCCAACTTCTCTGATCCCTAACTAGGATCCCTAACCCTGATCTCTGAACCGGACTAGGCCGGCTACCAGCAGCTCTTAATCCCATCAACCTGCCGACTGAACAGGCAGACAAAAAATCCCCATCAGATCCCTTCAGTATCAGGCCAGCCGGCACAGTGTGCTGTCATGGTAAATCCCTTTGCAAATAATTGAAGCTGCTAGGCTCACTCCGGTCGAATTCCAACCAAACAGCCTGACTGGCCGTGGACTTTGACAAACGGCACGACTTGGTGCATGTAGCTTCTGTATCATGAGCATCCCCCGCCTTTATCTCTATCTGCCTCTGCGCTAAGCCACCCACAGCCACCCCAATCCCCCAATCCCACATCTAATGGCATTATAGCGCATTCCGTTCCAGACGTTCCACCCTTCATTTCTCTCTTCCTCACCGCCCCCCCCCCCACTCCCGGTGTCGCTCAAAAGCCGCAACTCGGGCGGCTCACAGACGGAGTCATGCGACGCCCCTCCCCCGACCTCATTTGCATCAAGTTGCAAGACTGCCGCGTCCCGAAGAGCGGCGCATGGCGGCCTGCGGGCCTGCGAAAGTCTTCTCAGCTGGGATTGGGAGAGAGCTGGCGTTGTGTGCGTTTTGAGCAGCTGCATCCAATAGCTAGTGATGCTCAGTGAGAATGTGGGGATGGCGGCTGTACCACCGCCAGCCTCTCAGATCCTCTGTTGTTGGACCAGCCTCTCAGATCCTCTGTTGTTGGACCAGCCTCCCAGATCCTCAGTTGCTGGGCCAGCCTCCCAGATCCTCAGTTGCTGGACCAGCCTCCCAGATCCTCAGTTGTTGGACCACATCCTCCCAGATCCTCAGTTGCTGGGCCAGCCTCCCAGATCCTCAGTTGCTGGGCCAGCCTCCCAGATCCTCAGTTGTTGGACCAGCCTCCCAGATCCTCAGTTGCTGGGCCAGCCTCCCAGATCCTCAGTTGCTGGACCAGCCTCCCAGATCCTCAGTTGCTGGGCCAGCCTCCCAGATCCTCAGTTGTTGGACCAGCCTCCCAGATCCTCAGTTGTTGGGCCAGCCTCCCAGATCCTCAGTTGTTGGGCCAGCCTCCCAGATCCTCAGTTGCTAGGCCAGCCTCCCAGATCCTCAGTTGCTAGGCCAGCCTCCCAGATTCTCAGTCGCTGACCCAGCCTCTCATGATCCCCAGTTTCTGGGCCACCGCAACCATTAAAATAACATCTTTCAACAGCATAAAAAAATAATAAAGGACCTCATTTTTCCCACATCTAGTTTAGCCTTATCAAGGGTTTTCCACTCAGAGGACCTGTCATCTCCACATTCAGCCCCGCCACTTCACACCCGCAGCCAGAAAAATGCAGGCACCTCTCCAACTGTGACCTGACAGGCACTTAAAAGTCATAATTCAGTTTATATGATAAGAAATTTCGAATTCCGTATTTTGTAATTGCTTTAATAATGACTGACTGGCGTTCAAGTTTCACCAGATGTACTTTTAAGCCTTACTGCAAGAACCACCCAGTATGTACTTATGTTGCTGGCATCACCATTCAACTTTCCACGGAAGTTTAGGACTGTTTTTTTCACACCTGCTGCAGCTTCGGTCTATGATGGAGAATGGATGCTGGACTGATCTAGTAAGCGCGCCATCATGCGCAAATATAAGTTATAAACTGAAGCAAACGAGAACCTGATCCGCTGTGCCAAGGAACATATCTGAACACAGCATCTGGGTTGGGAGGGTATGTTAAATTCTGTAAAACAATCATGGTGTTATTTTAATTTAAAAATTCCAAAAGCTTGGAACTAAACTTGAAAATTTTCCGAGTTTGAGAAGGCTGCCTTTCTACAAGTAGTTCGAAAAAGTATTAGTTTCCAATCCAGACATCAAACTTTAGAGCTCCTTGGCTTCCTCTTTAATTTCTTTCCTCCTTCATCCTCCCTGTAAGCCCCTGTCTGCAGGCGATGGCATTGAAGTCTGGAAAGAGGCCTAGGGGGGATATTGGAAGGGGATTTTATGTAGCTATTGCTGCAGATCCCCTTCGCTTGAAAAAATCTCCCCCCTAGTAGACAGATAGATCCCAGTGCAATGGTTCCAGACCTCAATTTCTCCTTGTTGCATTTTGCTTCGATTTGTTTGCGTTTTCAAATCCGTGGTGATTTGTGAAGGACAGCAATGCTGAGCCAAATTTAATTAGGAATTTGATTTTAAACAGGATGGGACAGACAGGATGGGACAGACAGGATGGGACAGACAGGATGGGACAGACAGGATGGGACAGACAGGATGGGACAGACAGGATGGGACAGACAGGATGGGACAGACAGGATGGGACAGACAGGATGGGACAGACAGGATGGGATAGACAGGATGGGACAGACAGGATGGGACAGACAGGATGGGACAGACAAGTTGGTGACAGACAGGATGGGACAGACAGGATGGGACAGACAGGATGGGACAGACAGGATGGGACAGACAGGATGGGACAGACAGGATGGGACAGACAGGATGGGACAGACAGGATGGGACAGACAGGATGGGACAGACAGGATGGGGGACAGACAGGATGGGAGAACAGACAGGATGGGACAGACAGGATGGGACAGACAGGATGGGACAGACAGGATGGGACAGACAGGATGGGACAGACAGGATGGGACAGACAGGATGGGGGACAGACAGGATGGGACAGACAGGATGGGGGACAGACAGGATGGGACAGACAGGATGGGACAGACAGGATGGGACAGACAGGATGGGACAGACAGGATGGGACAGACAGGATGGGGGACAGACAGGATGGGACAGACAGGATGGGACAGACAGGATGGGGGACAGACAGGATGGGAGAACAGACAGGATGGGGGACAGACAGGATGGGGACAGACAGGCTGGGACAGACAGGATGGTGACAGACAAGTTGGTGACAGACAAGTTGGTGACAGACAGGTAACTCCCCTGCCACCCGCAGCCACGGTCCTCTGCTTTGCCATGTTCACCATCGCGGTCGCAGCATCGGAAGTGGCAGACGATGCCGGAGGACGGATAGGCACCTGGACAAGACCCCTGGTCATGAACATGTCCGAGAAGAACCTCATCAAAGCTCTGCTGAGCGAATACGACAAGAAAAGTCGTCCAGTGATCGATGACGATCCGGCCGATGGCGGGACACCGAAAATCGATCGGCCCAAGGAGAAAGGCAAAAATGCTCCCACGATCCCGATTCAACAAGTGACTGTTGAGTTCGGGCTCCGGTTGGTGCAGATCTTAGACCTGGACGAGATGGAGCAAGTGCTCACAACTAGCATGATTGTGCTTTATGTGAGTGCACTGGCGGGGCCTGGGGATCTGGTCCAGGGGGATTGAATATAGATCAGCTAGAGATCGAAGATAGATCAGCTATAGATCGGTTATAGATCAACCATAGATCGGATATAGATCATCTATAGATCGGAGATAGAATAGCTATAGATCGGATATAGATCGGCTATAGATCAGCTATAGATCAGATATAGATCGGCTATAGATCGAAGATAGATCAGCTATGGATTGGAGATAGATCAGCTAGATGGGAGATAGATCAGCAAGAGATTAGAGAGAGATCAGATTGAGATTAATATAGAGAGTTCATATTTAAATTTGGCCAATAACTTTCTTCGAAACACGATAGCACTGATAGAGTTTCTAGGAAACCTATTTTACTACTCAAGCTAAAAAACTGCCAATATCAAGCGGAAAGAGATTTAGTGAAAGAAAAATTCAGAGAACGAAACCCCCCCCAGAATCTTGGTGCAGGATTAGGTGTCTTCAAATCTAAACGGATATTGGGAAATCTGATAGCTTAGTACAGAATCCAGAGACTAAATTTGAGAATGAAGCCTGGACTCCCCTCAACCATACCGAGAGCGGAAGGATGAGCGCGGCAGTTGATGAAGAGACAGTTGATGAAGCTGCCCTCGTGTGTCTGGGTGAAAAGTTTCCTAGACTGATTCAATAATGCATGACTTCCAGCAGGTACCGGAGGCAACGCCGAACTGACACATCTGGCAGTGGGTGTGTCTGTTTGGCTGCGTCTGTATGATTTCTGGAGAAAAAAAAGAGAGATTGAGAAGTAGGCTTGAGAGATTAAGAAGTAGGTCTGAACGATTGAGAAGTAGGTTTGAGAGATTGAGAAGTAGTAGGATTGTGAGATTGAGAAGTAGGTCTGAGAGATTGAGAAGTAGGTTTGAGAGATTGAAAAGTAGGTTTGAAAGATTGAGAAGTAGGTTTGAGAGATTTAAAAGTAGGTCTGAGAGATTGAGAAGTAGGTTTGGGAGATTGAGAAGTAGGTTTGAGAGATTGAGAAGTAGGTTTGGGAGATTGAGAAGTAGGTTTGAAAGATTGAGAAGTAGGTTTGAAATATTGAGAAGTAGGTTTGAGAGATGGAAAAGTAGGTTTGAAAGATTGAGAAGTAGGTTTGAGAGATTGAGAAGTAGGTAGGATAGATAATGAGAAGTAGACGGAGAGAAATAAAGAAGTAAATTCAGAGGCAGCGGGACTGGCACTCTTTGCCAGAAAAGCTCAAAGTCCATCTAGCAGGCAGCCATCAGTATGCATCAAAAATGTCTGCCGTAATGATCCCGGGATTAACTGTCAGAATGATTTATTGCCACCAAAATCTTCAATCCGAATGGGAGGCAGATTCGTGATAAATTTATGATACAGTGCCGCATTGCCGCATCATCGGCCTCGCGGTGGATCTGACAGCTGCTCCATCAGATCTCGTCACTTGAGCTGGTCTGCACCAGGCGGCAAGTGCCTTTTTGCCGTTTTCAGCTTTGGAAAATTAATAAAAATTCAAAATTCGTGGCCTAACTGCTTTTAGTAGCATAAGTTTTAAAGTTGAACAGTTTAGGAATCGGGGATGCTCCCCTGTGCTCTGAAATTTTAGATGTACTTTAATATCCACAGAGTTCAAACATAAATATCCATGGAGATCAATTATAAATGTCCACATAGATCACATATAAATGTCCACATGAATCACATATAAATGTTCACATGGATCAAATATATATGTCCACATGGATCACATATAAATGTCCACATGGATCACATATAAATGTTCACATGGATCACATATAAATGTCCACATGGATCACATATAAATGTTCACATGGATCACATATAAATGTCCACATGGATCACATATAAATGTCCACATGAATAACATATAAATGTCCACATGGATCACATATAAATGTTCACATGGATCAAATATAAATGTCCACATGGATCACATATAAATGTCCACATGGATCACATATAAATGTCCACATGGATCACATATAAATGTCCACATGGATCACATATAAATGTCCACATGGATCACATATAAATGTCCACATGGATCACACATAAATGTCCACAGGAATCGCCTATAAATATCCACAAGTGCGCCATTAAAGCATCCAGAGAGACTCCAAACTTTATCACCAGGGCCTCCAAAGCGTGAATCAAATGAACCAAAAAAATTCGAGGCGCTTCCTAAAGTTCTTGGATTATTCGACTTATTTACGAAGATCCTCGTTTAAAGTTTTCGCCGTCACCTTTAACCTTCTACAAAACAGGAATGGACGGATTATCACCTGCGTTGGGATCCGAAGAACGAGAGTGGAATCGAGGTCCTGCACATACCTACTAAGGACATCTGGCTGCCTGACATTGCGCTTTACAATTAGTAAGCCGAATATATTTTCTGTCTTTTCAACTATATTTTTCTTCTAGAAAAGAATTGCGTACTTCACTGAACTTCACTGAGCTGAAAAACTGACACCTCTTCAGCCATTTAGCTGGGAAATGAGATGGAGAGGGAGATTCCCTATGCGCTATCCATTCCACGCATGCCAGCTCGCTGTTTGACCCAACTGGAGATTTTCAGACATTTTACAATCCCCAAATCGTTGCGTGCGGTCTGGGATTTTCGCCCCCATATCCGGGGCTGTAGTTCTAACTGAGATAAAAGATACGATATCTATGCCGTCAGGCTTAAATAATTGATAACAGATGCAACTCACTGACTCAGTGGCTTATACCGATGTTAATTCTCTATTCATAAAATAGCAGCGCATGTGTGCGCGTGTGTGCCGATGCTTTTTGATCGAAGAGTAATGTAATAAATAGATGGAACTTCATACAGGGACTAACAGGGCTTTGGAATCGGGGTTAGACTAGCACAGCGGTAACGCGTCCGATTCTCGAGTGGAAGTCCGCAGGTTCGATTCCGCGCGCGGACTCATTTATCCTATAGACTCATTTTTGAACTCAGGCTTTGACTCAGGGGGTTAAATCCTCCAATAATACTCAAATTGTACACCGCCAGACTATAAAAAACTCAATCTTCCGTTGCATGCCGATATGACGATATGTATCGTAGAACACTTTACAGTGCGACAAATACACATGTAAATCAACGATCTCTCATTTCTAGCGCCGATGAGCGTCTTGAAGAACGCCGAGAGGTGGCAGCAAAAGTGCATAGCAATGGCACAGTCGAATGGCACCCAATGGCCATCTACAAGAGCGCCTGCGAAATTCGAATCGAATATTTCCCGTTCGATGTACAGACCTGCGATCTGAAATTCGGGCCCTGGACTTACGACGGGTGAGATGGGAAGGAAAAATAGAGTAGGGAATATTTCTGGATTGGGAGGAGAAAAGTCTATAGTGGCAGATTTGAGTGGGGATAAGAATGATCCAACGTGTCCCCCACAGGTGGCGAGTAAACATCACTTACTACCATCGGACAATGAAAAGTGCATTCGACCTAGACGAGATGATACCCAGTCCTGAGTGGAAGATCCTGAACTATTCGGCAGTGTACAACTCGGTGGTTTATCCCTGCTGTCCGGAGCCGTTCGTGGACATCACGTTCCGAATCTATATGAAACGCTCGACTTTGTTTTACTCCTTCATTTTGATTCTGCCCTGCTTTTTGCTGTCCTCGTTGACCCTCGTGCTGTTCTGGCTGCCTCCGGAGACGCCAGCTAAAATGGTGCTCGGTAAGTGTTTTGATTTACTTCTTGTTTCATCTTTCGCTTGCTATACGTGGATTACTCGATCAGTGACACTTTAAAAGGATATAAGTGTGTATAGTTACTTTTTTGTTGAATAAACAAACTATTTCTAAACAAAGTAGCAAAGTACTTTTATTCTTGCGCCAATTACACGATGCACTTAGATCATCAAAAATAAGTACATGTAACCATTTTGTCTTACAGCACTGCTACAGTAAACTTATGATTACTATGGCAGCTTGTACTCTGTACAAGTAGCTTTCTGCTCTAAATGTACTATTAAGAAATTTTTAAACATAGACCTTTCATCCTATTTTAATGACCATTTAACGTTACTTTCAATGTACTCTTAAAACCCTATTGTAATGAGCTTTGATCATTTTTAAGCTTTATCTTTAAACTTAAAATTATAGACCATCGTTTATACTATAATAGATTTTACGAATAATTTTTATACTCAAAATTTTGAGCATATTGTTTACAAATAATTACAAGTCTTGGTGTGAAATCCGATTCCAGGAATGAACATTTTCGTTGCATTCTTCCTGCTCATGCTTCTGCTGGAGAAGCAAACCCCGGCGGCTTCGGATTCGTTTCCTAGAATTGGTAAGCCGTTTTTTATCGTCCTTTTTTCTAAGAATTAAAATAGTATCTTCACAGAAAAATGCACTCAGTCACCGTAAACTGTTCTGCAGGCCAATACTACTGCCTCAACATGGGCATCATCACCCTGTCAACATTTCTGTGCGTCATCATTGTTAATTTTCATTTCCGCGGCGACAACCGGCAGGAGGTACCGTTCTGGTTAAAAAAGGTGATAATTATTCCTAATTAAGCATTCATGAAAATTTGTTATATTGAAATCGTATTCTTTCTAACAAATTATCAAACTCGACTTAAAATTTTTGTTAAGTTTTAATGAACTAAAACAGATTAATTCAATTGCTGACAAAAAACAAAATAATTTCTTCCTATCCTACTAATTTTGTTTTATTTAACGACAACCAAAAACTTTGTTTCTAAGAAATAAAAAAATGGCTTCCATTTAAAAATCTTGATAAGTAAACATAAATGAAGTAGTTGTGGTTGTCTCGGGGTGGCCTGGTAGGTCTTTGAATCCCACCGCTGCCACCAGTGAAGTACTTATGGTTGTCTCGGGGTTTCTCCTGCTGTCCAGCGCAGTGACTTGGGCTCTCCGTCTTCTCACTCGGAAGCCTTCTTAACTCTTAGTAGCGTAGGTAGTGCTGCCACCAGTTCCTTCAGGTCTCGGCCTTCGATGAGGTGAGCTTCCCGTCGGAACGAAATAACGAAGTCAACAAACTCAGCACCAGGTGCAGATTTGCAGTTCAACGTGCAAGGCGTCTCGTCAGCAGCACCTGCCGGGCTTGGTTGGTATGGGAGGGCTGAGTTAGCCTCTCGTAGGCTTGAGGTTTGCTTTAGTAGGGTCTCAGTCAGACCAGCACAAGCAGATTTAGTGTACTCAAAAAGGGGACTTAGTTCAGTCAATAACGCACGTGGGCTCTTAGAAGTTTAGAGGCAAGCAAAGACTCCGGCAAAGACTCCTTGACGGAAACAAGGAGGAGTAGAGGGGTCCTATTTATAGCCGGGATTCTCCCGCGTACAAGACCTCGTGACTTGTTCTATTTTTAGAACTGACGTCACTTGAGGTCTCGGGGCAGGGTCTCAGTGCGCGCAAGACCTCGTGACTTGTTCTATTTTTAGAACTGACGTCACTTGAGGTCTCCGGCCAGAGTACACGCGGCTGTGACTCAGTTGCTATTTTTAGCAACATGAGTCACTCTCTCCTTAGAGAAGGGAGGGGTCCGAAAGCACGTGATTCTCCTGGTAAACAGAGCCAACGAGTGCAGTAAACATGTTTACTGCACTTTAAGACTCCAAGAACGCAAGGAAAACGGAAAACGGGACAGGAACGAAACAGAGACAGCCTGCAGCAGAGAAGCTGAGGGCTGAGAACAGAGACGCAGAAGGGCAGAACAGGCCAAGGGCAGCAAAATACGGCCAGGGGGCGGGAAGCTGACCAGCGGCAGACAGCAACCCAGGGCGGGGGCGAGGGGACTGCTGACAAAGGGGGACGCCAAACACTAAACTAGCGGCTCACTACATAAATAAACTTTAGTAAAATTTCATCCACTTTATTAGGGAGCCACTGCTTGTTCCCAATATTTTAAACATTTTCCATTCCCTGGGGAATTGTATAAAGTCCAAGGGCATAATGGTTGTGAAAGCACACCAGCAAGTCAAAATCCGACCCTCCTTCATCCTTTCAGCTGGCCATCCATCACGGAGCCCGAGTTTTGTGCGTGAACCTCGCCAAGCCGGGCCCGCCCCAGCAGCAGCAGCAGCAACAGAAACAGAAACACCAAAAGTCCGAAAGCAGCCGCAGGAAGCAACAAAGACTGGATGAAGACTATCCTATGCAAGCACCTGCTGCGGGACTTTGCTCGCCGAGTTCCACCAACCAGCAGCAGGCGAACAACGCGGGCAGTCCGACCACCTCACTGGCCTCAACCAGGCGGGGGGGGCTGTCCGCTGTTGACTCAGCCGCTCCACTTTCAAACCTTCAACTCGCAAGATGCGCATCATTGCCATCAGCAGCAGCATCAAGAAGCTTCGGGACCTTCAATCAGCGGCTTCAGTGGCATGGGCGGCGGCGGCGGCTACGCAGAGGTTGATGAAATGATGCTGCAGTGCCTTCCGAGGTGACAACTGATCGCACTTATGATCTTTTTGATCGCAATCAAAGCTTAAAATCTTCGAAGTATCAATAAAGTCTCATCCAGTCTCACCCGATTCTCATCCAAATCTCATCAGAATCTTACTCAGTCTCACCCAAATCCTACCGCAGTCCCAATCGAATCTCACCGAGTCTCACCCGAAAATCATTTAGTCTCACCCGAATCTCACCTAGTCTCACCCGAATCTCACCTAGTCTCACCCGAATCTCACCTAGTCTCACCCGAATCTCACTCGAATCTCACCTAGTCTCACCCAAATCTCACCCGAATCTCACCCAGTCTCACCCGAATATCATTTAGTCTCACCCAAATCTCACCCAGTCTCACCTGAATCTAATCCAGTCTCACCCGAATCTCACCCAGTCTCACCCAAATCTCACTTAAATCTCACCTAATATTTTCTTAAGTCTCGTTTAATTTCGCGTCAAGTTTTAATTGACTATCAATCTCATTCATTTCAATCGCAGTTTTTGTTGAATAAACCTTCATCAGGCAGCTGCTTCGGCAGCAGCAGCAACACCAGCAGCTTCTTCGGCAACAGCAGCAGCAATACAGGCAGCAGCATCGCCATTCTCGCGGCAGCAGCAGTGCAGACCTCTTTCCTGTCGCTGTACTTGACGCCATAACCAGACGCCGAATCAACTTACTGACAAAGGATGTGCAGGACATTGTCAAGGCGTTGCGGTACATCCAGCGGCTGCATGACAACCGCGAGAGGGTGAACAAGATTGTGCAGGAATGGCGCAATGTTGGTCTGGTGCTGGACCGGCTGTTCTTCCTGATCTACTTCGTCATCATTGCTGTTTCTTCTGTTGGCTTTTTCAGCTCGGAAGATTACGTTGACACCACTATATTGCCTAACACAAATAACTCTGCGACTTAAACAGACTGATCGTGACAGATTTTTAATTTTGAAGTTGCTCTCAGATGGACAACTGCTTAGTCATGCGATTTTTTGACAATTTTTACGTTATAGAGTGATTGGAAATTTTGACTAATTTAAAGCTCTGCAACTCGAAACATATTTGACTCACTTTTCGTCTTCTGCTACCTCTCCTCTCTCCTCTCTTCCCTCCTCTTTCCTCTCCTCTCTCCAATCTCACAAGTTTTTGACTTTAATTAAATTCTCAAAATCTCTCAATGTATCTTTTATATTCAGTCAAACTCGATTTAGGAATATTTAGTCTTTGTTATTAGTTAGCTTCCTTTGCTTATATTAACGTTGAATTAGTATTTGTCTAGGTAAATGTTAAACGAAATTTCATATTTAGTTCTTTTTAATTACAATTACTAGTTACAGATAAATTGCGTAAATTTTTCTGTGATAATTTCTAGAAATATTTATACTGTTTGACTCTCATGCAATTTTACAAAAAAACTATAGCATGTAGTTATATTTTGATTTCACCTGCTCCCAATTTCAACGAAGTGCGCATCTCTGTAAATTAGGGATGTCGATTCCCCGGGGAATTTTCTTATCAGGGACCCCGGGGAATTTACTGTCATCCCCCGGCGACCCCCCGGGGAAAAGAAAAAAATAAGTAAAAAACGGCGGATAACTTAGATCTTAAGTGGCATTTTTTACTTTGATTTAAGGTTAGGACTACATGTTCAAGGCGCAAACCGCTCAAGGGTAAAAAGTCAAAACTTTAGACAATATTTATTTAAAAAATCTGCATTTGACAACCTGTGGCATCACATCACCAAATCGTGCACGAACCTTTGTTAAAAAGAGTTCAGTCAGACTCCGGAGTCTGATTAATGAATGAGACTGTTTTTATAGTTGGAATTTTTATTTCTTGCAGATAAATCACCGTTTTGTCCTTGTCTAATAAGGAGTATTTTGTTATTGTATAACACCCCTGACCCCCCCCCCCATGCGTCAGGTCAGTGACTGATGCAGGACTAGGCCTAGCACAGTAGTCGGTAAAGCTTCTTTTACCTGACGGGTTTCTATGCTGATTGAAGACTCCTAGTGAAAAAAACATTCAAACATGGGTTGTGTTTGAAATATTACATTGAAATAAGCAGTTATATGCAGTAAAAAAGCATAGACAGAGTTTCAATAAGCTTTCTGTGAATCATTTTCATATTTAAATGGCAAAAATTAAGTTACAAATGATCTATCACGGCGCATTTTTTTTCTTCCCGGGGTCGCCGGTCCAATTCCCCGGGGAGTATTCCCCGACAAGCTCCCCTGGGTCGACATCCCTACTGTAAATCAAACCGGATAATATTGCTCAAGATTAAGGTATGACCCTCAAAAATTCTCTTTTGTATTTATTTAAATCGCTAAAAAATCCTATATAGGTAACTTTTAGAAAGCGATGAAACATCCTTTATTTTATTTTTGAAACTGTATTATTTCTTAGAAACAAAAAGTCGGTACTGTTGTTGTATTTGAATTCAAACGGCTGTAATGGCACTGTCATGTTTATTAAAAACGTATTTTTTCTTTTAATTAAGATGATAATATAAGCAATTTAAGTTGTTCATTCATTTATTATTTGTATTGCGATTCTGCTTTTTACGACAGTTAAAAAATGTGTTAAAAATTCCATCTTAGAAAATAATAAGTATAATTGGGGTACATTAATATACAATTATCAATTGCAAACATGACGAAATTTTACTGCAAAAATGTATATTTGCAGCAAAGAAATTTTCTGATTTTTTCGATACTCCAACTTGTTGCATCTTTGAAATTGCTAAACCAGAAAATTTCTTTTGAAATATTACAATCATGTTTGTTTGTTTTACGTGTTAAAAAACTCTTACTTACAATGTATTCGACTAATTAAATTTATTTACAGCTGTATAAATTCTCCCACGCATCATAAGGAAAGTAAAAGAAAAACAAATATAAATACACGTGTAAATTAAAAATATTAACAATGAGTTCCGGTTATTCGTTTTTCGAAGCTTTATTTATAACAAAATATGGGTTTATCAGTAATTTAGCTTGCACCAAATGTAGAAATTATTGTCATATAATAGTTTTGATCAAAGTAAGTACTAAAATAGTATGATAACGCGACGACTTTTTATTAAAGATTAACTTTAGTAGTTATAATTAAACATTATAATTATTAATCAGTTTTCTCATGGTCTTACTTGAGAATGAAAAAAAAATGATCGAGATTTCTCTGCACCTTCTGATTAGCCCACACATCCTCAGGGCTTTTCGATTGGCTTACCATGAGTATTAATAAAACCGGAGATTGCATCGCAGACTGAGCGCCCATATGATCGCCAATAGATCAGCTTTGGCGGGGTCAGTTAGGATCCGAGCTGATGACTCACACGAAGTTTTAGGTGGGTAAGCAATCTTATGGTATTTTAGTTTGTTGATTTGCCATAAACGGAAGAATTGTACTATAGAAATCGGCTGACTTTATTTTGCCTTTTTCTTTCAATTCATTAGGAATGTAATTAACGTTGAAAACTGAAGATCCTGGATATAGGAAAGTTCGTGAGAGGGAGGCAGAGAGGATGGAGAGGGAGAAGGTGAGGGAAATAGAGAGGGAGAGGGAGATGGGGAGGGAAATGCTGATAAAGAAGGGAAAGAAGATAGACAGGGAGATAGAGAGGGAGAAGGAGAGGGAAATAGAGAGGGAGAGGGAGGGACATGGTGAGGGAGATGAAGCTAAGGGAGATGGAGAGGGAGAGGGAGATGGAGATGGAATGGGAAATAAGATGTACAGGGAGATGGAGAGGGTGAGGGAGATGGAGAGGGAGAAGTTGAGGGAGGGGCATGGAGAGGGGAGAGGGAGAGGGAGAAGGTGAGGGAGAGGGAGATGGAGAGGGGAGAGGGAGATGGAGAGGGAGAAGGTGAGGGAGATGGAGAGGGAGAAGTTGAGGGAGGGGCATGGAGAGGGGAGAGGGAGAGGGAGAAGGTGAGGGAGGGGAGAGGGGAGAGGGAGATGGAGAGGGGAGAGGGAGATGGAGAGGGGAGAGGGAGATGGAGAGGGGAGAGGGAGATGGAGAGGGGAGAGGGAGATGGAGAGGGAGAAGGTGAGGGAGAGGGAGATGGAGAGGGAGAAGGTGAGGGAGAGGGAGAGGGGAGAGGGAGATGGAAAGGGAGAAGGTGAGGGAGAGGGAGATGGAGAGGGAGATGGAGAGGGAGAAGGTGAGGGAGAGGGAGAGGGGTGAGGGAGATGGAGAGGGAGAAGGTGAGGGAGAGGGAGAAGGAGAGAGGGATTGAGAGGGGAGAGGGAGATGGAGAGGGGGATGGAGAGGGAAGAGGGAGATGGAGAGGGGGGTGGAGAGGGGAGAGGGAGATGGAGAGGGGGATGGAGAGGGAAGAGGGAGATGGAGAGGGGGGTGGAGAGGGGAGAGGGAGATGGAGAGGGGGATGGAGAGGGGAGAAGGAGAGGGGGATAGAGAGTGAAAGAAGATGTACAGGGAGATGGAGAGGGTGAGGGAGATGGGAGAGGGAGAGGAAAAATGATGAAAAAACAGGAGCGTAAAAAGTAAACAGAAGGCTGCACTGAAGAAGCTGGATTATCAATAAAGTCTGTTAGTCGGCATCCTGAAAGAAGTGATTCTGAAAGAAAAAAAACACTGCGAATGAAGAGCTTCTCTGTGCTTACGATTCAAGTCTGAACATTCGAAGGTCATATCTAAGCTTTTATAATTGGAACCAGTTAAACGACAATTTTTGTTAGAGAAATTTATTTATCAAAGAAAGCTTTGACTGCTTCAAGCCTTTATCCTTCTTAGGCCATTTTAACTGAAAATATTTTCATCCAAATAGCAATGCAGCAGGGCACCCATCGACCGTCTGCCATTAAATCAGTCGTTGAGGCCCTGCCCGACAACAAACTCTGAGCTGACATGAAGAGCTGATATCGAAGCGAGTCGGAACTCAATTTTCCCCCGACAAGCTGATAAAATGACGAGATTCTCAGCCTCACTTGAGCCTGAGTGAGCTCGCGGTGCTTAGCATTGCGGCCCACAATCAAGCCCCTGCAGCTGCTGAAATTGGGGACTAATCGCATAAAATATTCTTCATCGCTCCGGCACGCACAGGGTTGAACCAAATTCTATTTATCTTTGAGTTGTCTAGAAAAGTGCTTCACATCGGATTGCCAATCGATAAAAGTGAATTGAGTCCGCTGTCCGATCACTCAGGCAGGCTCACAATTACTGGTCGATGAGGAGCAAAATCAACATTTTTTCTCGTGTACAATTGTGGCCCTGTTTCATTTTTTAAGACATCATGAACAAACGCACAAACATATACGCTGTACTCTACTTGTCAGTAGAAATATGCGATCTTCTCGCTTCAGAAGCGCAGTTCAAGGAATAATAATTACCGTTGCAGGAAACCGTGGGCACCCTGGCGAAATGCATTTGGCGACATCGTCCCACAAGCAACAACGCTGACGCAAGGACCACTGTAATGCTATAGTCTGACGGCAATTCTGTCCACTCCGCCCGCTCCTGAGCATGTAGAGATCTCCAAATACGATACAAAGTAAATTACTATAAGTAGTAACGTAAAAATGCGAAAATGCGAATCTAAAAATTCAGAGTTGTCATACTCTATTTTTAGAAGACCACGAAAACAACGAGTGATCATCTTATGTAACATCTAAAAATAGAACTCTAAATATGGTATTGATGCGCAAAACCAGCTATTGTATTCTATTCAATTTTCGAGAGGTCAAAATCCAAAACGCAAATGAGTCACCTTCCCAAAATAACCTGTTTACCCCAAAATTTTGCTATAAATACAAGCCAAAATCCGAGCTAAAAATCTCAGACTCGGAGCAGCCTCTAAAGATCTTGGAGCTTGCTGGAACAGCTAAGCGAGGCTACAACTCTGAGGAAATACGTACATACCGTTCGGTAAGCTCTTGTTCGAGCCTTTGTTATTGAATTGATTTTAAGAGCGATTTTATTGCCGGCCGTTGCTGATCAGTTGATTATACTGAAACTATCTAGTTTGAGGCCTCCCCTTTTCCTAAGGGATTGGATAGGATCTGCGGACCGATTCCGATACCCTTAGAGGATTATCGAGTTGATTGATTTTGGTTATCCTAAATTAACCGATAGGAGCACACCACTCCGGTTCCGTTATTTCTAGAAGACGCCCTTCCTCGAGGACCTCGTTATTGTTACAGAAAGTTGATTTGCTATAAAGGGCGCATTGTTGATATTGATTACTGAACCTAAGGCCTATATTGATTTTGTATTCGAGAAATACTGCGACGTCACCAGAGTTGATTGTTACGCTCCCACTTTCGGCCGATTCTAGACTTCAAGAAGATTCCTCCGGAGAAGAAGAAAATTTGAAGAAGCGAACCCTACATACGCGCGCAACAAAGAAGAAGAAACAAGGAACGAGCTTGGAGAACCTGCCCAACAAAGAAGAGGAGCCCGCAACAGTAAGTGCACTACATTTTGTTCCCAGGCTTTAGAGTCTGGAAGTGGGAGTTCGAGCGTTTAGACACTAGACCTAATTCTCTCTCTCTCTTTCTCTCTCTCTCTCCTTTCCCTCTCTCTCTCTAGTGTGCTAAAGCGAACTCTTCAAGCACATGTACAAGCATGCAGGCACGCACCCACAAACACGCTCACACAGGGTGTTACAGCGGCCCTGATTGGTTAATTTCTAATCGTCAGGCATGTACACTCTCGGTGTACATGTATATCCTCCATGTACATCCTCGAAATCGAATGCGCAATTAGAGTCGGACACATTTATGAAATCGATCACAGCATGAAATGTGAACATATAATTATCGAAGTTCAAGTTCGAATGTATGAAACTTCAACGCCAGAAGAAGATTGCTGTCACTGCACATTTACTGTAACGGTTTTTCGTGTTTTTCTCTAGCTAATAAAGTCTAAAATGGGGTCGGCTGTTGCACATTAAACCATTTTGTGCCAATTGCTACCTGCATGTTTAACGAAGCTCAGCTCTCAGATTCAGTTTCAACGCTTCAAGCTTGACAGTGTAAACATAAAAAGTTTCAGCTTTAAACCTGCTTTATTTTCGCTCATGCACCTTCAATTCACTATGGCTAATCCACAAAATATTCAACCGACCACCTACCTGTGCACAGGCGAGTCAAGAGAGTGGGACGCGCAATTAGCATGAAATTAGCATTGCAAACTTTCTCAAGGCTTGGCCCTGGTTAGCATAAAACAACTGAACGAAGTTAATTAGAAAAACGTAAAGTATTCCTGCTCTCTAGACGGCAGTAAAACAAGTCAATTGGCAGAGTGGAACCTTGAAAATGAACTCCTTGAAGTTGACGTCCTGGCCACTGATCCTGACAGCTGTTCTATTCATCCCAGCTCGACTTGTCACCGCCCAGCGGCAGTGGGAATTCGGTCACTCCTCGAACTACCGCCACAGAGACAACTGGGTGAGCAGGCGGCTTCCCTGTCCGCACGACTCAGCCAGCCTGCCGAGAGCCGAATCCCCCAACCTCATCGGCCTGTCCCGGCCGCTGCTGGTCCAGCGAAAGCTCCTGCTGCCGGCCGAGGGCGAAACGGCGCTGATTCTGTTCGACGGTGCCGGGCTGAAAGCGTTCGACGAAACGAGCGCCAGTGGCAGCGCGGGCAGCAACAGCGAAGATCAAAAACGCTGCTCGAGTGACGACCGAATCCGTGACGCTGCTTACAACCTGACCGAGCCGCTTGATTGGTTCCGGCCAGACAACTGGGCTCGCAGCCAATCACAGCGCGAGTTCTTCGACGCCCTGCCCGTGGACCGCCTGCCCGGCCCCTGCGACTCGGTGCGCTTCAAAGATGACGCGACGTACTTTGTGAAGATGCTGGGACGCGGGGAGACTGTGACTGTTGGACAGGTTTGTACTGCAATGCAATGGGTTGCCAGCTGAGTGGATCATAAAGTTAAGCAGATTTAGTTTGGGTTAGTACGAAGGTGAATGGACTGCTTACGTCAGCTTGCTGTTTAATTGAAAGTTCCGTCTTTTAACTTGTTTGAGTCCACAAAAATTGGCCAAGAGGTTGTCCTGAAATTCACAGTCATTAGGGTCAACCCCAATGTTATAAGTCAAAAAGGTTTGTCAAATTCACAAAGTAACTTCAGAACTTCAGACTCCTCACACCACCACTCATCCCGATCTCACCCGAAGCTGGAAATCTGCGGGCGCACTTTCACGGGCGGTGAGTCGAACGACGATTCATCCAAGCGGCTGCAGGATTTCTGGCGACAGTCGCCGCTGGCCAAGCGGCAGTTCCTCTGGTCCAGCGGTGAAGACTCGGACGATCCGCCGTTCAGTCTCGGTTTGTTTGGTTCAGGAGATTCCAGAGACTGCGAAGTTCCCCTGCCAGTGCAGTCGGCCAGTCTGATGTCGCGGGTCTGCTCCGGTCTTGTAAACGCCGAGGCAGCCCCGTGCTCGAATCCGATCCCAGCTGCCGAGGTCAGCGGGGCCTGCACCGACCTGTGCGGCAGCGTTGCGCTGCTGATTCGATCGGAGACGATCAGCCTAAAAAAATTGCTCAACCAGCTGCTCAAAGCTCTGCAGGATAAGCCAGCCAGTCTGAGACTGTCTGCTTTCAGAACTTCTCGCATCGAACCGACTTACCAACTGGTGCTGCGGATAAGGCGGCATGCGAGTGACGGCGGCGGCTCAGCTGATGCTGGGAAGCTGAGCGTCATCAAAGCGCTGCGCTGGCTGGAGAGCAATGGTGGGTTTGAGCCATTGTGACACACAATAATGTTTAATCTTTAACAACACTTTGAAAAAGCCTCGCCTGCAACTGCATGTCGCGCATCCTGTGCGACTGGAACTTACACTGGCACCAGTCTGAGATTGAAGGTTTACTCCTGACAGCCTGGCAGTCTGACATCCCTGTCTAACACTCTCACACCTAATCCTCTGGCCGTAGCCCAGTGCCGTGGTCGAGGCGCTCTGATGTGCCAGCGGCCCAGGCTCGATTCCAAGTGCAGTCACATTAATTTGGGGCTAAATTAGAATCTCGGCTTGGCTCTGCTCGTGCAATTAACGCCTTTGAGGACCAACCCCCAAGGCACAGTGAAGAGTGTACATGCCTAACGATAAAATAAAGTTAGGGCCGCTGTACACTCCTGTGTGAGTGTGTGCCTGTGCGTATGACTGCGTACGTATCCGCGCGCTTGTGTGCCTGCTCAGGGGAGTCGGCGGAATGAGCAGCAATGCCTCTCGCCGGTTGTGTGACAATGTCGCTTAAAGTGCGCCAGGGGTTGCACTCGATCCTGCATCCTGACACTCCTGTCTAACAGCCTTTTACATTCAAGCCTAACATGCTCCCACACCTGCAGCAGCTGGCATGCGCTTCAGCATCGTGCGGACCCTCAAAAGTGGCGACATGGCTGCCTATGCAGCCAGAACCGGCGCGCTTTCCGGCGGAGCCGCCGCCTCTCTGACCGCCAGTCTGATTGTCATCTTCATGCTACTCATAGTAGGAGCTGCAGTTTTTGCCATCGTTTTCATTGGGTAAGCTTATAAACAGTTCTTAGGAACTTTTTACAGGGCTTAGTTAGGGCTAAAGCTTATTTAATGGTCAAACCTCAAGTCACGGAAAGTGAAAACATTCTTGACGATTAGAGTGTCACCAGTGGGGCCACTGTACCCTGTGTGAGCGTGTGTGTGTGCGTGAACTATTTGTACTCATGTGTGCTCATGCAGGAGCCAGTTTGTCTAGTGGCTGTCTTATGTATAGTTGTCTAATTTTTGTCTAAATGTCTAAATGTATTCTACAGTCAAAGAAGTTCAAAGAATTTCTTTGAGCTCCATCACTTAACGAAGAGAGCCTGAGTTCCCCTTTTGTCACACTCTGAAACCTTTCGACTTGAACTGCAGGCGCAGGCGAGGCTGGGCCATTCACTGCGACATTCATCCTCGCCGCCTGTGGCAGCAGTGGCTTCTGTGGCGGCATCAGACTCTCGAAGAGACTGCTGGAGTTGAGTTCTCGACGGCTTCTGGAACAGTTGGATTCACTTCTGGTTGGTGAACCTTGATGTTAATCATCATTGTCATCATCATTGTCATCATGCATGTAGTTGCCATAATCAAATTATCCTCAAACAATTTCACAGGCAGTGACAGCATCTGGACCAGTAGCAGCAGCAGCAGTCAGAATCAGGCAGTTTCTGTTGCCATGGCCTTCACCAACCCGATCTATGATGTGTCCCAGCCGGACACAGCGGACGTTGAAGCCAAGGATGAGTCAACGGTTGCCGATCACGAGCTGTAACGATTTCTTCTTAAATTGAAATTCAGAGAGACACTATCTGGATTTCTGTTACAAAATACATAATATACATGATACATAATACCGCTCAGTTAATTGTATCTAGGCGGGCAAGGTACAGTAAACGAATGCATTGATTTTATGCTTCGTGAATATAATTAATTACGAGCGTTATCGCCTCATCATCATCAGGGAGGGAAGCTTTCTCAACATAATTGCCCCCCGATTGCACGCACTTCTCCCAGCGACGAAACAAGCAATCAATCGCATCTGCATAGATCTGTCGCGGAATCACGTAAATTGTTCCGTATTTGTCGACTTTTAGCAGTTGATAGCTAACAATCACAAAATAAATTAAATAATCGTACATTAAATACCTGTATATCATGTAATAAATTACCACATGCAAATTCTTCCATCATGCAGCAAATTTACACATTGCTTTCTGGCACCTTTTGCAAAAGCAGTTAATATATGGAGCCCATGTACCACATTCAATTCTAATGCTTGTAGCTTGCTTATGCGAACTGATCAAATCCAACATATTTGTACTTGAGGAAATTGAGATACGTGGAATGGGATTGGGGGCAGCAGGAGATAAAAAGAGGCTTTAAATTCCTCTTTAATTGGGCCTGAGGGGGTGTGGGATCAAAGAAAATACGATTATATATTTCATAAATGAAGAAGCTATGCACACATGCACATTTAATGTATGCACATGTACCATATGTACCGTTGTCCATAGCTAGTACAGTGGCATAAAACTTTTCAAATGAATAAAAAACTGAACTGCAAAAGGAATACAGATAAATTTTAAGATTAAGACTTGCCTTTTATCTTCGACTCAGATTTCCATTTCCCATTTAAGTTAATTCATCATAGTCTAAATATTTTGGCGTAAATTAAACGTTTTATTTGTAATACCAACGTCTTCGCCATAAGTCTGGAGCGATCAACACACGAAACGTTCAAATATTGATCAGAGGGTTTGTTTGAACTCATATTGCTTCTTAGAAATTCAACAGCTGATTCAATTTTTTTCAGTGGGATTGAAACATGCGCAATTTTTACATTTTGTTAACTTCACGATATATTGGCTGCTGTATTGTCATATTTAAATAGGAATCAGCCATTTTTAAGTTTTGCGAGGAATAAAATGGTTGCGGCGTTTCCTGTTGCTAAATTAGCTTACCTGGGGATTAGGCAACTCAGCAAACCACTAGCAAATTTTATAAGAGATCGAGCACGAGCAAGTCCTTTTTTTAAAAAATATGTGTGTATGCCACCAGCACAGTGTAAGTATTTTTGTAGTCTGGGTGCAACAAAGCAAGGTTTTTGTTTTTGTTTTTTTACAGAATATAGTTTTGTACTTATTTAATATTTGCCTAGGCCTATTTAATTTTAGAACAGGAACTGAGTACCAAAAATTTGTGGCATTAGGGCCTAAAATTAACAATAGGCCTATTATTAGGCAGTCTGCAATAGTGACAATACTATTTGTTTCCATCTCTATATAGGCCTAGAATTTTTTTATATCTAGCTTTAATTAGGCCCTATTATATGGGCTCCCTTTGCTAATTTCTATCTATAGCTTTGCCTTGGCTAGGCCTATCAACTTCTCATTCTCAATGATGATTCTATTCTAGCTATAAGCTATAGACCATAGTTTGGATCATGTAGGCTATTAGTGTACGTTAGGTTTTATGCTAAAAATTATAAGACATTGTTTGTATGCTAGGTTTATATGCCAGTGCTAATACAAAAACAATTGTTATCCCTATTGGAATAAAAGTTGAAAACCTGCGGATGCGCGCTTTAGAGTAGAGTCAAATTATTTTACCCCGCTTCAGCATTATTAGAGATATTCCATTGCAATTGACGATATCGTCCATTTCCATCTATTGAAATCAAAATTCAATAACTTTCTGAAATTGAAATTGAACTTGAAATTTTCCCAAATCAAAATTTAGAAAAACAAAGTTTAATATGACTAACACTTACTTTTTTAGGTTTTGATTTACTATTTATGCAAAACAAAATACATGTATATGTAGTAGAAATTACTCGCTATTTATTTTTAGCCACTTAGAAGAAGACACTTTCAAAATTTTGACTTTGATTTTTTTCGAAATCAAAATTTGCTCTTAAAAATTTTGAATTTTGGAAAATTGAAATTGAAATTTTGGAACATCGCTAGGTATTATAAATGACAAGTGTATAGGCTCCTTCTACAGAGGTATTAGGCCCCCTTCCATGTATATTTATTTGCTTGAGCAGCAGCCAGCGGGGAAAGGCACCGCGCGTGCAGGCGCTGTGCGCCTGTGCGCGCACTGCGCTTTAGAAAAATTTCAAAAGTGCGCCAGATGCTGTCCGCAGTTTTACAACTTTTAACTATAGGGATTGTTATTGACGCAATATATCTACTATGCTCAGGATTCAGGAAGGTGGCAGAGGCATGCCAGAATCAATGTTAAGCAAAGCTACCAATTTCATGCCACACATGCCAACACTTTTATTCAACTGTTTTCATGCATGCCAAGCTCACCAAAATTTTAATGACCCTTTTTACCATGTATGTCAAATATACTAGGCCCAATGTTTTCAGCCCTACTTTGCTGACTACCCTCATACCCAAGTAGTGTCCTGAAATTTTGCATCACACTATTTACATTATAGAAAACCTTGCTTGAAGACAATATCCCAATAATAGTATACTAGAAAAAAGCAAATAAGTTTACAATTGTCTCCCATAAGGCTTTAGCTCACTCTGACACCTATCTACAACTTTGCTAGTGTACTTTGTGGTGCGGCCTCTAAAGTTGACAAAAAAGGATCCTAATGCTGGTGGATGCCATGGCCATGGTCATGATTGCCTATGTAATAGAGCTTGGCAGCTCTCAGCAGCCTTTCATAGCATGGGGTTCTAACTCGCAGCAGCATCCAGGAAAGCTTCAACTGCAGTTTGAGTGTCTGGTTGCTCTGGCTACCAGCCTTCTACTGTAACCACATTGTGGCATAGAAGGACTCCATGATGGCCTCTGAAAAAAGCATTGCTTTACTTATTACTTCTGTTGCATAACTAATCTGGAACACAGTCTTCTAGTGCTACTCTTAACAAGACTGGTTAACACAATTAAGTAATTTGCTTTGCATGTAATATACATATTTATGTAAGTAAACATTTCTGTAGTTAAGCCTATATATTTATGTAGGTGTCTATAATGTATAAAGGAAGCAGCATGCCATTATGGCTGCACAAGCAATGCTAAATTAGATCATCACCCAGCAACCCCCCATGACATTACTGCTTACCAGTACCACCTTGGTGTAGGGCAAAGTCAAGCTTTGAAAGCTTTGAACTGAAGTTTCATAAAACACCATCTTAGAATCCACACATTTCTCACACCCAACATGCAGTGCATCACTGGTACGAGACTCGACTGAAAATGAGGGAACTCGGTCTCAAGTCGAAATCTGTTGCCAAGCTAAGTGACATAGACGCGGTTGATACTGGTGCTACAATTCTTGGCGAAACAATTATCTACATTGTCAGTGCCCTGACAATCTTTGCGGAGTACAGGCGACAGGCAAATAAGGAGCAAGCGAAAGAGGAACTGGCTTCTGATAAAATGACCGATCTCGAAAAATCGGTGCAAGATTTGAAACAGCTCGTCACTGAGCAGCGAGATCAGTGTGAGCAGTTGCAACTGTTGCTGAAAAGTGGTAAAAAATGATTAAAACTACTTTATGTATTAAAATTAATCAATTGAAAAGCTTAACCCTTCTGTTTTTCTGAGGTTTTTAGACTCTAAAATATCCCCATGATCAGCTGTCAGACTCAAAATATCCCCATGATCAACTGCCTGTCAGACTCAAAATATCCCCATGATCAGCTGCCTGTCAGACTCAAAATATCCCCATGATCAACTGCCTGTCAGACTCAAAATATCCCCATGATCAGCTGCCTGTCAGACTCAAAATATCCCCATGATCAGCTGTCAGACTTAAAATATCCCCATGATCAACTGCCTGTCAGACTCAAAATATCCCCATGATCAACTGCCTGTCAGACTCAAAATATCCCCATGATCAACTGCCTGTCAGACTCAAAATATCCCCATGATCAACTGTCTGTCAGACTCAAAATATCCCCATGATCAACTGCCTGTCAGACTCAAAATATCCCCATGATCAGCTGTCAGACTCAAAATATCCCCATGATCAGCTGCCTGTCAGACTCAAAATATCCCCATGATCAGCTGCCTGTCAGACTCAAAATATCCCCATGATCAACTGTCTGTCAGACTCAAAATATCCCCATGATCAGCTGTGAGACTCAAAATATCCCCATGATCAACTGTCTGTCAGACTCAAAATATCCCCATGATCAGCTGTCAGACTCAAAATATCCCCATGATCAGCTGCCTGTCAGACTCAAAATATCCCCATGATCAGCTGTGAGACTCAAAATATCCCCATGATCAGCTGTCTGTCAGACTCAAAATATCCCCATGATCAGCTGTCAGACTCAAAATATCCCCATGATCAGCTGTCTGTCAGACTCAAAATATCCCCATAATCAGCTGTCAGACTCAAAATATCCCCATGATCAGCTGTCTGTCAGACTCAAAATATCCCCATAATCAGCTGTCAGACTCAAAATATCCCCATGATCAGCTGTCTGTCAGACTCAAAATATCCCCATAATCAGCTGTCAGACTCAAAATATCCCCATGATCAGCTGTCTGTCAGACTCAAAATATCCCCATGATCAGCTGTCAGACTCAAAATATCCCCATGATCAACTGCCTGTCAGACTCCAAGTATTCCATAAAATTTAACTTCATAAAAATTGCTCATTATGCCATGTATCTACACATAATTTTTGTGAGATTTTTTACTATTTGCTTGTCTGCTAAACTATTTTCTGGTTCTATTAAAGCTTAAAATGCGTTTTATGATGTATAAGCACTCAATCTCTGTGCATACTTGATTACTTGTTATACTTGTTATAATATAATGAGATGTTTCAATAGAAATATAATTGTAACAAAACTGAAAATAGTTGTTAGTTTAATACCTTTTAACTAAATTTTTTCAAATATTTACGTATAAAGTCTTTATTTCAGTGTTTTAGTGGATAAAGTCCATCTTCAGATGAATTGGAATGTTACACTCGTAAGCCTATGCTTTTAGTTTAATTTTTAAAAAATGAGAACATCTGCGAGTAGATGAAAAATTTTCCGTTTTTCGCGATGCACTACTAAAAGAGCTTGTAAGTAGTATGCAAAGCGCAGCACACGATACAACGCTTGTGCGCTCGCCGGTCAAGTCAAGTCGCCGCGACCACTTATAAAATCGTTTTTATTCAGCCAATCGCCAGTCTAACCCCTGGCCACCAACCCCAACCGCCACCACCCCAACAATCTCGCCACCGCACCCGCCACCTCAAAAAATAAGACTGGACCGCGCCGCGGGTGGTCTTGCGCAGACGCGCTAATTTGCACGCGTCTGTGTGTTTGTCTCTCTCTTTCATCTCTCTCCCCTCTGTCATCTGATTGGCTGGCTGAAATTCTCATTCAAGTTACAGTGGCAGTGGCTATAAGCTTTGCGTTAGGTGCGTTAAAGAAAGAGACAAAAAATCGGAGTTCAATTGGTTCTGTCCTATATTCTGGCACCTCTAGCTAGAGAATTAAATTGCTACTCTATAAGACGGAGTGGTCGGCTTGGCTGACTAACTAAATCCCAAAGCTATTTCTTATCCCCCTCACTGTCTGCTCCGTAACTATATTGTTGTTTTCTTATTGTTAGACTAGTTCGCACTAAATATAATCGAGAGTACGTAGGTAACATTATATTGCAAGAATCGCATTGACCTGCTCAGCAAGTGTACACAGATTGGGTCCGATTAATAATCTTCTGTTTTGAAGGTAAGCTGTGCTGAATCCAATGCTGTGTTTAGCTGTTGTCTATAAATAAATGTGTAGCAGCGCTGTATTCCTTTTTAAGGTCAAAACCGTGTATGCATGTACGAGCGTATAGTATAGGATGGGAAACGTGTAGCCTTTATCTCCCTTACTACTTCCCAATCTCCCTCAGTCTCCCAATCTCCCTCATCTCCCTCACTATCTCCCTCATCACTCCTAATCTCCCTCATCTCCCTCAAAATCAGCCTCATCCCTTTCCGAATCTCCCTCACTTTCCCAATCTCTCTCATCACTCCTAATCTCCCTCAAAATCAGCCTCATCCCTTTCCGAATCTCCCTCACTTTTCCAATCTCCCTCATCACTCCTAATCTCCCTCATCTCCCTCAAAATCAGCCTCATCCCTTTCCGAATCTCCCTCACTTTCCCAATCTCTCTCATCACTCCTAATCTCCCTCAAAATCAGCCTCATCCCTTTCCGAATCTCCCTCACTTTTCCAATCTCCCTCATCACTCCTAATCTCCCTCATCTCTCTCAAAATCAGCCTCATCCCTTTCCGAATCTCCCTCACTTTTCCAATCTCCCTCATCACTCCTAATCTCCCTCATCTCTCTCAAAATCAGCCTCATCCCTTTCCCAATCTCCCTCATCTCCCTCACAACCTCCCTCATCCCTTTTCGAGTCTCCCTCATCTCCCTCACAACCTCCCTCATCCCTTTCCGAATCTCCCTCACTTTCCCAATCTCTCTCATCACTCACAATCTCCCTCATCCCTTTCCGAATCTCCCTCATCACTCTCCGAATCTCCCTCACTGTCCCCTCCCTACCCCTCTAAAATCTACCCCCATTAGCTAGTTCCCTATTAATCTTTCCACTACTCTCAGCCCAGCCGCCCCCTCGAGCATGGACTGTTGTCAAACCTTAGCGATGCATGTACTATTGCAGAAACAACGCTCATATACTCACACAAGCCTTGTACAATTTGATACAACAGTTTTAGATAATTCACAAATCCGTCTGGGAGGGCCCACGCGCAGATATTACAATATGCTAATTCGCTAGCGATTCTGTTAGTCTTTGACTTCCCGAAGCTGCTATTCGCATACTGCCGCTTACAACATCTATAAATATTTATAATGGATTGGGGATAGACAGAGATCAAACATATTACAGCACTGCTCCTAATAGACGGCCGGTGGGGGGGGGGAATATTTTTTGGACTGCTCGGTGCTTGTAGTGCGACAGATTTATTAGGCCTAACCGCATAGCAAAGCGCCATCCCATTACCAGTCTCAATTGGAGCATATAGGGGCCTATTATTAAGTACACTGTCTAAGTGGTGTAGCCTCATATAACTACTTGATATAGCTGAGAAAATCGGTCAAATATGTAGAAAAAGCAAACAGAGGGGAAACATCGCCTGCCTGCCTGTTTTACTTAGGCTGCAATTATCCTTAAAATTTTTTATAGATTTTGTGTTCTCTGTCAGATTATTATATCATTCTTGTGTTGCCAGCTGCGTGTAAACTTACTTCTAGCCCCCTGACACCAGGGTTTGGCTCCCTCTCTGACACCAGGGTTTAGCCCCCTCTCTGACACTAGGGTTTAGCGCCCCCCTCTCTGACACTAGGGTTTAGCCCCCTCTCTGACACCAGGGTTTAGCGCCCCCCTCTCTGACACCAGGGTTTAGCGCCCCCCTCTCTGACACCAGGGTTTAGCGCCCCCCTCTCTGACACCAGGGTTTAGCGCCCCCCTCTCTGACACTAGGGTTTAGCGCCCCCTCTCTGACACCAGGGTTTAGCACCCCCCTCTCTGACACCAGGGTTTAGCGCCCCCCTCTCTGACACCAGGGTTTAGCGCCCCCCTCTCTGACACTAGGGTTTAGCCCCCTCTCTGACACCAGGGTTTGGGGTTTGGCCCCCCTCTCTGACACCAGGGCAAATTTCTGGCATCAGTTTTAGTTACCTAAGCACGTACTTAAACTTGGTGCATAATAAACTATTTTAGCGTGATCTGAGCAATGCTTTTTAATAGCCATTTGATTGTCTGATCTGTCAGCTTACTGTCTGTCCATTTCCTGGTGTTTATTATCAAATTTCTTGGTCATAAAAAAAACAAATATTTATTTTATATTCGTGAGCAAAATCGATGACATTAACCGAAATAGACATTTTTTATTTTGCGTGAATTATTTTGCTCGAGTTTATATTGGTTATATTGGTTCATGTAAATACTACACTTCTGCCAGTCTGGCTCTAAGGACTCACTCTTATCTGTATATTCGCTTTAGCCATCTATAGTCTATATACATGTATACACAGTTTTGGGACTCAATCTCAACCCGGGCATTGCTGCGCTTTGAATTGCGTGGCGTCTTTATCGGTTTTATTGCCTGTCAGTCAAAATCGTGTCCTTATATTGATAGGTATGGAATTTTCTGCTCCTGCTGCCGCATGCCTTTTTTATGTGCAACTCGCGGGCTAAGTTGGGGACTGGGGAGACGGGACTGGGCAGATGGGATTGGGCAGATGGGACTGTGGAGACGGGACTGGGCAGATGGGACTGGGCAGATGGGACTGGGCAGATGGGACTGGGCAGATGGGACTGGGCAGATGGGACTAGGCAGATGGGACTGGGCAGATGGGACTGGGCAGATGGGACTGGGGAGACGGAACTGGGAAGACGGGACTGGGTAGATGGGACTGGGGAGACGGGACTGGGCAGATGGGACTGGGCAGATGGGACTGGGCAGATGGGACTGGGGAGACGGAACTGGGAAGACGGGACTGGGCAGATGGGACTGGGCAGATGGGACTGGGCAGATGGGACTAGGCAGATGGGACTGGGGAGATGGGACTGGGCAGATGGGACTGGGCAGATGGGACTGGGCAGATGGGACTGGGGAGACGGAACTGGGAAGACGGGA
>NIVC01000829.1:110000-200000 GCA_002269645.1 Macrostomum lignano | reverse complement strand
TCGTTTCCAGGACTTCTTAGCCTTGACATATTTTAGTACCTCGTACGTGTGCACGCTGTTGCTAGGTAGCCACGGGGTTTGGGTCATTTCGAAACGGTATGCATTCGTAGTCTCTCCTCTCTATCCTACCATCTCTATTCTCTCCTCTCTATCCTACCTACCATCTCTAGTCTCACCTGTCTACCCTACCATCTCTTGTCTCTCCTCTCTATCCTACCTACCATCTCTAGTCTCACCTGTCTACCCTACCATCTCTTGTCTCTCCTCTCTACCCTACCTACCATCTCTAGTCTCACCTGTCTACCCTACCACATCTAGTCTCTCCTCTCTACCCTACCACCTCTAGTCTCTCCTCTCTATCCTACCACCTCTAGTCTCACCTGTCTACCCTACCATCTCTAGTCTCTCCTCTCTACCCTACCATCTCTAGTATCTCCTCTCTACCCTACCACATCTAGTCTCTCCTCTCTACCCTACCACCTCTAGTCTCTCCTCTATCCTACTATCTATAGTCTCTCCTCTCTACCCTACCATCTCTAGTCTCTCCTCTATATCCTACCATTTCTAGTCTCTCCTCTCTATCGTACCATCTCTAGTCTCTCCTCTCTACCCTACCATCTCTAGTCTACTCTCTAATCTACCACCTCTAGTCTCTCCTCTCCTCCCTACCATCTCTAGTATCTCATCTCTAACCTACCTACCATCTCTTGTCTCTCCCGTCTACCTACCATCTCTAGTCTCTCCCGTCTACCTACCATCTCTAGTCTCTCCTTTCTACCCTACCTACCATCTCCTGTCTCTCCTCTCTACCCTACCATCTCTAGTCTCTCCTCTCTACCCTACCATCTCTAGTCTCACCTTTCTACCCTACCACATCTAGTCTCTCCTCTCTACCCTACCACCTCTAGTCTATCCTCTATCCTACTATCTATAGTCTACTCTCCACCTTACCACATCTAGTCTCTCCTCTCTACCCTACCACCTCTAGTCTCTCCTCTATCCTACTATCTATAGTCTACTCTCCACCCTACCATCTCTAGTATCTCATCTCTATCCTACCATATCTAGTCTCTCCTCTCTAACCCCTCTCATTTCAAGTGCGCCAGTTCTACCCAAATGCTTCTCTTCTCCCCCTTAAGTCTGCAACAGCGAGTAGAAAAAGTATTTTACCCCGTCTCCCACCCTCCCCAAGAAAATTAGTAGCATTCTAAGTTTAGAAATCTGCTCTTCTCCCATCCCGGGCGAATCCTCTCATGCCGGAAGATGAATGATGTGGCCATCAGAATAGCAACTGGTTGGATTGGCTCAGCTTGAGCAAGGGAGAAGCATTCCCTCCTGATCTTCCTTTCCCCTTAGCTGTTTCTTCCCCAAGCCCATATTCTCCCAAAATGTTGGTATTGGACGCGGCGAGCTAAAGATGAGAGAGCATTTTTAAAACTAGTATAGTCATGCTAGCTAGACATGAGCACAATTAAGTAGGTATAAGATAGGAATTCTGGAGTCGGAGCCTTCCTAGTGCCAAGTCCATGCTAAAATGTATGCATACATCTATATATATCTGTATATATAAAGTCAAGCACTCTGCTCAAGAATAGTCTCTTAGAGTGTCGCTTGATTTGTTGCTATATATCAATCAATAATTTGCAACAGCTATTTTTTTAGTATTTTATAATACTCCTAGGGTGCACATTTATGCAATTCTTTTAGTGATTCTAAATAATCTTACTGTCACTCAATCATATGACCGAAAACTGGCGTCTCGAGTCCACATCGTGACCAGTAAACAGAACGCAATGACCAGTAAACAGAACTCTATGATCAGTAAACAGAACTCTATGATCAGTAAACAGAACTCTATGACCAATAAACAGAACTCTATGATCAGAAAACATAGCTCTATGATCAGTAAACAGAACTCTATGATCAGTAAACAAAACGCTATGATCAGTAAACAAAACGCTATGATCAGTAAACAGAACGCTATGATCAGTAAACAGAACGCTATGTTTTCGCATTGCAGCTAAAAAATTAAAACGAACAGATAGCATGCTGAACTCTCTTCTTCCCATCTCCCATCTACCCCTCTCCCTTCTCCTTCCCTCCCATCTCCCTTATCTCCTCTCTCCTTTCTCCTCTCTACCCCTTCTCCCTCTCCCCTTCCTCTCCATCTTGAGCTTCTTATCTTCCGCCATACTCCTCTTTCTACTTGCCCTCTCCTCTCCCTCCCCAATCTCCTAGTTATTTATCGTCACCAATTTCTAACTTTGAAGACTCCAGTCTCTTTATTCTTATTTATACTCAAATTACGAGTTTGCTCTCCTCACCTCATCCTTGCCCCTCACACCAGCGGCTTCCTGCCTCCAGCTTTCGCCACGCGAGAAGGCAAATAAAGGAATACGAGTATTAAGCAGGCAGATTTATGCCTGGCAGTTACAGAAGTTAATTTACAGTGAAATATAGCCCATTAAAGTACGAGTATTAATATAATGAGTCGCCTAAGTTTTTTCACCGATTCTTATCTGGGCCAGTCACGCGAAAGGATACAATTTGATTTATATATTTCTAATACTTTTCTTCAGCTAGCGATTGCTCTAGTTTTCCGTGCTTAAAAGTACAAGCAAGTCAAGAATAGGTACCGTTTTTCTCTAAGCTGTTTATTTAGAATTTGAAAAAACGCACATTTACCCTAAGGGAGTGGTTTTAAACAAACCGGTTTTTCACTTCCTGTCAGCGAGATGAGGAAAATATGCAGTAGCCGCGCCTTTCAGCAAAGTCTTTGACTAGAGAAGAAAGTTTAACAATTCAGGTTGCGGGGCTGGATGATGTTCGGGGAAAGTTGAAGGGGCTGGTGTCGTCACAGCCATGGTTGTCTTTGACTTCTGCCAATAACATTCTTTGCTCTTGTCACTGTGTTTGAGTTGCCTTCTCACTCAATGAAAAATATTTTTCAATAAAGTTTGATACTTTCCTGTCACTCCCAAATTCATATTTTTTTGTCAATCTAATTTGATACTTTCTTGTCACTCCAGTTTGACACTTTCTTGTCACTCCAGTTGGATACTTTCTTTTCACTCCAGTTGGATACTTTCTTGTCACTCCAGTTGGATACTTTCTTGTCACTCCAGTTGGATAATTTCTTGTCACTCCAGTTGGATACTTTCTTGTCACTCCAGTTGGATACTTTCTTGTCACTCCAGTTGGATAATTTCTTGTCACTCCAGTTGGATACTTTTTTTCACTCCAGTTTGATAATTTCTTGTCACTCCAGTTGGATAACTTCTTGTCACTCCAGTTGGATACTTTCTTGTCACTCCAGTTGGATAATTTCTTGTTACTCCAGTTGGATAATTTCTTGTCACTCCAGTTGGATAATTTCTTGTCACTCCAGTTGGATAATTTCTTGTCACTCCAGTTGGATAATTTCTTGTCACTCCAGTTTGATACTATTTTGTCACTTAAGTTGGATATTTTCTTGTCACTCCAGTTGGATAATTTCTTGTCACTCCTTTGTCACTGATTTTCTTGTCACTCCAGTTGGATAATTTCTTGTCACTTCAGTTGGATACTTTCTTGTCACTCCAGTTGGATACTTTCTTGTCACTCCAGTTGGATAATTTCTTGTCACTTAAGTTGGATATTTTCTTGTCACTCCAGTTGGATAATTTCTTGTCACTTCAGTTGGATACTTTCTTGTCACTCCAGTTGGATACTTTCTTGTCACTCCAGTTGGATAATTTCTTGTCACTTAAGTTGGATATTTTCTTGTCACTCCAGTTGGATATTTTCTTGTCACTCCAGTTGGATAATTTCTTGTCACTCCTTTGTCACTGATTTTCTTGTCACTCCAGTTTGATAGTTTCTTGTCACTACAGTTTGATACTTTCTTGTCACTCCAGTTGGATAATTTCTTGTCACTCCAGTTGGATAATTTCTTGTCACTCCAGTTGAATAATTTCTTGTCACTCCAGTTGGATACTTTTTTTCACTCCAGTTGGATAATTTCTTGTCACTCCAGTTGGATAATTTCTTGTCACTCCAGTTGGATAATTTCTTGTCACTCCAGTTGGATAATTTATTGTCACTCCAGTTGGATAATTTCTTGTCACTCCAGTTGGATAATTTCTTGTCACTCCAGTTGGATACTTTCTTGTCACTCCAGTTTGATAATTTCTTGTCACTCCAGTTGGATACTTTCTTGCCACTCCAGTTGGATACTTTCTTGTCACTCCAGTTGGATAATTTCTTGTCACTCCAGTTGGATACTTTCTTGTCACTCCAGTTGGATACTTTCTTGTCACTCCAGTTTTCTCCTTGGCAAGCTTTGATATTTTCTGTCACTTCGGATTCCAAGAGTATCTCTTACTTTATTATAATAAGAATACCCTTGTCACTATCTAGAATCGTCTTGGCACTTCAGTCTGTATCAATGGATGTTTGAATCCATCACAAAAAATATTATATTTACACTTAAAACATTAAGCAGACTCTATCTAAGTGGCCACATTAATTCCCCCATTTTTCTGTCGTTTAAAATCCCAATAAAATCTGCCGCTTCCCCACCCCCTTGCAAACTCAGGTGCGCAATGGCCACTGGGACTTTTCTGACCTCCTGTGCGACCTGTGGATCATGTGTGACGCATTGTTCAGCACCGCCTCCATTCTTAACCTGGTCGCCATCAGCATCGACAGGTGAGTGGTCGGGCCATTGCGTCTGATTTGTTTTTGTAGTTTTATAAATCATTAGTGTGAGATTTTGTAGTTTTATAAATCATTTGGTTGAGATTTTGTAGTTTTATAAATCCTTAGGGTGAGATTTTGTAGTTTTATAAATCATTTGGGTGAGATTTTGTAGTTTTATAAATCATTTGGTTGAGATTTTGTAGTTTTATAAATCCTTAGGGTGAGATTTTGTAGTTTTATAAATCATTAGTGTGAGATTTTGTAGTTTTATAAATCATTTGGTTGAGATTTTGTAGTTTTATAAATCCTTAGGGTGAGATTTTGTAGTTTTATAAATCATTTGGGTGAGATTTTGTAGTTTTATAAATCATTTGGGTGAGATTTTGTAGTTTTATAAATCATTTGGTTGAGATTTTGTAGTTTTATAAATCCTTAGGGTGAGATTTTGTAGTTTTATAAATCATTTGGGTGAGATTTTGTAGTTTTATAAATCATTTGGGTGAGATTTTGTAGTTTTATAAATCATTTGGTTGAGATTTTGTAGTTTTATAAATCCTTAGGGTGAGATTTTGTAGTTTTATAAATCATTTGGGTGAGATTTTGTAGTTTTATAAATCATTTGGGTGAGATTTTGTAGTTTTATAAATCATTTGGGTGAGATTTTGTAGTTTTATAAATTCTTAGGGTGAGATTTTGTAGTTTTATAAATTCTTAGGGTGAGATTTTGTAGTTTTATAAATCCTTAGGGTGAGATTTTGTAGTTTTATAAATCATTTGGGTGAGATTTTGTAGTTTTATAAATCATTTGGGTGAGATTTTGTAGTTTTATAAGTCCTTAGGGTGAGATTTTGTAGTTTTATAAATCATTTGGGTGAGGTTTTGTAGTTTTATAAATCCTTAGGGTGAGATTTTGTAGTTTTCTAAATCCTTAGGGTGAGGTTTTGTAGTTTTCTAAATCCTTAGGGTGAGATTTTGTAGTTTTATAAATCATTTGGGTGAGATTTTGTAGTTTTATAAATCATTTGGGTGAGATTTTGTAGTTTTATAAATCATTTGGTTGAGATTTTGTAGTTTTATAAATCCTTAGGGTGAGATTTTGTAGTTTTATAAATCATTTGGTTGAGATTTTGTAGTTTTATAAATCATTTGGGTGAGATTTTGTAGTTTTATAAATCATTTGGGTGAGATTTTGTAGTTTTATAAATTCTTAGGGTGAGATTTTGTAGTTTTATAAATCCTTAGGGTGAGATTTTGTAGTTTTATAAATCATTTGGGTGAGATTTTGTAGTTTTATAAATCATTTGGGTGAGATTTTGTAGTTTTAGAAGTCCTTAGGGTGAGATTTTGTAGTTTTATAAATCATTAGGGTAAGATTTTGTAGTTTTATAAATCCTTAGGGTAAGATTTTGTAGTTTTAGAAATCCTTAGGGTGAGATTTTGTAGTTTTATAAATCCTTAAGGTGAGATTTTGTAGTTTTCTAAATCATTAGGGTGAGATTTTGTAGTTTTGGAAATCCTTAGGTGAGATTTTGTAGTTTTCTAAATCCTTAAGGTGAGATTTTGTAGTTTTCTAAATCATTAGGGTGAGATTTTGTAGTTTTGGAAATCCTTAGGGTGAGATTTTGTAGTTTTCTAAATCCTTAGGGTGGGATTTTGTAGTTTTAAAAGTCCTTAGGGTGAGTAGTTTTATAAACCATTAGGGTGAGGTTTTGTAGGTTTCTAAATGCTCAGGGTGAGATTTTGTCTTAAAATGAGATTCCTCCTGTGATGAGATTATATTGTACTTGTAGTTTTCGTTTCTTTATCCGGACTGCAAAATTGGGATTTGTTATACTTTTCCAAGAATACCGGAATGATTTCGTTGTGCCGTCTAGCAATCTACAAGCTTCATTTTTCCCATTGAATTCCTGCAGTCCCGCATTCATGATTGACTTCCTCTCAGAAGGGAATCATTTCTGAAAACAATAAATATTAAATTTCATGTCGTCAAAACATTCTAAATAATCCTATGGGTCGGTGACCTGGTTTCCCTCTCGGGGTCTCTTTTAGAATTTTCCCCTTCGACCGGATTCTAAAAAGCTGCGCACTGAAAGAAATCGCCTTCTAACTTTTTTATTTTGCTTTTCTGCGGGTCCATAGTCTGCTTTCCAGAACTCTCCCCCCTTATCCCACTCTCCTTTCCCGTTAATTTGGCATTCATGAGATACTGGAGGCCATCAATCCCCCCGAAACTCTTCGAAATCGAATATTCCTGGGATCTTGTCGCTTCTTAGAAGCCGAACTTCCTTGGCAGTTTGTTTTAACTGTCCGGGTCAATTATCTGTCAACGAATATTTGTGCCTGTGTTTTTTTAAAAAAAAGTTTTCAAAAAAGACACAATCTCAAATCTGAATATGATTTGTTATGAGATTCGGCTTAGCAGAAATCCCAGTTGCTATGGGCATCTCTCTGGGGAACTCGCTGCAGTTCCCGCTCTGCACTGGGGTGATGGGGTGGCAGCTGCCGAAACTCAATCAACTCGAGCCTGCATCATCCCGTTGCTAGCCAGATATAATGAGAAAAAAAATAATTTTTTCTTATAATTAAAGTCGACAGACAGAATACTGCTGAAGGGTCCTAATCCACTGCGTTGAAAAGTTTTACTGTCTCAAAAAATTGAATGTTTTTTTAATAACGAGAATTCTACCGCTTTCAACTGTCTCTACCGGTAGAGTTGCTAAATATAGCCATGGACAAGAACTCGGGCATCAAGGTGCGACAGCTGAGCAATTGTTGGCACCTAGTGTCGTGGGGGCCCGAAGCACTACTCAACCCACTTTCATTGATAAGAAGAGATTAAAATGCCCCAAATCATTCTTTTTAATGAGCCTGAGTCATTGTTCACTGGGAATCGATTCATTGTGGGAGTGCGTCTTTGGCGTGGCGCCAGCACCAGGGGCGCCAGCACCAGGGGCGCCAGCACCAGGGGCGCCAGCATTAGGGGCGCCAGCACCAGGGGCGCCAGCACCAGGGGCGCCAGCACCAGGGGCGCCAGCACCAGGGGCGCCAGCACCAGGGGCGCCAGCACCAGGGGCGCCAGCACCAGGGGCGCCAGCACCAGGGGCGCCAGCACCAGGGGCGCCAGCACCAGGGGCGCCAGCACCAGGGGCGCCAGCACCAGGGGCGCCAGCACCAGGGGCGCCAGCACCAGGGGCGCCAGAACCAGGGGCGCCAGCACCAGGGGCGCCAGCACCAGGGGCGCCAGCACCAGGGGCGCCAGCACCAGGGGCGCCAGCACCAGGGGCGCCAGCACCAGGGGCGCCAGCACCAGGGGCGCCAGCACCAGGGGCGCCAGCACCAGGGGCGCCAGCACCAGGGGCGCCAGCACCAGGGGCGCCAGCACCAGGGGCGCCAGCACCAGGGGCGCCAGCACCAGGGGCGCCAGCACCAGGGGCGCCAGAACCAGGGGCGCCAGCACCAGGGGCGCCAGCACCAGGGGCGCCAGAACCAGGGGCGCCAGCACCAGGGGCGCCAGAACCAGGGGCGCCAGCACCAGGGGCGCCATCATCAGGGGCGCCAGCACCAGGGGCAGGATTTCGCACTCGAGACGGGGCTCAGACAAACTTTTGATGTGAAACTTGAACTTTCTACTCCCACATACTTTGGAGTCGCGAAATTATCAGTCCAATTGTTGCTGGGGTGCGACTTGCCACTGGTGAGCCAGCTACTTTAAACTTATTTATTCGGGGAGATGTTCTTTTACGCACCAGCTAGCAACTTTGCCTGCTCAGTAAAGGTCAGTATCGGTGCAATGCTAACTTGAGTTGATATTTTGAGTTTCATTGTATGAATTTATTCTTTCTGTATTTTTTTCACACATCTCTGAGAGTTAATACACTTTTCGTCAATAATTCTTTAAGACATTCCAAAGTTCTCCGGAAGACAATTTTCTGTCTTTCTCTAATCACAATAACTAATCCTATACTCAATATTGCAGTCCATTATCTAAGACAGTCCCATAATCTTTCCCTAAGACAGTCCCCTAATGCTTCCCTAAGACAGTCCCCTAATAAGACAGTTCCCTAATGCTTCCCTAAGACAGTCCCCTAATGCTTCCCTAAGACAGTTCCCTAATGCTTCCCTAAGACAGTTCCCTAATGCTTCCCTAAGACAGTCCCCTAATGCTTCCCTAAGACAGTCCCCTAATGCTTCCCTAAGACAGTCCCCTAATGCTTCCCTAAGACAGTTCCCTAATGCTTCCCTAAGACAGTTCCCTAATGCTTCCCTAAGACAGTCCCCTAATGCTTCCCTAAGACAGTTCCCTAATGCTTCCCTAAGACAGTCCCCTAATGCTTCCCTAAGACAGTTCCTAATGCTTCCCTAAGACAGTCCCCTAATGCTTCCCTTAGACAGTTCCCTAATGCTTCCCTAAGACAGTCCCCTAATGCTTCCCTAAGACAGTTCCCTAATGCTTTCCTAAGACAGTCCCCTAATGCTTCCCTAAGACAGTTCCCTAATGCTTCCCTAAGACAGTTCCCTAATGCTTCCCTAAGACAGTTCCCTAATGCTTCCCTAAGACAGTTCCCTAATGCTTTCCTTAGACAGTTTCTAATGCTTCCCTAAGACAGTCCCTAATCCCAACAACAGTCGGCCTCCAACCCTCCCAAACCCGCAGGTTCATCGCGGTCACCCAGCCCATTAAGTACGCCAAGCACAGGAACTCTAAGCGAGCTCACGTGACCATCGCGGCCACCTGGCTGCTCTCTATCGGCATCGCCCTGCCGATCGGCTGCGGCCTGCAGAATCTGCAGGGCCTCCGCTATCACGAGAAGTTCCGTCACGTTTGCACATTTTTCAATGGCGATTTTCTGATCTACTCCAGCCTGGGCAGCTTCTACATCCCCTGCCTGGTGATGCTGGTGCTGTACTACCGCATCTTCACCGTGATCCGCAGTCGGGCTAAGAAAGTCAGCAAAGCCAACGACAAGAAGCTTCGGACTCTGTCTAACCAGCAGCAGCAGCAACCGAAAGAATCTGTCAACAATGCCAAGTCTAAAAAAATTCAAAGACCCCAGACTCTTGCCGCTCCATCAATGGCGAATGCGGCTGGCGACTGCGCCGCTTGTCAGGTGGACGGAATTTACACCGGCGACGAGGCTGCCCCGCACACCTGCCGGCTGCCGAGCATCGACTCGCCGCAGCTGCTCACGGAGAGCCAGACCCTGGCCGGCCCGTCCAACTCCGACAACAGCGGACCTCAGAGCGGCGACAGCGGCGGCGGAGGCCGAACCAGCAACAACAAGAAGCAGCAGCCGAATCATCAGCAGCAGCAGAAGAAGCAGCCGCTGTTTCAGCAGCTCAAGTTGCGCAAGAAACCGACAGGCAGCAGCAAGGCGGAGAGGTCGGCCGCCAAAAGGGAGAAGAAGGCCACCAAGACTTTAGCGATTGTGCTGGGTGAGCTGGGGAGGGGCGGGTCGAGTCTTACCTAATCACCGGCTGTCATAGGTGTCTTTCAAGACCTGTTTTCACCCATGACTCTCATGTCCTGACCGTCTCATCCTCACTGCCGACTGTGAGAATGTATTTTTAATATTTATTGTGTGACATCACCTGACCCCTCTGACCCTCCTGACCACCCTGACCCCTTTGACCCCTCTGACCCTCGTGACCACAATGACCCCTCTGACCCTCGTGACCATAATGACCCCTCTGACCCTCCTGACCACAATGACCCCTCTGACCCTCCTGACCACAATGACCCCTCTGACCCTCCTGACCACAATGACCCCTCTGACCCTCCTGACCACAATGACCCCTCTGACCCTCCTGACCACAATGACCCCTCTGACCCTCCTGACCACAATGACCCCTCTGACCCTCCTGAACACCCTGACCCTTTTGACACGTCTGAGTCTCCTGACCACCCTGACTCCTATGAACCCTCTGACCCCTGTGACCCCTGTGATTCCCCTGAGCCTCATGACCACTATGACCCCTTTGACACTGAAGCGACTTCTGCCCTCCTTCCGTTCACTAGCCTTCTCTCTCACCCTCACTTCACTCTGATTGGTCCTCACCTCGTCCCTCCTCAGCCTCCCGTTCTCACTCCACCCTCCTTTTATTATTCTGGACTCAACCCCCCTTAAGTTGATGTCTTTACCAGACACCTCTGACCCCATGACCCCTCTGACCCCTTTGACCCCCCCGCAGGAGTTTTTCTACTATGCTGGCTTCCATTCTTCATCACCAACCTGATGTGGGCCGCCTGCTTAAAGAATTTCGACCATCAGGAGTCGCTGGGCATCATCTGCCAATACGACAGGCGGATAAATGTGTTCATAGTGTGGCTGGGATACGTGAACAGCTTCCTTAATCCGGTAATTTACACCATATTCAATAACGAATTTCGAAAAGCTTTCAAGAAGCTGCTGCACATTCAGTGACTGCCCGTGAGGGGCGACACCCGACATGACTTAAACAGCATCAGCCATGGAGGTATTGTAGTATATATTTTAGTGTACTTTATACTGCTGTTATGCAACTTTATGCAATACCAAATTGTACCTTACAGTGAGCATATCCGCCTATGTTATTAAATAAATCAATATTTGGTCTCATTCTGACTGTCTCACCCCCTGACTGTCTTACCCCCTGACTATCTCACCCCCTGACTGTCTCACCCCCTGACTATCTCACCCCCTGACTATCTCACCCCCTGACTATCTCACCCTCTGACTGTCTCACCCCCTGACTATCTCACCCCCTGACTGTCTCACCCCCTGACTATCTCACCCCCTGACTGTCTCACCCCCTGACTGTCATACCCCTGACTGTCTCACCCCCTGACTGTCTCACCCCCTGACTGTCATACCCCTGACTGTCTCACCCCCTGACTGTCTTACCCCCTGACTATCTCACCCCCTGACTATCTCACCCCCTGACTATCTCACCCCCTGACTATCTCACCCCCTGACTATCTCACCCCCTGACTATCTCACCCCCTGACTGTCTCACCCCCTGACTATCTCACCCCCTGACTGTCTCACCCCCTGACTGTCATACCCCTGACTGTCTCACCCCCTGACTGTCTCACCCCCTGACTGTCATACCCCTGACTGTCTCGCCCCCTGACTGTCTTACCCCTGACTATCTCATCCCCTGACTGTCTCACCCCCTGACTATCTCACCCCCTGACTATCTCACCCCCTGACTATCTCACCCTCTGACTGTCTCACCCCCTGACTGTCTCACCCCCTGACTATCTCACCCCCTGACTGTCTCACCCCCTGACTATCTCACCCCCTGACTGTCATACCCCTGACTGTCTCACCCCCTGACTGTCTCACCCCCTGACTGTCTTACCCCTGACTGTCTCACCCCCTGACTGTCTCACCCCCTGACTGTCTTACCCCTGACTATCTCACCCCCTGACTGTCTCACCCCCTGACTGTTTCACCCCTGACTGTCTAACCACCTGACTGTCTCACCCCCTGACTGTCTCACCACCTGACTGTCTCACCACCTGACCGTCTTGTACTCGATACCGTTATGCATCTTTATTGAATTCGCAGATTCTCCCTGAAAATGAGCATATCTATCTAAGATAAGAAATATTAGTTTAAAAAATCTCCAGATTTTTCCCATATTTATGCAAAGCATACAAGCTGTGTAAATATTATTATTATTAGCTGCATGAACTATTGTTATTGATAATCCATAAATGGAAACCCAATGCAATATTTTGTTATTGTTTTGCTTCTAAAATAATCAACTTTACATAATACATGTTTTGTTTGTTCCGATGTCAAACAGCAAGGTTATCTATTGATATAATGTAACTAATTGTAATTGGCTTTGCTTCAGCACCGATTTATGATTGCAAATTTTTATGATTTCAGTAGCGTCTTAGCCACATGTTTGTGACAGTCTTTTTCTTTTGAATTTTCTAGAGCAGCAAAGCTCATGATGCTCAAATACGAGTCTGTCAGCTGCTCAAATATGAGTCTGTCAGCTGCTCAAATATTAGCCTGTCAGCTGCTCAAATATGAGTCTGTAGCTGCTCAAATATGAGTCTGTCAGCTGCTCAAATATTAGTCTGTCAGCTGCTCAAATATGAGTCTGTAGCTGCTCAAATATGAGTCTGTCAGCTGCTCAAATATTAGTCTGTCAGCTGCTCAAATATGAGTCTGTCAGCTGCTCAAATATGAGTCTGTCAGCTGCTCAAATATTAGTCTGTCAGCTGCTCAAATATGAGTCTGTCAGCTGCTCAAATATGAGTCTGTCAGCTGCTCAAATATTAGTCTGTCAGCTGCTCAAATATGAGTCTGTCAGCTGCTCAAATATGAGTCTGTCAGCTGCTCAAATATTAGTCTGTCAGCTGCTCAAATATGAGTCTGTCAGCTGCTCAAATATGAGTCTGTAGCTGCTCAAATACGAGTCTGTAGCTGCTCAAATACGAGTCTGTAGCTGCTCAAATATGAGTCTGTAGCTGCTCAAATACGAGTCTGTAGCTACCTAAATACGAGTCTGTAGCTGCTCAAATACGAGTCTGTAGCTGCTCAAATACGAGTCTGTAGCTGCTCAAATACGAGTCTGTCAGATGCTCAAATACGAGTCTGTAGCTGCTCAAATACGAGTCTGTAGCTGCTCAAATATGAGTCTGTAGCTGCTCAAATACGAGTCTGTAGCTGCTCAAATACGAGTCTGTAGCTGCTCAAATACGAGTCTGTCAGATGCTCAAATAAGAGTCTGTCAGATGCTCAAATATGAGTCTGTAGCTGCTCAAATAAGAGTCTGTAGCTGCTCAAATAAGAGTCTGTCAGATGCTCAAATATGAGTCTGTAGCTGCTCAAATACGAGTCTGTAGCTGCTCAAATAAGAGTCTGTCAGATGCTCAAATACGAGTCTGTAGCTGCTCAAATACGAGTCTGTAGCTACCCAAATACGAGTCTGTAGCTGCTCAAATACGAGTCTGTAGCTGCTCAAATACGAGTCTGTCAGATGCTGAAATACGAGTCTGTCAGATGCTGAAATACGACTCTGTCAGATGCTCAAATACGAGTCTGTAGCTGCTCAAATACGACTCTGTCAGATGCTCAAATACGCAGTCTGTGTGAGTCTATTTTGCATGTAAACCTCAAATTAGACATTTTAAGGACTAGTTGTCGTCTTGTATTATTGCGTGGGACAGCGGGAGGGCAGAGGGGGCGGTTGTATCGGTTAAGGTCGAACAGGATAAAATTGATAAAAATTTCGAATAGCCGCCTGGAGCGCGTGACTTGGATTAAATCGGAAAAAAATTCTTTGCGAACACGCGGATATTGTTTCCGTGACAATTAATTTATCCAACTTACTAATTTCTTCTGACAGCTCTGACTCGATAATTAGTTCGAACTGATGAGGATTGGAGCTGAGATAGAAATATCTTGCTTGACTATGATTTTACTGAAAACTAGCTTACTAAATATGACATTGGCTCTAAGTTTGGAAAATTGGGATCAGTAACAACTTTATAAATATGAAATATGGCTGAAAAATGACGTGACTAGCTCCACTGATAAGGAAATGACAATGATTGATAAGGAACTGGCAATGATTGATAAGGAACTGGCAATGATTGATAAGGAACTGGCAATGATTGATAAGGAAATGACAATGATTGATAAGGAACTGGCTATGATTGATAAGGAAGTGACAATGATTGATAAGGAAATGACAATGATTGATAAGGGACTGGCAATGATTGATAAGGGACTGGCAATGATTGATAAGAACTGGCAATGATTGATAAGGAAGTGGCAATGATTGATAAGGGACTGGCAATGATTGATAAGGAAATGACAATGATTGATAAGGAAGTGGCAATGATTGATAAGGGACTGGCAATGATTGATAAGAACTGGCAATGATTGATAAGGGACTGGCAATGATTGATAAGAACTGGCAATGATTGATAAGGAAGTGGCAATGATTGATAAGGGACTGGCAATGATTGATAAGGAAATGACAATGATTGATAAGGAAGTGGCAATGATTGATAAGGGACTGGCAATGATTGATAAGGGACTGGCAATGATTGATAAGTAACTGACAATGATTGATAAGGAAGTGGCAATGATTTATAAGAAAATGACAATGATTGATAAGGAAATGATAATGATTGATAAGGAACTGGCAATGATTGATAAGGAAGTGGCGATGATTGATCGGTAAATGGCCCTGATTGTAAAATATTTTTACAGCTTAGTCGGATTCCAACAGAAAACCGAGCTCATCATTTCAATTTGAAAGAAGAAATTATTTTTTCTTTAAATACTTTAGACCCATCTACTGTTAGTAGACAGTTTAGCTAATTTACTCTTTTTCCGTTCCATTTTAGTTTATCAACGTGTCCACAAAATATTTCAAAATTAATAACTTGTCTTTTTATTGTGTTGCACCCTTGGGCGGCCATGGAAAATGAGAAACATTGGATACAGACTATTCAATAAAATTAAGCTCCCAGTAACCAGCATCTTCCATTGTCCCCAGCAAGATGTTTAGATAAAGTGGATATTCAGTTTAAGCCAGCTTGTTTACCCATTCGAAAACTGTACTGCACAAACTCTATCCCCTACAGAGAGGTTCTTCGAATTATAGAAATCGCTACATTCATATTGTAGCTGTTTCCCTACGTAGTAGCTAAATTGAACTTCAATTTAAAATGGCTCTTTTTTCTTAATTTACTATAGCGTAAGTTTTTCATATATTTGTAAATCTTTCACAGTTTTATAATTTTTGTTATTGAGATTCTTGGGATTTCAAGAACTTCTCTATCGATTGTCCAACTTTGTGTAATACGTCAAAAATTGCTATGTTTTGTAAACCTGAACGCTATGTGCGTCCATTGGTCCAGGAGGCTGATTGGCTATGGGATGTGCCTTGCCTCTTGTTATGAATACGATGAATGCAGTTCACTGCTGTAGCAACTGGGTATTTCAGTTTTCTGCTTGTAACTGCATGCGTCAGTTAGCAACATCGGTTCAAAACGCAAACCGGATGGAGCAGCATTTGAATCAGGTGGGATCAGCTGGTCACCAGGAGGTGCCACAATTATTGCCACAGAACACCATTGGATCTCTAGCAGGTTTGCCGGCGAAGCAGCTCAGCTTTCAGGATGTCTTGTAAGTTGTGACCGTTTTAATTTTAATTTTGTTTTGTGTTGGGAGTTTCAAAATGTATAAATGTGCATCTGGAATCAACAGAAAATCATTTTTAAAAAGCAGCGAATCGATCTGTGAACTAAAAATTAATTAAATATTCAATCAATCATTCAATACATCAACCAATCAGCAAATCAATCAATCAGTCAATTAATTAATTAATCCATCAATCAATCGATCAATCCATCAACCAGTCATCAGTCAGACTGAATCAGTCAGTCAATCAATCAATCAATCCATCAATCAATCAGTCAATCAATCAATCCATCTGTAGACTAAGGCAGAGAGATACAACTGAGAGTTGACGAAGCCTCTTGGCGTTTATTAGATCGATACGCAGGTTAAATACGATACAACGATTGTTACATAACTGGGTATAAAAGATAGAGACAGGGGTGGGTGAAAAGCACGTACATGCTGTACAATAGCAACCCCCACCCCGCTCTAGCGACTGGCGCATACAAGTACACTTGCAACTCACTACAATCCTCCCCGGCGAAAAAGATCAATAACATTCGAACGAATAATTCGAAGGAAACATAAGAACAGTAAAACATTCGAACAATATTGTTATAAAGAATTTCTCGCTTTCAAATAATTCGCAACAGTCAGTCGAACAGTCACTGAGTCAATCAAAAATTCAACCGGCCACATAGCGATCCACCGGCATCCGCCTACGCACCGGGTAGCGTCTCGGGGGCGGCTCCTCGTCCGCCTCATCGCCGCCGTGCGCCGCGTGCGCAAAGGGCGGCTGCAGGAAGCGCTCTCCGTCAGGGACTGGCAGGATCCGCGGCCGCAGACGATTCACATTCACCCTGCGGGTCCGGCCGTTCTCGATCTTTTGGATTTCGACTACCAGATCCCGCTGCGACAGCACCTGCCAGCCCGGCTCCCAGTAAGGCGCCAGCTTGGAGCCCCTCAGCTCGATGCGCAGCAGGACCTCGTCTCCAGGACTGAACATGCGCAGCTGCCCGGTCGACCTGTCGTAGCCGCTCTTTTGCTCGCCAGCCGCCTGCACCAGATGCTCCTCGACAAACTCTCGAATTCGCAGCAGGTCGCCCTCGAGCTTGTCGGCGTAGGTGCGCACGTCATAGAATCGCCTGGACTGCTGGCTGATGACCGGCAGGCTCGGATCGCGCCCGGTGAACACCTTCAGTGGCGGCAGCTGTGTTGAGCAGTGCACCCGGGAATTGTAGGACAGCAGGATCAGTGGCAGCTTGTCCTCCCACTCGCTCTCTCGCTCGGTGAAACACCTGAGTAACTGCAGCACTGACTTGTTGCCCGACTCCGCTAATCCGTTGCCTTTGGGATTGTAAGCCGTTGTTCTTGTCTTCGTGACTCCCAGGCCTCGCAGAGTGTCTTGAAAAAGCTGAGACTCGAAATTCGGTCCTTGATCGGAGTGGATGACTCGGGGAAGTCCAGTCTGGGAGCAGATGGAGAGGAAGGCGCGAGCAGTAGTCTCAGCAGTCTGGTCAGGAATCGCCACGGCCGTCAGGTACTTGGAAAACTGATCCTGAGCCACCAGCAGGTATTTGTTGCCGCGCGATGATGGCGCCACCTTGACGATGTCGATAGCCACAGAATCCCACGGCGAGCCGATTGGCAGTTCTCCGAGTGGCGCGCTGGTCCGCGAGCCCGCTTTCTTCTCCTGACAGACAGAACAACTCTGGCAGTGTTGCACGATGTCTTCAGCCATGCCGGGCCAGTAGGCGGTCAGTTTCAGTGTGCGGTAGCATTTCTCGGCTCCGAAATGACCTCCCAGACCTTCGTGAGCGTTGGTCAAAAACTGTTGTCGAAGCCGCGCTGGCACCACTGGAACCTCCCGCAGGCCGTCCGGGTCATTGAACTTGCGCAGTAGAACACCGTCATCATCCAGCTTTAGCTTCTTCCAGATTCTGCCGAGTTGCTGCAGTGGTCCTGCTCGCCATCTGGGTGCAATTTCTGCGTCCTTGTCCATCGCCTGAATCACCTGGCTGAGCTCCGGGTCATGTCGCTGCGCAGTTTTGAGCTCTTCAGTGTCGATTTCCGGAGTCAGCTGCGTAGCTGCGACTTCTTGGCCGTGCAGTCTGGACAGCGCGTCAGCATCTGAGTTCTCAACGCCTCTTCGGTACTTGACGGTGAAGTCGAACTCTTGAAGCAGCAGACGCCATCGTCCTAGCCTGCCGTAGCTGTCAACTCTCTGTGAATCGATGTAGGTGAGCGGGCAGTGATCCGTGTGCACCGTGAAATGCTTGCCGAGAAGATAGTGGCGAAAAACTTTGAATGCGTGCAAGATGGCCAGGCACTCCTTTTCTGTTGCAGAGTATTTCTTCTCAGCTGAATTGAATGCGCGGCTTGAGAACTCGATCACCGCCTCGCCTTGCTTCAGAATTGCACCGACTCCGCTGCCACTGGCATCCGTGAAGACTGAGAACTCCTTAGTGAAATCCGGGTTCACCAGGATCGGAGGACTAATTAGGCACCTTTTGAGCTCGTCGAAGGCCGTCTGGCATTCCGAAGTCCAGTCAAATGGAACGCCCTTGCCAGTCAGATGGTGCAGCGGTGCGGCGATGGCAGCGAAGTTGGCTACATGGCGTCGGTATTGGTTGCACAGGCCGATGAACTGACGCACCTCCTTGGCTGACCTCGGCTCTCTCCACTGCTGAATTGCCTCCAGCTTCTCCTGGCTGGGCTGGGCACCATCCTTTGAATACCGTGTGCCGAGAAAGGTCACTTCGGGTACCGCGATCTGCACTTGGAGCCTCTTAATGTCAGTCCGGCTGCTCGAAATCGCTCGAAGGTCTCTCGAAGTTGCCGCAGATGATCCGACTTGGTCTTTGAGAAGCACAGGCTGTCATCGAAGAACGTGAAGATGAAATCGCAGCCGTTGAAAACTTTTGACATTAGCATGCAGAATGTGCTTGGGCCCCCCGACAGACCTTGGGGCATTCTCTTAAATTGGTACAGCGGCATCCCTGGTCCCGGACAGAAAGCAGTTTTTAGCTTGTCTTCTTCCGCCATCGGAATTTGAAAATAGCCTCCATTGAGATCCAACACAGAGAACACTGAACTGCCTGCGATTCGATCTCTTGCCTCCTCCATCAACGGAATTCCCTGTGCAGAGCGAATAGTCTTCTTGTTGATCTCTCGATAGTCTATGGTCAGGCGGAGACTGCCATCCTTCTTTGTCACGTACACCGGTGGGGCCACGTACGGACTTTCGCTCAGCTCTATCACGTCGTTCTCCAGCAGTTCCTGAATCAGCTGCTCTACCTTCTCCCGGTAATGCACAGGCATGCGGCGCGGTGGCACTCGGACAGGTACTTCATCCGAGAGAACAATTCGGTGCTGTTGCAGATGAGTTAGTCCCGGCTTTTTCTTGAACAAGTCTTTGAACTCCACCAGCAGCCGTTGTACATCAGGGTCGTCGGTAGTCGGCAACTCGAACTCTTCACAGCTGAACTCGGGGACGAGTGCGTCTTCGATGTCAACTGGATCGTCGGTGTCAGCCTGGAATCTGGTGCTGCAGACTTGGCCGGCTTCTTGTGAAGATCCTGTGAAGTCCAGTTGCAAATTATGCTTGCCGATGAAGTCGACTCCAACAATGACAGGGCAGACCAAACCTGACACAACGAAAAACAATTGCCGGGCTGTCACTCCACCGACTGTAAGTGGCAATTCGATTTGCCGTTCTATGCTAATTGGCTGCTTGTTCACTGAATGAAGTTGCACTCTGGCTGCAGTTGCCTGTCTGAGCTGGGATTTTGTCAGGATGCTGGACTCAACTAGTGAGCACTGGCTTCCGGTGTCTAACAGCGCCTTCACACTTCTGCCATCAAGCTTGCACTCACACTGCGATAGTCGGTCGGGCGCGACGCTGCATCCGTCGAAGATCCCGCCGACTGTGAGCGCCGGCCTTGAAGCCGCTGCTGCTGGGCCCGCAGTTACTGCTGGCCGGGGTTGCGGGCCCGCACACCCCAGCCTCTGGCGTTTCCCGGCTGTCGCCTGCTGTAGCAATCTCTGGCAATGTGGCCGGCCTTGTGGCAGTTGTAGCAGATGATGTCAGACTTCGAACGGTGCTGCGGTCTCGTTGTGCTGCTCGTCCTCACTCCACAGGCTGCCAGCTGCTGCAGCTGGGAACTCAGGGTGCTCACCGATGCCTCCAGACTCTGCACAGTGTCCCGCAGCTCCTGAACTTCGCTGGATTGGCTCGACTGAGGTTGCACCGCTGCTGCTGGGATTCTTGGCGAGCTGTGCTGCATCAGTAGCTGGGCCTTTTGAAGCGCTTGCTCTGAGGTCTTAACGCTGGAGTCCGCGCGAATCTGCCAGCTCACGGATTCGGGAAGGCCACAGACGAACTGATGGAACAGCAGAGCCTCTTGAGCATCTTTGTTGTCCACGGAGGAGCTTTTGAGCATCTTCTTTAACTCGTAAAGATACATGCGTGGAGTCTCATTCGACAAAATCTTCCTTGATTTGAACGCCTCCATGACGGCGAAGTGCTCGCGGTTCGGGTGGAATGCATCATCCAATGCCTGGACTACTTTGTCGTAGTCTGCCTGATCTCCTGCCGACAGTTCCAAATAAACGACGAGAGCCTCGCCATCCAAAAATGTGGCCAGTCGCTCCGCTTTGCACGTGTCCCACTTGTTGACTTTTGCGCATACATTGAAACGCTGCAGCCATTCCTTAAAGTTGCCGGTACTGAAAACTCTGGGCAGCGCTGCACTGGCGGTCAAACCTTTCTCAGCCATTCTAGAATAATTTGCTCTGCTACCAGTTGTAGACTAAGGCAGAGAGATACAACTGAGAGTTGACGAAGCCTCTTGGCGTTTATTAGATCGATACGCAGGTTAAATACGATACAACGATTGTTACATAACTGGGTATAAAAGATAGAGACAGGGGTGGGTGAAAAGCACGTACATGCTGTACAATAGCAACCCCCACCCCGCTCTAGCGACTGGCGCATACAAGTACACTTGCAACTCACTACACATCTATCAATCAATCAATCTATCAATCTATCAATCTATCAATCTATCAATAAATAATTCCAGATTTGACCCAGCCCAGCCGCCCCCACCGGGAGCAGACCAGACCAGCAGCCCTCAGCAGCAGCTCCAGTGCCGCCTGTGCAACCGGGACTTCCGATTCCAGAGAAACCAGGGGCGTCACGTGACCCAGCGGAATTCAATTGGCCAGGCGAGGCCACCAGCTGACACAGTGCTGCAGTGCAAGCTGTGTCCGTACACCACCAGACACTACAGCAACATGTACGTGCACATAAGGACCCACACAGGTAAGCAACCCAAATGAACTGCAGTCCTGCAGAATGCTAAAATGAAAATTTGCTGTGGAATAAATTTCAAAACTAGAACTGTGGATCTTATGTGCATACGGATGCGAAATATCGGATTTGTGGCTGATGAAGAGAGTCACGGGGATGCGTGTGGATAGCGGGAATAAAATGTTAGCGAAGTATCGATGCGAATTTTGCTGAGCAGTTTTGCTACAATAACTCATATGATGTGGCTGCTGCAGTTCGCGTTTGTGGCCTGAGGAAACTGCGCAACTGCCTGCATGAACTGGCATGGAAATTTTCCTCTGCGATTGAGGGAATTTATGAATTTGCAGGGACAGATAGATAGATAGATAGACAGACAGACAGACAGACAGACAGACAGACAGACAGACAGACAGACAGACAGACAGACAGACAGACAGACAGACAGACAGACAGACAGACAGATAGACAGACAGACAGACAGACAGACAGACAGACAGACAGACAGACAGACAGACAGACAGACAGACAGAGACAGGCACACAGACAGAGACAGGCACACAGACAGACAGACAGACAGACAGACAGACAGACAGACAGACAGACAGACAGACAGAAAGACACAGACAGACAGACACAGACAGACCCGCTCTCCCCATCAGGTGACAAACCCTACAGGTGCAGCTGCTGCGGTGCCGCCTTCACCCAGGGCAGCTCTCTCAAGCTGCACATCCGCAGCCGTCACCATGGCAACATGTCCTACTTCTCGCTGAGCAAGAAGCTGGTCAAGAGCAACCTCACCAGACTGTGGCAGCGAGTTTCGGCCGGAGCTCAGCCTTGCGCTGCTGCCGGCACCTCGGCCATCCTGACGGAGCTCCGGACGGCGGTCAAAGCGGAGCCTCTGCAGCCATTCCAGGCGGAGACTGCAGTGCGCCACCGAGCCACCATGACGGAGCCTCATCATCTCGAGGCCTGCAGCGCCACCGCCTCGGCCGCAGCTGCATCGCAGGCAGTCGAGGAGAATCGAAGACTTCGACTGGAGCTGCGAGCCGCCAGGCAGGCGGTGGAGCGGCTGCTTGCTTTCGGGCTGTTGCACCTGCCCGGAGGCGCTGGCGGCGTTGTTGAAGGCGTTGGCCAATTCTTAGAACTGTTGATGCGGCCGCAGGGATGGGGGGCGCTGGATTAACGACATTTCGGAATTTGGAGTCTAGAGCTGAATCTGATAATTTATTTATTGCATCGATAATTTTTATTTAAGTATAAATTAATTATTACACGGATAACCTGTTCTTAGGTAAGCAGATCTGTCACTCCATCAATTACAGATCTGTCACTCCATCAATTACAGATCTGTCACTCAATCAATTACAGATCTGTCACTCAATCAATTACAGATCTGTCACTCCATCAATTACAGATCTGTCACTCCATCAATTACAGATCTGTCACTCAATCAATTACAGATCTGTCACTCAATCAATTACAGATCTGTCACTCAATCAATTACAGATCTGTCACTCCATCAATTACAGATCTGTCACTCAATCAATTACAGATCTGTCACTCAATCAATTACAGTTCTGTCACTCCATCAATTACAGATCTGTCACTCAATCAATTACAGATCTGTCACTCAATCAATTACAGTTCTGTCACTCCATCAATTACAGATCTGTCACTCCATCAATTACAGATCTGTCACTCAATCAATTACAAATTTGTCACTCCATCAATTACAAATTTGTCACTCCATCAATTACAGATCTGTCACTCCATCAATTACAAATTTGTCACTCCATCAATTACAGATCTGTCACTCCATCAATTACAGATCTGTCACTCCATCAATTACAGATCTGTCACTCCATCAATTACAGATCTGTCACTCCATTAATTACAAATCTGTCACTCCATCAATTACAGATCTGTCACTCCATCAATTACAGATCTGTCACTCCATCAATTACAGATCTGTCACTCCATCAATTACAGATCTGTCACTCCATCAATTACAGATCTGTCACTCCATCAATTACAGATCTGTCACTCCATCAATTACAGATCTGTCACTCAATCAATTACAGATCTGTCACTCAATCAATTACAGTTCTGTCACTCCATCAATTACAAATTTGTCACTCCATCAATTACAGATCTGTCACTCCATCAATTACAGATCTGTCACTCCATCAATTACAAATCTGTCACTCCATCAATTACAGATCTGTCACTCAATCAATTACAGATCTGTCACTCAATCAATTACAGTTCTGTCACTCCATCAATTACAAATTTTATGCATCTAATTTAGCTAAACAAAACGCCGAAAGTGAAACCAGCCAGCTTACATGTATAACATATATACACATTGATACACATGCAGTATATGCATGAATAATCGATATCCAACGCGGTCACTTCCACATGTGAGAATGCTGAGGGAGAGGGATCCGCAGTATAAAGGAAGGATGAAAGATGGATTTACGATTTTCTGGGCCCCATTTCTGATTCATACTGTATATATACTCGTATCAAGCCACAGCGATACTAATGATGCATAAATAATTCGTACATATGCATATTTGACTGGCTGCATTATACAGATTGGCGCAAATTTGCATACATGCTTTATGTATGCAAGGACCAGTATAAATATTACTTGGCTCTGGTGGCCTACGTAAATCATGCATATGCATGTACTCTATATGCATTCTCCATATTCTGAAATATTTACCTACTCGACTCCCGACTAGCCTCAGTTCTCAGGAAAATGAAAGCAAAGGCGAACATTCGCATTTTATTTGTAGAGATAATACGAAATTACGAAATTACAATTTATTAATCAATCTTCGCGCGACATGTTTCGCCGAACAATCGGCATCTTCAGGCAAGGCAAGAATATAGTTTCAGAGAGACGGTAATTTTTTTAAAGTCTAGTAGGCCAAAAAGATTGTAAGTATGGGTAACCGAGTTAGATGGCCCTAAATAAGAGGCAAGCGCATGGGGTCAGAACACCCTTAGATGGAAACTCGCCCCTCTACCACCAAGCTGGATGTTCATGGTGGGCTTTAGCTTTTTAATGTACCAACGCCTCAAGAGTAGACAACTTCAAACTCTGGCGATTACGATCGATAATTTAAAATTTCTAAGCATTTCTAACTTTAGCACATTGATTGCACATCGGGAGGTGGTCGTACACAGCGCTAGCTCTTGTACGATGCTCCTTTACCCTTTACCTATGTAAAACCGGCGTTGGTCAGCAACGCACGAGAATTTGTGCCTAACTCCCGCACACAAGGTTTTCGGTACACTGCACTTGAGTGTTTGCACGCATTGCGACACCTTCGTAGTATAGAACACAGGGAAGACCTTAGTGTTCATGTGGGTTATGACAGATGGCCGTTATTTTACGGCAGAACCTAAGGCTAGGCAGCCCAATGTGTGGCACTTGAATGATATTGGAACGGGAAACTCTGTCGTTCTTAACATTTTCCATGGTTTCGCGAATCAAACCAACCTTCCAAGAGTTGGGGCAAATGACACGGTAGTTGAGCATGAGCCCAGTAAGCGTTTTCTTGCGGTAAACAGACGTTTCGAGGTTGCGGCCATTGTGGCGAGCAGTGACATCGAGAAAGTTTAAAATTTTATCACCAATCTCAGCAGTGAATTTAATGTTAGGATGGGTGCTGTTAATGACGTTCAGGACTTCCGTGTATGGGCTCCCTTTGGTGTTGAAGATAGTGAACGTGTCGTCCACATAGCGGTGGTACACCAGTGGGGCACATGGGCACTTCAGCCATTCAGCTTCCCAGTGGGCAAGGCAGAGGTTGGCAAGGGTTGGCGCAAGGGGACTACCCATAGCACAACCGTCTATCTGCCGGTAGAGGTGCTCTCGGTACATGAACAGGCCATTGGTACTAAACTTGAGCAGCTTACGGAAAATATCCTCACTAAAAGGAACTTGTATAGGACAGTCCTCACTGCCTGTAGATACGTTTTCAGTGAGCACTGTCCTATACAAGTCTTGTATAGAAGTCTTGTTGAACTGATAAACGACACCAGCGCTGTACATTAAAGAGCATTCCCCCACCTCAACACTTGCAACTCCGTCCGTGTCATCTTTCGTTCTGCTAAGGTTGGCAACTTTGTCGGTCGGTTGGAGTCACGTGTTCCCTGTGCTCTTCGTGCTGGTGTCGTTTATCAGTTCAACTGCTCTGATGACCAGAGCGTCTCCTACGTGGGGAAGACAAAAAGGCACCTTCACACTAGAATCAGGGAGCACTGGCTCAAACCGTCGGCTATCCAAAACCATCTCTTAGGGTGTAATAGTTGCTCCAACTGCAAACCCGAAAAGCGCTTCAAAGCCATTGATCAATGCTCATTTGACTCCAAACTCCAGATCCTTGAAGCGCTGTACATTAAAGCGCATTCCCCCAACCTCAACACTCAACTCCAACACAGTGGCGAGGGACATGTCCTCCGTGTGTTCTGAGGGAAGGGGCAATGGATGTACATTATTATACTTCTAACTATTTCGACGATCATTCCCCGTCCCTGGACTTTGCCTCTCGACTTCTGAACCAACAAACATGTACTTTATATATACGAGTAAAATATTGATTGAATTTACAACCCAAAATTTTGTATTTATTTCTTGCCGATCTCACTCGTTTTTTTCGCTCAAAAATAAACCTGAAGATGCACAATATCGTGCGAAAGGCGTCGTTAATTAAATGTTGATTTTCGCCTTCCTATTTATTCTACTCTAACCACCTCGACTAATCTACTCAGACGATGTTTATTCATACCCAGTCTACTCTTCTACTTAAGTCTACCCAGTCTACTCTTCTACTCTACTCTACCCAGTCTACTCTTCCACTTCACTATACCCAGTCTACTCTTCTACTCTACTCTACCCAGTCTACTCTTCCACTTCACTCTACCCAGTCTACTCTACTCTTCTATCTCTACTCTACCCAGTCTACTTTTCTACTCTACTCTACCCAGTCTATTCTTCTATTCCACTCTACCCAGTATACTTTTCTACTTTACTCTACCCAGTCTACTCTACTCTTCTATCTTTACTCTACCCAGTCTACTTTTTAATTCTCTATGTCTACTTCTAGCTTTACCCGATCTACTCTACTTATCTAAACCTATTATCTACTCTAGTAAGCCCACACAGAGAAACAAATAAAGACAGCAATATACTTGAGCAGCGATAATGTTACTTAGCGGCTTAAGCATCATCAATATTAGCAAAAGAACGCACAGCAGCGAACGCTGTCATATTTCATGTTTTCTTATTCATATTCTGTATATTAATGAGATAAGACAGCATAATAATTAGTCTACGAATCAAACATGAAAGTGCGAGAAAAAAACGTTATTTCAATTATATATAAATTTCTATTAACAATTAGATGGATTTTAAATAGGCGCAACCAATTACTGAATACATCAGGTTTAAACAATTATACTAATTACTGTATAGAACAAAGATAAGAGCAGTGGGCATAAATGGGCGGGTCATGCATTGAGAAGATGGGGTTACAGGCTAAAGGGATTCAGATATTAAATGCGATAACTGACTGCCTGTCTGCAGCGCTAGGCAAACTTTAATAATGCAGACAGATTAACAACTCTTACTCGATAAGTTGCGCTTTGCAAAACTTGCAGTTGATAATTTCTTGGGAGCAATAGTAATTATATGACCAAATTAGATTTACTTAAAAACTGTTTAAATAGGGCTGCAGTGAAAATTAAAGTGACGATAGAGTGATCAGAGAGTGATAATAGAGTGATCATAAAGAGTCATATTAGAGTGATCAGCAGTGATTAGAGTGATCAGAGGGTGATAAAAGAGTGATCAGAAAGAGTGATATTGGAGTGACCAGAGAGTGATATTGGAGTGACCAGAGAGTGATATTAGAGTGATCAGAGAGTGATAAGAGAGTGATAATAGGGTGATCAGAGGGTGATAATAAAGTGATTAGAAAGAGTGATATTAGAGTGACCAGAGAGTGATATTAGAGTGATCAGAGAGTGATAATAGAGTAATAATAGAGTGATCAGAAAGAGTCATATTAGAGTGATCAGAGAGTGATATTAGAGTGATCAGAGAGTGATAAGAGAGTGATAATAGGGTGATCAGAGGGTGATCAGAGGGTGATAATAAAGTGATTAGAAAGAGTGATATTAGAGTGACCAGAGAGTGATATTAGAGTAATCAGAAAGAGTGAGAATAGTGACCAGAGAGTGATATTAGAGTGATCGGAAAGAGTGATATTAGAGAGACCAGAGAGTGATATTAGAGTGATAATAGAGTGATAATATAGTGATCGGAAAGTGATATTAGAGTGACCAGAGGATGATAATAGAGTGACCAGAGGATGATAATAGTGACCAGAAAGAGTGATTAGAGAGTGAAGAAGCCATAAATGAATATTTAAGCAAGCAAAGCAAGAAAGACAATTTGATTTACTAACTATGCAACTATTTACGATGTACTTTTACTATTATAATAATAAAAATCACAAGCCTTGGGCAAATCTTTAATTTTGAACAACAAATGACACACAGCACAGAATTAACAGGCAGCATAATACATATATTTTATCATCCATAACATTAAAAAGGCACCAAAACACACATTATTAGTAAGCAGTTTCGAAGCCAGATGCATATTTCCGAAACACACATTTGCCATAATTATTGAGTAGAAAAATAAACGAGGCATACAGATAGCCCTAGTCCAAGATGGACTGACATTTACAACTACAAAAGCATTCGGTTTATATAATCTGTTTGCTTTTAGAAATCATTTGAGCAGACACTTCTCAAAGTACTCTTCGCCAACGTAGCCGCCTCGCATAGATCTGAGCACATTCTGCTCAAACAGTCGCCTATTTGACTTCAACACCTCGGCCGCCTCTCGATTTAGTGGGTCGTCAGGATTTGGCTCCTGTAGGAGACATTGAATTGTTGCATACTAAACTATTTCTGCTGAATTTGTCTACTTAAAGTAGTCTGACGTGAAGGTTTTTATATATTTCTACTTTTTAGAATTTCAGGAAGCCTGTTAAATAGGGAATTTGATGTGAGCCTCTCACGGTGGGGATCTTAACTAAAGGGATCTAATATAAGGGATTTGAAATTTGGAACCTGACGCATGGCATTTAAAATATGGGATCCAACCATGGGATAATGGGATCTAGAATCAGAGATCTGAACATGGGATATAAAATGGGATTTAAAGTCCAGGATTTGAACGTGTGATCTAAAAAGGGATCCAAAATGAGAACTAAAATGGGATCTGAACATGGGATCTAAAATAAGATTTAAAATGGGATCTAAAATGGGATCTGAACATGGGATCTAAAATAAGATCTAAAATGGGATATAAAATGGGATCTAAACATGGGATCTAAAATAAGATCTAAAATGGGATCTAAAATGGGATCTGAACATGGGATCTAAAATAAGATCTAAAATGGGATCTAAAATGGGATCTGAACATGGGATCTAAAATGGGGTCTGAAACATGGGATCTAGAATCAGGGATCTGAACATGGGATCAAAATCAGGGATCTGAAACATGGGATCTAGAATCAGGGATCTGAACATAGGATCTAAAATCAGGAATCTGAACATGGGATCAAAATCAGGGATCTGAACATAGGATCTAAAATCAGGAATCTGAACATGGGATCAAAATCAGGGATCTGAACATAGGATCTAAAATCAGGAATCTGAACATGGGATCAAAATCAGGGATCTGAACATAGGATCTAAAATCAGGAATCTGAACATGGGATCAAAATCTCGGATCTGAAATGGGATCAAAATCAGGGATCTGAAATGGGATCCAAATCAGGGATCTGAAATGGGATCCAAATCAGGGATCTGAAATGGGATCAAAATCAGGGATCTGAAATGGGATCAAAATCAGGGATCTGAAATAGGATCAAAATCTGGGGTCTGAAACATGGGATCAAAATCAGGGATCTGAAACATGGGATCTAGAAAAAGGGATCTAAACATGGGATCTAAAATTAGGGACCTAAAATGGGATCAAAATCTGGGATCTGAAATGGGAACAAAATCTGGGATCTAAAACCAGGGATCTGAAACATGGATCTAAAAATTAAGGAACTGAAATATGATATTTAAAACTGGGGATCTGGAACAGGCCGACAAAAAGTCACCTGGAACAGCAGTTGCAGGCCGTAGATGACAGAGTTGATTGACAGCACTGGTTTCCAGTCTTCGCGCAGCACATTGAGACACACATTGCCCTCCAAGTCGATATTGGGATGATAGACTTTAGTTTCGCATTTCACTTTGGGCGCCTCGTGAGGATACTGATCGGTGACGTGAAAGTTAAAGATAAACAAACCGCCTTTGTAGAAGCCTTCGTCTGGTGCGATGGCCAATTTGAAGTTCATGAGGTCATTTGGATTTGGATAGGTCAGGCGGGTGCAGTGGTTCTTGGTGTCAATGTCCGACAGGTCTTGAGGGTGAGGTGAAATATTATTTACAATCAAATGAGTACATCATATAGTGCCGTATTATAGAATAGTTTTTAGTTTCGATCAACTTTCGTAAATGGTCAGAAGTCTGTCAAATAAAATTCAGGGTTCCACACAAACTTATCTTTAGACACTTGGTGGTTCCACAGACATTTCTTTTCAGAAACTTCATGGCAGGGTTTTGCTGGCACTTATCTCCAGGAACTTCAGGTTCCACTGGCACTTATCTTCACGAACTTCAGGTTCCACTGGCACTTATCTTCAGGAATATCAGGGTAGAGTTCCACTGCTACTCATCTTAAGACATTTGGATATCCATTGCTACCTCTTTTAAAGCTTTAAGGGTTTACTGCTATTTTTAGCAAGATTTGGTGTATGATTGTCTTCATTATTACCTTTTTGCACTCGCAAATAAGCTGGGGAACTTTTTGATGTAGATTTGTTAGAATTTTTGTTCTCCTGTGACTTCTTGTGCAAATTCAACATGATTTCTGGAACTGAGAGCATTGCTTGTAATAAATAATTTTTTAAGAAATTTTATTATTTTTTTGTTACATTATGAGGTACAAAGGCAAGGGAAAAACTAAATACAATAATCAATAAAAGAAAATAAAGCAACATATGTATCCATGGGTACAGATCTCTGACAATACTATATATCTTGTGTACAGCATGTTGCAGCATTTGGCATTTGAAAAAAAGATTAAAAGTATATCCCACATATTACATACTTAGAACTATTTAATTTTTATCAAAAAGTTCCAACTCAACATCTCATTATTCTCATTAAAGTCTAGACTTTTATTGCTTGTCTATTGTTTTGTATATAATGTATTATTTCTATATTTTCCTATTGCTGTTGTATATTTTGGCATTTTTCTTATTGCTATAGCTTGTCTATAGTGAAGTTTGAAAATTGTAGACTACAATAAGTGAACAAGAGCTTGAGCAATAAATAAGCTCTAAACTTAAGGTTAAGCCATAATAATTCAAATTTTCTTTTTAATTTTTATAATTTTTGTATTTTTAGTATATTCTAATGTCAATAATAAGCAGACCACTGAAAGTAAACTAATGCAAGTAGAAATGCATGCAAAAATATCTGCATTATATATTGACAGATTTTTTTATCTTGAAGAAAGGTGGGATAGCTATAATGGCTCTTATTACAATAAGAGCACCTTTTAGTGTCTTAGTATTGTCAAAACACAACACGCGGCCAACTTTAAGACCTGGCTCACTGACTGTTACAAAGAAAAATGACTCCATTATCAAGGTTGCACTAAATGAAGTGGCTGCCCTTAAGTCTTTTTATACCAATACATATATGTATTGTATTGTAACATTAGACAATTGACTTGTGCTTTGCTTGACTATATGCTTAATCATAGTAGTATTAATAAGAATTTTTCTTTGAGAAGATAATTTAAATCAATGAAGCCTAGATTCAAGATAGACTTCCCTAATGTTTTAGGGAACTACTATTAGGAACTACTAATAAGAACTAATAGGAAACTACTCAAGTTTTAGAATGCATACCAAATAATTCTAGTTTAGGCCTATGCCTATATAGCATTTTCTAAAGTATAGATTAATATCAATGCAAATGCTTTTGAATAAGAATGCCTTTGAAGAGTGACTTTATTTTAATCTATAGTGCAAGATGGGTATATAAAAAAGTTTCTTTTGTAGAATATACTAAGGCTAGCCATTGTAAATGTTATACATAATTCATTTTTGCAAGGGTCTTTTCATTGAACATGTTGCATCATTAGCGATCCTACAGTTTTCCACTTTTAATTATTTTTGGCTTTTTTTCTACATTTTAGCTAAGCTGCAACGGCTAGTCCTGCACCTGCACCAAAGACAGTCATCCCACCTGCAGAAATTGAACCTGCCAATGCATTGGCTGCCTTAGATGTCAGTCTTTGGGAGCTGGTATTGGAGATATACCTCCAAGAGTTTTTATGGCGCCGGCTGTTCCAAGAGTGTCAATTCAGGAACACATTGTATTGGATATGCCATTATTATCCATGTAAACTGTTGTGACCATCATGAGTGACTATTATATAAGTTTATCATCATTTCTTATTCTTGCTATGCCGTTATTTTTTGAAAAAGCTGAAAAATAATTAAAAGCGGAAAACTGTAGAATTGCCATATCATCATATATGTTGGCCTCACTATTGTATAGGCGGTATAGCAATAGCCTATTATATGCATTTACAAGTTCATAACAACACCTTGTGAATTTATAAATGGTTAAATTATTAGGCTAATATTTACATTATTTGTAGAGCTATCAGCTATTGTAATATTTTTGCATAATACATTGTATAGTACTTAATTAGGCCTACATAAAAATTATTATTTTAAAAAATTATATTAAATCTTTGTTATACTTTTTCTACAGTTTAAGTAGGCCCTATAAAAATTACACAATTGGCTATACAGGCTATTAAGTATAAAAATTGCCAAGTAAAAATTAAGTAGAATGTATGTAGAAACTTTGTAAAGAAGAATACTGCAAATAGGCTCCTTCCTACTAGCCTTCTTCAAAATTCATTTTACGAACTGGAACTAGTAGGTAAAAAATTTTGAGGTCGGGGGGGGGGGGTTGAAAACTATTCTCTGACTGGGCTTCTTGAAATTCGTTCGTTCTCGTCCGTTCGAATCGGTGCGCTTTGTCGTTTCAAACAAACTTAACGAAGATTTCGGCTTGTAGATGACGGGGAGCTCCGCTGCTGAGTTCCTCTCAGGCTCAGGAGGAGGGTAGCTGTGGTCGCGGCTGAGCGGTCTAGTATGCCGACGTTCAGGAGGCCGAATGCAGAGATTTGTAGCCGATGAGGGGCACTTCAAAATAAACTAAAGTTTCTCGAGAGTGTTACTAATAGTAGTAGGTCGCTGCCACCACCGCGATTTTACGCGGGAAAAGCTCTAAAGCTGGAAATTAGCTCGAGTTTGCTCTAGCGCTTCTCGATATAGACCTCTAAGGGTCAAAATAAAGTGCTTCCGAGGTCACGAAGTTAAGATACCGTTTCACACATAGAACTAAATGGGCCGGTATAAATATTTGGCCGAAAACTAGGTAATTATTATTATTAGGCGGCACTAAGTTAAGCAGCAAGATTAAGTATAACAAGTCCCAATAAAGAATATATATACATGTAGATAGCTAGTACATAGATAAAAAGATGCTGTAGAAAGACTTTTAGCGCTTATCTGAAAAAGCTCAGAGAGGGGCAGGAAGTGGCCTCAAGCGGGCGAGGTGGATTCTAAGGTCTAGCAAAGGGTCTTTAGAAGCGTCTCAGTGCGCGCCTGTCAGAGACGATATGGGTCGCATGGCGGATTTAATCCAGAGTCCAATTTGTCTTGGCTAAACTATTATCATATCAACATACAATAAGCAATTCTGAGCAGCCAACGGAGAGTCTCTCGTACTCTGCCTCTCCGATGTCTCTATTTGCTTTCGTTCAACAGTGTACAACTTCATCTGCAGGTGAAGAGTTTAAAAATAGTGATCACTCACTCGAAAGCTCCTACTTCTAGACACTGTAGAACAAGTGCCTATAGGTACATGTATGTGCAAAATCAAATATCTCACTGTAGCGGATCCTATTGTGGTTTCAGACGTCTGAAACTTGTAGTTTGGAGGGTAGCTGGCTTTGTTGAGCGCTAGCGGCGGCCGGCTCCGGTGAACGGTTGCTTCCGTGAGTTCTTAACTTTATCTGTGAGTCGACCAAAAACGATAGGGAATGAGAAGTCTTGACGTCCTCAAGCTCGGAATTAACAATAGAACGTGCGTCCAAATGAGCAATTTAATTCTCAGAGTTTCTGTAATAGGTCCTCTTGAAGGGCGTCTTCTTCGTGGGGTCCGAAACGCAACGGGTAACTCAAATTAATCAATATTATCCTAGGATATAACAAGGTCTTTCTCAGATGTGTCGACAACAGCGGCTCTCGATTTGCAGCGCAAATCAATAAACTTATTAACGCTAGCAACAGAGAACTTAATCTGTTAAACACTTACCAATTGAACAAGTTTCGACCCTCGGAGACTGGTCTCCTTCTATTCTTCTTCAAAGTCTTCTTTGAGACCGTTCCAAGCAGGCTTTAACCTTTGCAACTCGTGCTATACGTCGATCTTCACGAAATTGATTTGTCGTTCGACCAATTATGAACCGGTCTGGATATGGAGCCAGTTCAAAATGTAACAAGAGTTAAGAGCGATGACACACCTAGGAGACCGCTTGATAATAATACTGATGGCTGAAGATCTACGACAACTGGACATCTGCAAGGCATCTCGTTCGCAGAGTCGAGTTATGGCTGAGACTCCTCAGTGATGGCACTGCCCCTAGAACTAATTAGTCTCTGGCTGTCTCGAGCTCTCAACAGATTGACATTCGCGTAGAACCTCTTGGATCGACAGGTCAGGATACTGCATCACCTGCTGAGAAAAAACAAACGTTCTGTCGACAAGGTGGAGATTGACGGGGTGAGAGGGTTGTGGTGTTTTTCAAGTGATTGTAGTAAACATTTTGAACTTTGATTGAAGCCAATTGATGAAACTGTTATTTGCTATTTTCTTGTTTATTTGCTTTTTTGTAATTATTATATGATTGCTTTCGTGAAGACACTTTTATTTTACATTTCCTACGGCCCAATGTATATATGCCAACAAGCCCATTATCTATACAATCGTACTGACAAAAATCCCATTTTCTAGATAGCGGTCCATTCTATTCGAATAGATAATGGAAAATAGTTATTTTCTAGATAATGGATACTTGAATTTCTCGGTACCCCAAGTGCACAACCTGACTGGCATTCTCCACATGCTGCGGATGGAAACGAAGGAGGAGCTTTCCTGAAGCTATTTTTGTCCATCAACTGTTTGAAGATATTAGCCATCGTAAAAGCTTGTAAGATCTTTCAGGAGGCAGAGACCCGGGATGCTGTACCGAAGCTGGTGTTAAACTGGCGTGATTGCTCAACTGATGAAGCTCGAAAGTTGGTGGGTATTGCGCTGCTCATGGGAGTCGACAAGGAGACAGAAATAGCCAGCTAATGGTCCACCGACCTGATCACCGACCTGACCTGTTTCTTTTCAAGCATTTCTCTCTATCAAGAGACAGATTTAAGCAGCCCCTGTCTTGCCTCCGTTTCTAAGTCTTTGCAGCAAGACTACATGCCCCGGCAGCGACTTACAATTGATGAGACGCTGGTGCTTTACAAAGGGAGAGTTGCTTTCAAGCAATATATCCCGTCTAAGCGAAGCAAGTATGGCATAGAGCTGTACTGCCTCTGCAAGACTGAGAGTTCATATTTATGGAACTTCGTCATACTCACGTCTCCTGAGGTTAATCAACAGTTTGGTGAAGAATTCGGATGTCAAGGCTTGAGTATGAGCGAGAGAGTTGTTGCAGAGCTGTGCTGCAAGCAGTCTCCTCCATCTTGGACATCATGCATTCACTGATGGTTAGTTCACATCTCGCCAGCTGGCCGATTGGTTGCTGCAACACTATACGCTACTGACCGGGACGGTGCAGAAGGATCGCGGCATTTGCAGGCTGTCACCAAACATCCAATTTCATCTTCATTCGCACATTCAGGTGACCTCCTGGCGTATAAAAAAACGTCTCAATGCACCCGTACCTCGCGAACCGAAAGAGCATGAGCTGGTTCCACACGCTGGGATTTCATCTTCTTGTGATGACTGCGCGGAACTCATGGGTGATCTACCGACAGTCAGGTGGCACAAAGACTTTTCTGCATTTTGAGGCTGCATGGCAATAAAGAGTCTTGTGAAGGACAAGGACACTGGGGCTGCCAGAAGACGCGGCCCTGCACCAGGTGATGCTGGTGCTCTTGCTATTGGTGGAGGAGATGGTGCCGACGCCCATTCACCAAGCAAGGCTCCAAGAATCGGAGACCAGGTCCGACCAGGCGAAAGATGTCGTGTGTGCCATGCAGCTGGCCAGGTCAAGAAGACCGTTTTTGTTTGCAAAGCCTGCCCGGGAGTCCCAGCAATTTGCCTAGCTATTAGATTTTTTACCTTTAAACCATTAGACAAATCAAAAACGTCATTACGTAATCGGATATTTGTTGATGTTAAGGTCTATTCGTTATTTGCTGTTTATTATGCATTGCATTCGTGTATGAACTTTTTTCGACTTAAATACAGTCGTTTAAGTACATCTAACACAGTTCTGAGTCTCCTAATCAGGCAAATCCCTTAACTGGCCGTTCATTTCATCCTCTACCCGCATGTACCTACCTATCTACCTACCTATCTACCTACCTAAATACCTACCCATTGTACCAGCCTGCTTACTCGTATCTTGCAGATGCTTCAGTCTGTAAATCATTTCCCTCTTTAAAACTGTCCCTAATAAGTCATGTAATTAGACTATTCCGGCTTCATTGGGAACAAGCTTACTTCGTAAAAGCAATTTTTACAGTTTTGTTGAAAACTGCCGCAGTATTTTTATTATAAACGAGTTATTATAATTACAGGTATGACATCTCTAAGCTAATAATATTTTTTTGCGTAATCTACTCTTTGCAACATTGTTAGACACTGACCCGAAATCGGGCCATTCCCGTCGGGAACGGGTGTGCTGAGATGATGGTTGATTTGCTATGGACTTTTGCAAACGCGCAGCCGTTTGCTTCGGGGCTGGCGGGATGACCCGAAATCGGGCCATCTATGTAGCTCGTTCTTCAAAGACAGTGCAGATCGGTGAGCGCATCCACAGCATCTCCAGCTCCCGATCAGGGATCCGAGCCTCAGCAGCTGCTCTCAAATTGCGCCCCGTGGCTGCGCCCCGACATCACTGGCAGCTGAATCAAATTCTCGATACGTCTCAGAGCTTTCCCGTATTCTTAGTCCGTCAGAGCCGCCTTTTTGGTGGCCCTCTGACTCAGTGGAAGTTCGCCACCGCCTGCAGCGTTTTTTTGCAAGACTGGAATCTTCAGCTTCTCTACGCGATCGCTCCGACGTGGTGGAGCGACGTTTGCTCTCAATGCTGGGAGATGGGCGCAGCTCGGCGATTACGCGGGTACATCTCTGATGACAGTGCCGTTAACCTAGCAGCTCTTCGGTCTATGTCTGCTTGCCTTTACTCGTACCGTTCTTCTCTTGCTCCTTCTTTCCTTTGATTCGCCTGCTTTCTTAGAGTTTGGATTGCTCCTTGCTCATTAAATTTATACATGTATTCTCCGTCATCCACGTTCTGCTGTTTCTGTCTTCATCAAATTGCCTAAACCCATAGAAAACTTTTTAGCAATCGGCATAAACTTCTACGATTCTGTGTCAGCCCTTAATGATGAGTCTAGTGAATGAAGCCTATTAATTTATTAACGAATAGTAACAGTTATACAGATTATACAGGTTGTTATACAGAAATCATAATATTTTTACCGAAATATATCAACTGATATGTTTAACTGCATGGCTTTTTAAAACGTTCAGATTCTGCAATTTTATCAAACAAAACTTTGCCCAATCTTTATCATGAGAAAGAAAAGCTGCAGTTCAAGGAAACACCAGGGCTTATAAACTTCAAATATAGGCAGGAAATTGTACCTGACACCCAGCATTCGAATTCGCTTAAAGGCTAAAGCACTATAAATACATTTACTGCAACGGAAGTGGTCGTCCAGTGGTCTAGCGCGGCGCTCTGATGTGCCACGGCCAGGCGACTGCACCTGGAATCGAGCCTGGGCCACTGACCAGGCTACTGCCATCTTCACGATGCATGAAATTGCATAAAAATTCGCTTTTCAATCAATCATACGAATACTGTATTCAAAAGTACATTTTCTGTTTCTTAGAATCAACGGAAATATTGCGACAGCGTAGCGGTGTTCGAACCAGCCATTCTGGGTTTTCAAGCCAATATTATCCAGCCAAATACAAAATTATATTCCATTGATAATGTGAGCACTCCTGCGTCCCCGATTAAACGGTTGAGTTGGTGAAACACATTCAAGGACCTCTAGAAGATTCAGTTGTGCGGCAGTAACTTTTAGTGATCCTTGATTGCATTTTAGACGATGCAAAATATAGCTTACTGCAAAATTACATTTGAAACTCACCCGCAGGTGATGGAAAACACGAGCACCAACTCAAAGTGCGTTGGCACAGTGATTTCACAGTTCTCGGTGTTGCTCAGCTATCGCTCATTGGACGATCGGTCATTGAATGCTCACTGCTAAATAGCAGTACTTCTGTGCTACAGCTGCACCTGCCGAATCTTGGTTAGTTAGTTTGTTCAGTAGACATTCTTGTACCGAGATTTCAACCCTTCTTTAAAAAAACGCCTAAATAAAAATGCCTAAATAATGCCTAAATAAACAAATGACACTATACATGCATCAGTTGTTATTCGTAACTTTTCGCAATTAAAAGTTTACACTGCGAATGACGTGGTAGTCTAGCATAAAGTCGCCGAGAGGCTACAAACTTCTTGGAAAAAATTATACACCATAAGTTGGTGGCTGAGTGTACAGGCTGCAGGCTTCAGGCAACAAGAATGGAATGGAAAGTTAAACGAAGAAAGATAAACAGACGATGCTGTTAAATGTCATACATGCATAATTTTTGCATCCAAACGGTTTTTATTACAGAGAGAATTCCCGTAAAGACATCTGTACAATCATAAAACTTAAAAATTCGTAAGGTTCGGAATTGTGAGTAAACTCTTTCCTACTCAGAGCTTAAAAAACCTTGCGCTTGTATGAGTGAGCCTTAAGTTATATTCCAAAGAATGATTTGTTAGTCTGTAGGTAGCTCTTAGATAAATATGTAATTGGTTTTGGAAAAAAACGGCTCGAACAATTTTTACGAAATTTGAACCGTTCGTCCGTTCAAAATTTAGATTAACACCAGTTAATTACCAGTTAATTACCAGTTGATTAGATAAGCGCAACAGTCCACATCGATTACAACTCAAAATTTTTTGATAGCAAAAATATCATATCTTCATCATAGAAACACCAGAAACTGTTTCAATGGGTTTTGTTTCTGAGATGCAGTGTTGTGAAACAGCAAAATTTCACCTTGATAGTATTCTGTGATTTCAAGATTTGCAATTCAAATTAAATTTAAATTTAAATTCATAAACTATAGCAACCAAATAAGCGAAAATTGGGAGTCTTGAGTCAAAATTAGCATATGGAATTCAGATCTGGTTTTATTTACTCCAATTAGAATCAAGCTAAAGTTAATGTCCTGTTTACTGGAACTTGCTTTACTTCAGTAGAAAGAAGATTTTGGCGCTTAAATATGAAAAGGAACATCGAAACCGCAGTTTTCAGGTTACTCTGCTGAGCCTTTCAGCTCTACCAGCAGCCTGCGATGAAAACAGACACCAGATTTTTCCATTACATTCAACTCTCTGTCTTTGGCTTGCTATGTTGGTTTCCATTTTCAGGTAGGTTTTATTCTTTTTTAATCAGAGTCAAAATAAGTCGCTCTTGTTATAACGACGCTCGGTTACTAAACAGAATGCTGCTCCGGTGGGACGCTTTCCTCGTCATCTGGAACGATCGCGTGCCCCTCCTACGGAGGCCAGTATTCAAACAATTTGGACGTTTCCTGGTCTATTCGACCACGTGGTGTCAGCCGAATCCGATTCAGCAAGCTGGATGTGGAGCCATGCTGCGACAAAGTGCTCATTTATGAAAACGCGACCTCAGCCTCAAACAGCTCAGAGAGGTTTCGACTTGTGCATGCAAACGTGACTGAGTCTGAGTTCTGGCTGAATGCGCCCTTTGTTGTGAGGTTTCGAAGTGACGGCTCTGTCACGAGATCCGGATTTCGGCTTTCTTACGAACGCCGGTCGGTATCGATTCCAGGTGAATTTTATGCCTTACGTTTATAACAGCTAACACTCTGGTTCACTTTTGCTGATTGATTTTGATCTCGGATGACAAATGGAATTTCAGCTGCTACTGAGGTCATTCGGCAGAGAAGCGGTGTCAGACGGAGCCATCGTGCAGATGTGGGCTCCTACAGCAATAACTACAAAAAGGCTTGGAGTATATACGTTCCCAGAAATCTCAGTGTTTTCATTCGATTCACAAAGTTTGACACGGAATCTGGCTGCGACTATCTTAGAATATATGCAGGACTTGTTCCGGGATATCAGCGCACGGCTCTGCAAGAGATATCGGGCGGGCAAACAAGTTTTCATCCATCATACACATTTTCGCATAGCGTCACACTTATTTTTACAACTGACAGCGGCACTGTCCACGAAGGGTTCGAATTTGAGTTCGGTGTCTGTGAGTGTTACAATAAGTCTACAGTATCTTTCAGTTTTTTCAGTTTTTATATTTTGGATCTAGTTAGAAAGTTCAGAAGTTAAGTCACTAATTGTCCTGTGCAGAAAATCTAGACTAAGTTTATGTATTTTTGTATAAAATGTATTTTCTTGGCCAGATACGGGCAGAGGAGAAGAACATTTTTCCCGTATTTACTCGTACTCGTAACTTCAAGAACACACGAGTGTCAACATTGTTGATGTGAGACAGCTGATTTCTACTCCGGATTATGCGCCATAGGATTATCGATTATTCGTATAATGAATTACCGTTTTAAGCAATAATAAGTACTTCCAGAAATTTCCTTTCAATTACATAAAAAATTGAAATACACAAATTTTTTTACAGCGCTATATTTACTCAGCATGATACTATATTTACAGATTATCCTGAATTTAAGCTGATCTTTTCAAAATGGACCAGAATGGCTATAGGCGGCTCGAAATTCAGTGTTTCACTGATTTCCCTGGATCAAAATGTATCAGCCAGGTGTTACTTAAATCTTGAATGTGGAAGCCGAACTTCGGAGATGGCAATGAATTCCGTAAGCCGTGCATTTTCGTGCATTAAATTTTCGAAAAAAGTTGCTTATATTTACTGGTTTAAGTTTTTCTTATAATCTTGCATAGCGAATGTAATCTTTTTCGACCTTTTAATGTTTTAATTTGAAATCAAAACCAAATTTACGGAGGTCTTAAATTATCTGAATTGTTTGCCATTGCCTCAGACGATCTACTCACAGCGAAGATCAGCTAAAAAATTGTTCTTATTTTCTGGAATCGTCTCAGATACTGCTGTCTGCATTCGAAACATCACGTGCAGACTCCGTGGCAGCGGTAGGAATGAACTGGTTGAATCGACACCAGCACCTGATGGTAAAACGTATTTAATCATTTTCTGAGACTGTAGATCTGCAAAAAATTTTTGAATAGGTGAAAGTGTCTGAATTCGACAATTAGCAAAGCCATACAATAACTGTATCAGATTAATGATTATCCTGCTCTAGTTTCCTTCATACATATAAATAACTTTCAGTTGAGCCAGTTTCACTTGAAATCAGCCTGATAAAGCCTGAGCTGTGGAGCCTCTCAGATGGTTTGATTCGGTTTCGAGCTGTGTCTCAAGCCGAGTGTCGGCGAGTGAGGCATCGCTGCGAGCTGAGGCTTTTCAATGGAAGCGCAGTCACTGCTGCGCAAGTGAAGCGGGTAAGAATAATGTAATAATGCGTAGTTAAAATATTTAGCATAATATAATATACTTAGAGTAATTGCTATGATAGGCGTGTACAACTAAACGATGTACTGTAGGCCCGTACTGATATGCAGATATACGCAATTGTATTTTCCTTCAATTTACAATACCCAGCTAGCGTATTTTCATTCTGATACAATTGCGGCATAAAAACTTCAGCAAGCATCACAGCCACGTACTTCTCAGTGTGTGAGCAGAGTTCAGACAGACTTTGCTGTGGTGGCTGAGCTCATCGACACAGTCAATTCCACGATACTTTGTTACAAGCAAGCCGGAACAGTCAACTATTCTCTGCCGGTTATGCAACTGCGTGAGTTGAGTTAAGATTATGAAATCAATGCATAGATGAATACAAAAAATAGGAATTTAGTATAAAGAACTTCATTAGAACAAGAAGTATATATATTCGCATAACGTCACTTGAATCGAAATTGAACGAAAAATAGCAATCTAACATGCTATTACTTTCTTCATCGTAAAGTTGATTCTAAAATAAGAAATACTTTATTCGAATATTAGGCGTTTCTGACTCTGTTTTCAAATAAACATGTGAAATTGGCGGGAATTTTGAGAGTTCTAATCAGGTGAAAAAATATGTCTTATGTACAGCTGATTTATTCAATGCTAAAAATTGAAAATAAAAGAAAAGATTCTCAGCTCCTTGCAATAATCATTCTCTTATCCCAGCTGTTCGAGAAATTCAATGGAGATTCCCAGATTCTGCTGGAATCACCGCGGGTGCTGCAGTGCGCATTTTGTTTACAACAGCTGCAAACATCCGAGGCCTGTCAGCGAAATGTCGGCTGCACCAGGAGTGTGGGACTGGAACCATCGAAATCCCAATGCGTGTTGTAAGATAAATCCAAAGTATTTGCCATTTTGCACAGTTTTATCAGATGAATGCCTATTAAAGTTGATACTTTTTTTCATAATAGTTTTGTTCTAGTCAATATTGCTCACGTTATTCACACACCATCAATTATTAAGCTCAGTCGTCGCTTCACCTGCTACCACAGGATCGAATTGTCCCGACGTCTTTGGGCAAAGTATTCCACTTCTTCGGGCAGTGGCAGCGTCAAGTGTGCAGCCGCAATGTGTCTTGCATATTCTCTGTGCCAGGAATGCTCGATTCGATTGAATTCAGCGAATTGCCTCCAGGTATCGCTTTTGAACTCTCTGGCTAATAGTTTCCTTCATAACAGCGCATAAAAAGCAAGGCCCTTGATTCATTTAAAACAAACTATGTAATCAAAGCCCGTTTCTGCGCTTTTTTAATTGATTTCAGTTGAACCAAATGACTTACAGCTTGAGTTGATTAATCCAAAGCTGTGGCTACTCAATGGAGCGATTCAGTTCCGTGCGGTTTCCGAACACGCCTGTCCCAGTGTGAGGCATCGCTGTGAGCTGAGGACGGCTACTAATTATTCGATTCCCGCGACGCTAATAAAGAAGGTTGTTTTTGGCTGTTGGCAGCATTATGTAGCTCGCTATTTGTGCAAGATAGTATGTTTTGCTTAAATTCAGGATGTCTCGAAGCCCACCGGGACGCAGTGCTTCAGCTCGGTAATGTCGCAGTTCTTAGCGTTCGCTCAGCCATCAGACGTAGCGGGTTCTACCGTGAGGTGCCGCCTGCTCAACGGCAGCTCTGCGCTGCTCGTGCTGCCCGAACTGGGTTTTGGTGAGTTTCGCAGCTGATTTCAGATGTTATTCCACGAAGAAGCAGCCCTGCTTTAAATATCGACTCCATCAACAGAAGAGACGAGACTGGCCGAAGTCTGGGAGCGGCCACTGCTAGCAGCTTCATCAACTACGGCTGTTCTCGCCATCATTGCACTGGTAGCAGTGGTGGCCTGCTTTGTGCTGATGAGATCTGGTCGGTGGCCACCTTGGAAAGAATCGCCGGATGCGTCAGTAGTGAATGAGTCAATGAAGATGCAAACGACAGTCAGTAACCAATACTATGGCGAATCAGCAGGCATTGTAAGCAGCTTTAATGTGATTTGAGGCACCAGACTTCATCATATTTTCAGCAATGTCAAATTATTAATCATGCTTGCATCCGACTTTCAGCCTGATGACTCAACCGGAGTTTACGTCACGTGAAAGAGCCCAGAGTATGATTAACTTCTTTCTCGAGTAGACGAGAGATAACGACCGTAATGCACTTATAAATATAAGGCAAGTACTTTTTTCTAAAAGCTTTGAAAAACTCAGCCCCATTTCTGCTATAGTTTTACTTCGTTTAAAAGTCAGTAATTACTTACAATATTAGCTTTATAAGTATCTGATATTTAAATATTGACCCTATACGTATTAGGTTCTCCTGTATTCCTGATGGTCCTGATGCTTTATACAGTATAAACTATAACCATTGTTTTGCAATTTACTCAAGGTGGTATGGTGTAGCGCTTAAAAAACAACATTTATCATAATTGAATTACTTTGAAGTCTCATGTTCAAAATTATTAATTAAATTCTGTTTACTACCTTGACAATTTGAACTTGCGAAGCAACGATTTTTGAGCATGTAGACTTCGGAACAGTCTCAAATATTTAATAAGGAGTATCAGCATGTCAATTAATTTCCACTGTTGTCTTCCGTCGGGGTTGATTTTTTGAGTTTGAAGTTATCGTGCGATTAATTAAAGTAATATTCAGATTTCAAATAAATAAGTTTTTAAATTTCATCAATAATGAATTCTTTATAGCTTTTTCAGTTTCCTATTGCCAGTTATTTTATTTGTAGCAGTTTTTTGTCTTTGCAGCCGTAAAAGCCTACTAGTAGTAGCACTAGCTAAGAAAAGTGTTAAACTTAACTCGCTTGGACTCAAGTATTCATTAAAACGGCATAAAATTTTACAATTCTCGGTGTCAGCCTTTGGGTTGAGTCTGGTTTTGTCTCGCATAGAGACGCCTAACCGCAGTCACTTCTGTGAAACTTGTCTCTGCCTGGCTGAAAGCTTGTAATGAGTGAGTAGGCTGGGTTGGAGGGTAATAGTGGATCGGGAGGGGCTGTGGGTAGCTGTATAGGAAGGCAGGCCTATACCTGTACCAAGGTGCTCTGACGGTATCCCTCAGGCGCCCTCTGAGCGTACAGCCAGCGACCCTATTAAAGCTGGAGTGTGCCAGAACCAGGACTGAGTCTGAGCAGGACGAGACCGTTGGCACGGTCATAATAGAAATGGCGGGTTGGCGAAGCAAAGGGTGAAACAGTCCCGGCGATTAGCCCTCCTGCCGCTTCAAAGATAAGAGACTGTCTGTTGGCAAGAGTACCCGGGGTTTAGTTGGGGGGGGGGAGGCTCCTTCGGGTTGCCACGGCCGTGGGGGCGGTCTTATGACCGGTGTTTTGGCCTTTCTAACCCAGGAGAAGGCACGGGCTCCCCTGAATGGTTCTCTCTACCCCCTCTGGCCTCGGGGAGGTTTATGATTTGTACCCGGGGGTGGTGGGCGGTCGGCCCCAGCATGGTAGCCACGGCTCTAGGCCTTCGGGCCATCCCTAATAGGCTTGGGTCTATCTAACCTGGTTTTTGGGCACGGGCTTCCTGACTGGTATGTCGTTCCGCTGTCACTGTCCCCCGGGGAGGTTTGGTTTTTTTGATACTGCCCTGTACAGTCCTTTATAGTCTAACTTGGCTTTTAGTGTACATTAGTACACTCCCTATTAGGAAACTTTTTATATCTAGTGGCGTAAGAGCCTATTTCAATGGCTGAGGCGCCGGAAGCACTTATTTAGTTAGTTAGTTAGTCGGTGTCAGCCTTTGGGTTGAGTCTAGTGACAAAGTTTATTAATTCACGTATGGGACTCTTTCTATCCGGGGATGCTTGCTATTTAGGGGTGCTTGCTATCTGGGAGATGCTTGCTATCGGGGGATGCTTTATTTCTTGGGGATTTTTCTATTCAAAGGGAATGTCTGTTATCTTTATGAAAGCTTTATTTTGTTATCTTTGTCGATTTTAGAAAAAAGAGATTCGTAGGAAACATTTTTGTCCGTGACAATTTTACTTGATTAGGATGACTTTTAAAACTGAAGACGGAGTTGGGTCTTAAGAAAATTTGATTTTAATTTTTTCCTTGAATAATTTTTTCTCCTTGCTTATTCGGCGCCCCGAAGGGGAGCACTAGATTGCTAGTATATCAACTAGTTTATGCACTATATTGCTAGTGCGTAAAAATGCTGCGCGTCTCTTCTTTGCCAACAAAACTTTGGCTAATGCTTATCATATGAAAGAAAAGCCGCAGTGCAAGGGAACTTCAGGCAGGGCTTATAAACTGCAAATATAAACAGGAAAATGTACGCCCGTACCTAACACAAGGCATTCTAATTTCCCTTGAAGGCTCATGCAATAAAAAAGTATTACCCCGGGTCCGTAGCCTAGTGATCTAGCGAGGTAGTGTCTGTGGCTCAGGCTCGAATCCAAGTGCAGTCACATTTATTTGAGGCTTGGCTCTGCTCATGCTATTAAAGGCCTTGAGGGCCAACCCCAAGGCACGGTGAAGTGTACATTCCGAACGATAAATTAATAAATTTAAGGCTGCTGTACACTTCTGTACGTGAGAGTGCCGGTGCGTATGATTGTGTTGTGATCAGGGGAGTCGTGGGAATGGGCAGTAATGTCTCTCGCTGGTTGTGTGATGAAGCTACGAGCGTATAATTTTTACCTCACTCGTATTGCACATGTGATAAGAGTTTTTTCGTATTCCTTTCCTACTACTTATTAGTAGCTGATATCTGTTAGCATACCATTTGTACGAGCGTACTATAAAAATCAGAAACGACAGCGAGACAGCTCCAAGCTATCTAGTCTAAGCCCGGAGAAAATGAAGTACGATCGTAGCTTTGTCGTGGAATTGTCAGACCCACCGCGCAATCATTTTAGCCTTCGATCTGATTAGTTGTTTACAGTACTTGTTCTTTATTTTGTGCAATTTCACAAACTTCTGAAAAAACTGTGAAAAAACTTCATTTCTTGTAAGGATGAACGAATTTAAACAAAATTATCAACACAACATACCATAAAATACTGATTTTTGCGAAATTCATTATCATTATTTCGAGATGATGTGCAACACTTTATATTCTTTGACCCCCTGCATGTGGCCTCCATCATACTGCTGTCGCTACCAGTCTAGATTAACCACTGGGTGGCAACGCAGCTCAGGGAGAGGTAAGGATGACTGGTATTTCAGCTCTGTCGTCCTCTGTTCCTCTCCCCCGCCCTCCGCAGGACTCAACCGTATGGGCATCAAGGCGGTGGCCACGGCTAATCTCAAGTCATGGCTAGTCAGTTCAAGGAAGCATTTAATGTTTAAATGTCTCCTTTAACCCGGATCTCTCCGATATTTTTAAGCACGGGAATTTCTGCCACCTCATCCATGCCTATGGGCTACCGGGCGACCGATCACCCACTTTCTAGAGAGGGACAGAACTGCGAACGACGGCACCACCGGATCTTCCTGCGCGACATCGTAGCACCAGCTGCCCGTGATTGCCATGGGTCTGTGGAATGGGCGGCAACACCTCCCATCTGCACCCAGTATACTCCAGGAAGCCTTGCAGCTATGTTGTGTATTGCATAGTATATCGATGTGTCGGTTGATTTGGTTTTACTGAGAGCTCAATCCATCTATTCAATAATGCTAAAATGCTTTCATTTATGCGCACTGGCTTTGTGTACGTTCTACGTACTCATGGATAAAGAAGACAAACGCTATACTGGCAAATCGTGAGGCCGATTTCTGGAAATAAATTTTCGCACAAAATACACAGTATGAGACACTCCCGATTTCCTATGAGTTCCAGAAGGTGCGAGACTGCGGTGGATGTTGTGCTAAAAAACTTAAATCTTGAAATCTTGAGTGTAGGTTCCTTCTGCTTTAGTTGCCCGTGCCCCGACTAAGTAAGGAAAATGGCAGGTTCATTTAAAGTTACATATGGTTAGAATTGAAGTTCTCCGATTCAGTGTTTATATACATCTATTGAATCGGAAAACTTACGAGTAATAACCAATTATATTCGCTTGCAGAAGCCTTCAATATTTACATTCCTGCTAATCCTTGTGATTCGTCTACCGGTGAAGTTCGCTCTACGAGAGTAGTTATCTTGTCTATGGTTTCCGTTCGGGAAACACTTGATGGACGCTGGCATAGATTGAAAGGCCGTTTCTTATTTTAAATACATGCAGATGTATTATTTCTTACGCGTAACTTCAGCTTAATATTTTTGGAATTTTAGGTCTAAATATATAAATGTAAAGAAAGTTCAACTTGAAATTGCTAAGGTTTAATAAAGTTTACAAACTGGTCCGAAAATTGCAAATGACCCGTGAAAACTCAAGCAATTATTTCACTTCATATTATCACTTGGCTGTGTTAATTTAAAAATGTTAGTAACAACAGCAAATTTGTTCCTAGTATAGCTTCTATTGATAATATCTGCAATGTTTTTGTAAATGCAACTCAAAAGATTAAAAGTCTATTGAAGATCAAGTCTAATTCTGGAGATGACCATTTTCTGAGAGGCATCGCCAAATACAGATTCTATTGAAAATATTAAAAGGTTGTTGAATAAAAAATACACAATGGCTGTGCACACTCTTATTAATTTCCTTTAAGAGCGTAAGCCATGAGAACATGCTGCTGTATTGATGTCACCATGAGAACTTACATGGATTTACACAATTAGGTTCGAAGTTTTTTACTGCTAACCAAAGCTACCTACATGAAAGTGCTACACGTAAATAGAAATCGCAAAGAAAAATCTGCTAAATATTTAACCTTAAACCACGACTACATTTACCTAGTAGTGTTTCCGTAGCCATCAGCTTTCTTTTGCCAAAAGATCTGTATCAATGTTAAAGACTTCGCCCAAGCTCGTTGTTATCGTAGTTACTGCTATTTTTACAGTTTGGTCATGTGATGAAAGGCTTGTATAATTAAAACTTTGCTAGAAAAGCAAGCAATGAAAGTGTTTTAACAGATTTAATCTCTAAGAGAAACTTTCTTCTTGCTCTGACCAAAATGTCAGAGTCCAAAAAAAATTTACTCTTATAGTACATGTATAAAAGCTTCATTATATGAATAAACTTTTGAAACGCTATAGGTCCAGATTGAAAGTTTATCAACGAGAGCAGTAAATTAAAATCATGCTGGAATGAAAAACGTTTACTTGCCGCTTCTATCCGCACATATTCGTAGTGCAACCTCCAGCACATTCGGGGAAGGCTGAAAAATGTTAGCGTCTTAAAGGCTGCAGTTGGCTGCTGTCTGGTGATTTTCACTTGCACCCGTCCTTGTTTATTTAAAACGCGTCACTGAAGCGCATTAGCGGCAGTCCAAACTTAGAAACTTGCTGATTTATTAAACTTTGAACTATTCATTGCAACTTGCAGTTTGTTGAAAGTATGCTCATATTAAATCAATTTCTGCATCAGATGGGCTGCAGATCAATCAACGGCTTGCTACTTGGCGTCGCGCTGCTAATTTTGTCACGCTCAGCACTGCAACCAGTTGGTGAGCAAGTTGCGATTTTCTGTTTTTACGAGTTACAAAGTTAATGTCAGTTTTTTAAATCTCTGAAATGGAGCTCAAAATTCAACGACAAAACCAAACCAACTGTAATGGATAACTTGCCAGAAAATTCGACTAGAACCACAGAAATATTATATCTATCAAGACTATAGAATGCAACCAAATTTTAGCTGAATTTCTTAGAATATTAGGCAAACATCGCTTAAGAAATGGTTGCTTGCCTTTGTCATTACACCGGTTGCATATGTGCAGCGCAGCTCAGCCGCAGCTATTGTGCAGCGCATCTGAAGGCTGCGTACGGCTGTTTAGTCCATGGGCTGGAGGTCGCCACATACACTCTTAATTACATCAGCTGATGCTGGTGCTGATTTTACAGCTGGGTGAACTGAAGCAATACAGAGTTAAGTGTCTTGCTCAAGGGCACAAATTGTTCCAGTGGGATCGGGAATCGAACCCCCAACCTTTAAGTCTGACGCTCTAACCACTAAGCTACTACCATTGTCATTCTTAGAAACTGTTATAGTGTGAGAAGTCATGTTCGAGTCCAAGCATATTTTGTCTATGATTAAGCCCCCCGTGTCTTCAACTCCACTCGCTGTGTTAGTCACAGGAACTTACGTGTTAGTTGAATAGTTGCTTCTAAGGTCCTCTCCTTCTAGCCTTCCCTGTCTCTAAGAAACGTTGCCTCGCTTCGTTGCTAATAGCTCGTAAAATAGGTTTTTTAAGTTTGGCTTGACCGATGTGCATTCTAAGGCCACAACAGAAACTAATCTTTGAAATAGGAATGCCAGATTTGGCCAAAAAATTAATTATCTATACTTTCACCATTGTTGGTGCTAAGTGTCCCAGCCCCTGCATTCTGTATTCCTAAAGTTTTTGCATAGAGAATATTTTTGTGTCAAAAACTATTTCTCGTTGTAACCGCATTTTCAAGAAGGCGCGCTTCAAGTCGATTAGTCTGGCAAATTATCGATTGTAGCCGACTTGATCCAGAGGCTTGATTCCGGAGCTCAACTTGACATTTATCATTTATGATTTTATGCACTAGATATTTATTTTTTTTAAACTACCTTTTAAGAGGCGTGCAAAAGTGAAATTCTAACCGCCGATAGCGGTGCGGTCTCGTGTCCTCCCGATCAGGAGTCGGGCAGCAGATATGGATCTGGTTTAGACAGTCGATGGATCATCAATACTACAGGTGTAAAAATTATCAGATTTATTAAAGTGGACGTAGAACCAAAGTTAGACAATATTCTCCTGTTTGAGAATACAGGCGCCAACGATCCTGACCAAATGAGATTCAGAATTAATGATGCAGATGCAGTCAGCTCCGAGTTCTGGCTCTCTGGCACAACTCTGGTGCGCTTTAGCACTGACGGAAGCATTTTTCGGACTGGCTTTAAGTTTACCTTTGAACGCAAAAGCAACATTAGCATACCAGGTAAGAAGAAGTTTATATGATTTGCACTGTTCATTATTTCTTAAGTTAAAACAGTAATTTGCCTTTGTAACACAGCTGCCACAGAAGTAATCAGACAGCGAAGTGGCAACCGGTACAGTCACCCTGGGTTTGGAAGTAGCCGCTACCCGAGCTACATGAAGCTGGCCTGGAGCATCCAAGTTCCAGCTAGTCATTTATTGACTATTAGATTGATCACCTTCAAGACGCAGGCCGGTCGTGACTTTCTGAGGATTTATCGGGGCACAGTGCCTAATATCGGAAGCGAAGCACGGTATGAGTTTTCGGGGAAGAGTGCTATCTCGGAGATGGAGTTCAATGAAAGTGTAACGTTGCTATTTACAACTGGTGGTTATTCTACTAATTCAACCGATGGATTTGAATTTTCATTTAGTATTATAGAGGCGTGTGAGTAAAATCAATAATTTCTATTCCGGACAAACTCTCTCACATGTTTCAAAAGTTCTGTATTACCAACGTATTGTTTCAGCCGCTTGCTTGCGGACGATAGTTTTAAAAGCTAGTAATGGAAGAGTCCGCAGTCCTACCTTCGATAACGAAGTTAGTCAAGGTAAAAAAGAAATCTGTTGGCTCTTCACTGCTAGAGAGTTCATTGGGATCAATTTCCACAGACTGGACTTGGACTCACTGGACTCCAGCGGCAAAGTGTTTATCTATGTCAACACCGATGTGCCCAACAAGGAGAAGGAGGTGCTTCAGCTTTCCAATTCCGATGCATTGACGTCGGAATTCTGGTTGGCCACATCCTGGTCAGTTCTCATCAGGCTCAGAGCAACTAAAATACCGACAGTTGAGTTTTCGTACAGGACCAATAGTACGCAGCAGAGATCAATGAATCCCCTGCTTATAACCAGGCGCCATCGTGGTAATTATAGAAATGTTTTCTGCATAAGTGCATGCATCCTGCAACTTTAAGCGGTAGCTAGTTCTCATGAAATAATCATTTTAGGAATACTGCCGTACGTGTTGGTCATGGAAAAAATAAACTCAGAAAGTGGCTCAAGAAGCAGCATTTCTGGGTACCGATCGTACGGGTACCGATCGTACGGACTGCTCAACGCACATTATGACTTCTCAAAGTTCTTTACCCAAATATGGGTAATTAATGCAAAGCTGACGGAAACTGTGACGATCAGATTCGGCAATCTGTCAACCAAGTTTAACCAAGGCCAGTTGCAGGTATTTGCTGGCCCGTATGAAACAATGGACGGCAGCACCAGGCGGAATGTGTTGGCCAGTTCGAAAAAGGAAGTGGAATACCAACTTCTTGGTGGAGCAATGATTGTGTACAGCTCAGACGTTTCGGCCAAGCATTCTGGATTCGACTTTGAATTCAATATAGGTAAGAATTTCTTTTTTCTCATTTATTAGACTACGATACTTCTTATAGCCCAGACCATCCCAAAATTATCCCGAAAGTTATTTTTCAGCTAATAACTTTGACTGTGCTTCAATATTTATAAATATGAATGTATTATATTGCACATTTGAATTCATATTTTAGCTATATTCACCAGCTGTAAAAGTCAACCCACAAGAATTCAAAATTTCTGCTTTTTTGCTCTATAAATTTAAATTCGGCAGTTCAGCAGCTATACTGCAGCTGTGGGCTGGACGTATTGCCACATGCAGCTTATTTCCATTGCGAATATACAATATTTTATTTTTATCCCTTAACGATTTTTCTCCCACAAAAAGTTAGCCAACAAGAGAAGTTCAAAAAGGGATCCTGGGATTTTTTGTCCAAGGGTGGTCGATCTTTGTAACACGTTGGCAGGATGTTGCAGCCGGGGTGACTATTTTGTTGTACTTTTGTTGTACTAAATACTACCTTTACGTCGTATGACTTTCGCTCTATCTAGACAGAAGTTTATTGAAGCAGTCCATTTAGTATTCGTGGCTTTGAATGCAATTGTAATCGACATCAAAAACAAATTTTTCGATTTCATTCAATTTTAGGTCATAGGATCTACCCAATATTTGAGCATTGGTCTGGGAAAGTATCTCGAAATAGCTCTACAAAACTAATTGTTCAATCTTCAGTTGCGAATTATTCAATTCAATGCCGTCTCAGGCCTGCGTGCGGGAATCGATCATTCGATGTCACTGTAAATCAAGGAAAATTCATATCACTGTCTAGTATGGATAGTTTTAAGCAAGCATTAACGCAAATGCCTTAACAATCTTCAGATGATCCACTCCAATGAGCAATGTTTAAGGGCTGTGTATTCTGTTTATTCGTCGAACCTTCCTTCTTTCGAGTTTTGCGCAAGGGATGCACAGTGCGGATTCATTCGGCCATTTGGAGTGACTACGGAAGAGTTGAAGCACGAAGCTAAATTCCTAGAACGTAAGCGTCGAAACTAGACCGTTAGTTGGTTAATTAGTTAGTTATTTAGTTAGTTAATTATTTAGTTAGTTAGTTATTTGGTTAGTTAGTTAGTTAGTTAGTTAGTTAGTTAGTTAGTTTGTTTGTTTGTTTGTTAGTTAGTAGATAGCGAGAAAGAGCGAGCGAAGCGAGCTCTTTCGAGCTTGCTTGCCGCAGCCAATCAAGCTGAAAGCACGCACACAAGATCACCGGAAACGATTAAGGCAGCTGGAAAGCCAATGGGCGCGGTAAGCGCTTTTATCCAGAGGAACTACCTGCTGGAACCAGCCATGCCGAACGAAAATCAGACTACTTAAGTAGTGCAAAAGAGTACGTGCAACTACCGAGAAATCTAATTTTCGTAACCGCTCCGGTGCAGGTCCTGGCTATAGATAGTAGATAGCGAGAAAGAGCGAGCGAAGCGAGCTCTTTCGAGCTTGCTTGCCGCAGCCAATCAAGCTGAAAGCACGCACACAAGATCACCGGAAACGATTAAGGCAGCTGGAAAGCCAATGGGCGCGGTAAGCGCTTTTATCCAGAGGAACTACCTGCTGGAACCAGCCATGCCGAACGAAAATCAGACTACTTAAGTAGTGCAAAAGAGTACGTGCAACTACCGAGAAATCTAATTTTCGTAACCGCTCCGGTGCAGGTCCTGGCTATAGATAGTAGATAGCGAGAAAGAGCGAGCGAAGCGAGCTCTTTCGAGCTTGCTTGCCGCAGCCAATCAAGCTGAAAGCACGCACACAAGATCACCGGAAACGATTAAGGCAGCTGGAAAGCCAATGGGCGCGGTAAGCGCTTTTATCCAGAGGAACTACCTGCTGGAACCAGCCATGCCGAACGAAAATCAGACTACTTAAGTAGTGCAAAAGAGTACGTGCAACTACCGAGAAATCTAATTTTCGTAACCGCTCCGGTGCAGGTCCTGGCTATAGATAACTAGTTAGTTAGTTAGTTAGTCAGTTAGTTAGTTAGTTAGTTTGTTTGTTTGTTTGTTTGTTTGTTAGTTAGTTAGTTAGTTAGTTAGTTAGTTAGTTAGCTAGTTAGTTAGTTAGTTAGTTAGTTAGTTAGTTAGTTAGTTAGTTAGTTAGTTAGTTAGTTAGTTAGTTAGTTAGTTAGTTAGTTAGTTAGTTAGTTATTTAGTTATTTATTTATTTATTTAGTTAGTTATTTAGTTAGTTAGTTAGTTAGTTAGTTAGTTAGTTAGTTAGTTAGTTAGTTAGTTCGTTAGTTAGTTAGGCTATTAATAATGCATGCATTAATAATGAATGCATTAATAACCTTGCAGCTGACCCGGAAACAGTAATCATCGATCTGAAGCAGCCACAGTTTGCCTCAGTGACTGGAGCAGTGCAGTTTCGGGCGATATCCAGACTTGCCTGTCCCAGTGTGAAGCATCGGTGCGAGCTGCAGACAACCGATGGCAAATCTATCACTGCTCAACTAATCAAAAAGGTAAAGACGTAATTTATTTAGAAAATATTTGTCAGCAGATTCCTAAATAACCTGTGCAACTGCTATTTTCTAGAATATCACAGAGCCAACAGAGCCACAGTGCCTCAGCTTGGTGACGTCGCAGTTTGTAGCGGTTGCTCAACCATCTGTCATCACAGGCGCCGTCATCAGGTGCCGCCTGTTTGACGGTAGCTTTGAGCGTCTCAAGCTGCCACAACAGACCACTAGTAAGTAGTACTTATTCGCAAATTTTCTTTAAATTTAATTTTTGGTACTGCCGCACATCGCGGCGTCAATGAACCCGCAGCAAGCGAGGAGCAAGCAGTTTTCCCTAATCTGTTTATCTCTGAGCATACCCAGCCCATAGATATGAGGCTAGGTACCAATGCTGGTTTTTGCGAGATGGAATTTTGAGATCGTCTACTGCCTAGTATAAAGTGTGGCACTTACTTGCAAATCATGCTTAGTGTGAGAAAATAAACTACGTCATGTTAGAGTGCACTTTGCAGCGATAGCAATAGAAAATTAGACTGGAAACCAATTGAGCTGTTATTTCCTCGGTGCCTATATTTGGGACTTATAAAAATGTCCTGGAAGTGCCACACCTTTTTATAAAAAAACATATAGTTTTGTTCACATAAGCAAGGGGTGCAATTGGTTTAGAGAGCTCGTAAACATGAGAATTTGATTTTCAGAAGCGTTTTTTGCAGAGACAGCCTCCAAAACTTTATGTGCACTAACTCTGGGCTGCGCGTTGTGGTGCCGCAAGAAAAATCCAACTGATTGTGTTTAATGGTAAAGAGTTGCTTGATCTTTGCAGATGCACGGTTGCCAGGAGTCTGGGAGCTGCCGCTGCTCATTTCTTCATCAACAATAGCTGTCATCTCTCTAATAGCACTCTCAGCTGTTAGCTACGTTCTATTCAAAAGTTTGAAAGCCAAACGATCCAAATCAATTGAAATGAATATTCGTCCACAGCCAAAGCCAAATCCTTATAAAAAGCATGTAAGTAAGCCTAGACTAAGTGGGTATTTACTCGTATCTTTCAAACCGCAATCTAATTCAGCCTTGCACTTTCGTTTTACGCTTTCAGCCCGCCAGTGAAGTCTATTTGAACTAATGTAGTACTTGACTTTCCATGCCGATTTTTATTCCATTTTTATCCTTGTCTACCTTTGATTTTGTCAATCAGTAATCTACCAGACACTACTCAATACTGAGTAGTTAGTTCCTGAGTATTAAAACTGAGTATTGAGTACCTTAATCTACACTGATATTCTCTAAAAGTTTGTTAATTGCACTCAGCTGTAAGCATATAGAAATTAAGTTTTCTAAAGTTAATTGTTCCAACTTTTAATAGTTAATCTCCAACTTAATTGTTCCGATATTGATTGACTATGTGCTTTTTTCATTTTGGTTCTGGTTCACACGCCTTTTGAAAATGCGCTGATTAAAATATTCGTAAAACCTGTGCATATTAGTATCCATACAAAATGTATATTTTTAAAGCATACATGTATATACGAGCTATGTATCGTTTCGATAGACGATGTCCCAGGTTCTGAGCTTTTATCCAATATTTCTATAGTAATACGACTTAAGCTCTGTAGTCTAAGTATTATTTTAAGATTGACCGGACTTTTTCTCGTAAATACGGATAGTCCCAGTAGGCTACACTGCCCGAACGGCAATTCACTAATTTTACTACCATGTCGCCTCTAATTCCTGAAGCGGGGTTTCTACTGGATCGAGTTTGTCCGGTTGTTTCCATCGCCTTATTTACTTTTTCAGGATTGGCTCATAGCTATGTCAATTTAGGACTCGTCATTTAAAATTCAATTGTGAAAGAAATGTTATAATATTTTACCTATCTACCTACTTGGTAAATATAGCATCAATTCTTCTCCCACAATTGGTTCCTTAGACTATTCGTCTGCAAGCTGGTTCCTTCGGCCCTCCAATATATGCGCATTAGTTTTGCAATTCTGGCAAATGTGAAAGAACCTCTGAATACGTGCGCCAGTAATTTGAATTTAAGGTGACGAACCTGATAGTTTTTTACGTTCGAGCTTATTTATTTGACAATTTAGATCATACCAAAGACCAGGTTTTATTAGAGCTATCTAACATAGCATATCCGAATCTAATCTTCCAACTGCTCGAAGACGTACGAGCGTGTATTTGATTGTATCTATGACGAGAAATAACTTAGTTTGGCACTAGCAATCTGCGTCCCCCGTTGGGGAGCAAAAAAATGTAATAATTTTAATATTGATGTAATTTAGCAAGCGATCCCCCAGATAGCAAGCGATCCCCCAGACAGCAAGCATCCCCCAGACAGCAAGCGATGCCCCAGACAGCAAGCATTCCTCAGACAGCAAGCATTCCTCAGACAGCAAGCATTCCTCAGACAGCAAGCATACCTCAGACAGAAAGCATCATCATACAGCAAGCATCCCCCAGACAGCAAGCATTCATAGAAAGCAAGAAATCCCCCAGACAGCAAACATCCCCCAGACAGCAAGCATCCCCCAGACAGCAAGCATCCCCCAGACAGCAAGCATCCCCCAGACAGCAAACATCCCCCCAAACAGCAAGCATCCCATAGAAAGCAAGCAATCCCCCAGACAGCAAGCATCCTATAGATAGCAAGCAATCCCCCAGATCTAGACAGCAAGCAATCCCCCAGATCTAGACAGCAAGCAATCCCCCAGATCTAGACAGCAAGCAATCCCCCAGATCTAGACAGCAAGCAATCCCCCAGATCTAGACAGCAAGCAATCCCCCAGATCTAGACAGCAAGCAATCCCCCAGATCTAGACAGCAAGCAATCCCCCAGATCTAGACAGCAAGCAATCCCCCAGATCTAGACAGCAAGCAATCCCCCAGATCTAGACAGCAAGCAATCCCCCAGATCTAGACAGCAAGCAATCCCCCAGATCTAGACAGCAAGCAATCCCCCAGATCTAGACAGCAAGCAATCCCCCAGATCTAGACAGCAAGCAATCCCCCAGATCTAGACAGCAAGCAATCCCCCAGATCTAGACAGCAAGCAATCCCCCAGATCTAGACAGCAAGCAATCCCCCAGATCTAGACAGCAAGCAATCCCCCAGATCTAGACAGCAAGCAATCCCCCAGATCTAGACAGCAAGCAATCCCCCAGATCTAGACAGCAAGCAATCCCCCAGATCTAGACAGCAAGCATCCCTCGACAGCAAGCATCCCCCAGACAGCAAGCATCCCCCCAACAGCACGCAGCCACTGAGCATTTCTCTCTCCCTTGCATATACTATAAAGTGGCGCAATACTTCAATACTTTTAAAGTGCACTGGCTGATATCGCTCCCTTATGCAAAAAAGCATGTTTTCGAATATTTAATTATTTACATCTCGTAGCATCAGCTCAAGAAATTAAAGTTTAGTCTATGGCCATAGACATATTGAGCTCTCACTACTAGAAAAATACACTAATTAGATAGGGAAAATACAGTTTTTCGAATATTTAATCCTCCTAGCAATGAGCTAGAGCTTAATACGTAAAAATACATTTACCTTCCCGGGCACATTTGAAATCTTTTGGGCTCAGAAGCCTTTCTCTTTTCTGAAAGGTTTCTCCAACGCATCCGTCGGGCTTCAGTGTCTCCGTCAGATTCCTTGGCCAGACGCTCAGCTTCGCGCTGGCGACCAGCCTGCAGCCGGGACTCCCTGTCCACGCCTGACTCCTTGGCCTGACTCCTCCTCACGTAATTATTTTGGCTGGAATTTAAAGGAAGAAGCTTCGACTAATAGTCATTTAATTTAATATAGTTTAGTCTGGGTCTTTGTCTTAAAGATCACGCACACACGTAGTAGATTGTCTTCTTTTTGCAGTAGTTATTTTGATCGAATGGTGCAAGTTCGAAGAAAATCGGTTGAGCTGTTTTTTTGAAAGCTATCACACACATACCTGCCTACCGACAAACTATTTTTACTATATGGATTTTTACGAGCGTATTTTTGGTGAATTCTCTTTCCTCTTACGGATTGGTTTGTGTCAATTACGACTTCCCATTGGCTGTTTCAATTCGAATGTTTCTATTGGGATATTTCTCCCTCTTAGCTTGGCCAATTACGCCTTTACTCTTTGCTCTTACGCTATTGGCTCTTAGACTAATCGTCTCGTGCTCTTGGCTTTCTCTCTTCCTGTCCAATGAGCATTCGCTCTTAGCTTCTGGCAAATAAGGAAAGACTTAAACAAACTCTGTTTATTCAGTTTCTTTATTAGAAAAGTGGGTTTGAACCAAAATTCGGTGGGCCTCTAGGGCGCAAAACGGCTTGTATTTATAGCAAAAAATGGGGTTGGGGATGGGGCGCATTCAAACCAAAGTCTTGATAATTTCGTTTCCTAAGGGTTCTAACAAAAATTCAAAACTACTTGCCTCTCTCAATAGTTTACAAAATTCTGGAAAATTTGTTTTTAGAAACGTTGTACATACTCAACAACATTAAAAAAGTCGCCACCTTTGAGAGTGCGCAGTAAATTCTAGCTCAGTATTGACTTCTGAGTGGCTAATTAAAAAAAATTCCGGTATCGAATTCGTCAAGTATCGACTAACATACAGCAAAGTTTTTACATCAACTTCTGATTGATATTCTAGGCGGCACAGAAAGTATATTTAGGCTGCGGGTCCTCTAATACCTATTGAACACCTATAGTTTATAAGTAGTGATAATAATATTATTATTAATTTACTATAAAATACGAGCTAATATGAATAGTAAACTTTATTTTAACTGTTTCATGAACCTCGAAGTTCTAATACAGAAATTATTTTCTTGAAACTGAACTAACTGTTACGTTGTTTACCAAAAATTTGCGCCTATATTTGCACGAAGTTGCCTCTGCTTCACCACGGGAAGTGTGGCAGAACATTTTCTAAAGCGCGCTACAGCATGAATTTTCAAATCGTCACTAAGATAGTGTCGGTAATTGCTATCCTTTTCTCCAAAACTGTCCGGGTCACTGGTAAGTTGTCATAAAACATATCGTCTATGCGTACTTTTTTAGCATTTGCGACTCTTTGACTTTAAGTTAAACTCTAATAATTTTAATTGAATAGTAGGCTATGCTCAACAATTAAATAAAGCTCGATTAATATACTATTATTGTAGATTGATTCATATAATTAAATCGACATTTGCGAAAAGATTTGAGCTACCGGGATACTAATTTATTTGTGCCACATATTTAACAGCGTCATGAGCTTCTAGTTCAGTCAGAAAAGCAAATTATTATTTAACTTATTGTTTAGTTTATAGCTAGGCTAGCTATTAAACGGGCCTCATAGTTTTGTAGTAACAGTACACATCACGAAAATCATATAGCAGACTAAAGAATTTTTAATTTATAGATTTAATTATTTATTAAGATTACCACAATACTAATCACATCCATATTAGATGTTTCTCGCTGTGATATCATTATATTACTGTACTGCCTGGGATGTTCACCTTGCTTAATCTTTTAGCTTTTTGTGACAGACAAAATACCTTTGAATTCCCTTCAGGTACCTGTCCGAGCAGAGAATTATTTTCATCAACTGGGGTTGTAGCCTGCCCAGACAGCGCGAACTCCAGTAGTCTGTACTCGAGCAACCTGGACGCTCGCTGGGTGATACGAACACCTGGAATTAAGGTTATTCGCTTTTTAAAATTAGACCTAGAAGAATGCTGCGACAAAATTCGTATATATGATGGCACCGACATGAATATAACAGACTATGAACGGTTCAGGCTTTCACACAGAGCTGACGCTAGCTCGGAGTTCTGGGTGACAGGGACAACTATTATTCGCTTTACATCTGACAGATCGATTGTGAGGACTGGCTTTCGACTTCAGTTCGATACGACGCTTCTAGAGGGTTCAAAGCTAAGAGGTTGGACACATTAACCCTTAATAAATAGATTGTATTTCATACCTAGTTGGCTCTTCTCACTGTACTAATGATATATACATGTACATGCTAGCTAAGTTGAAAACATCAATTTAATATCACCCCTAATCCCCGTTTTATATTATTACTCCATTTGCCAGCTGCTACAGAGCTCATTAAGCAACGGAGTGGATATCGGAAAAGCCATACAAGCTTTGGGGCACAGTTATATCCGAATGACTTTAAACTAAGTTGGAGTATCAACATTCCAAGTGGATATTATATGACGTTAAAGTTCCTTAAATTTGAAACCCAATCCAGCTACGACTATCTTAGATTGTATTCTGGCACTGTACCAAACGTATCAAGCTATGTTTTGAACGAATTTTCGGGAAATCGAACAATCAAAACACTAAAGCTTCGGCACAGCGTAACTCTCGTCTTTACGACTAACAGCTGGTCAACTAGCACAGGATTTATTTTTGAGTTTACTGTCATCGAAGAAAGTGAGCATTTGATTCTTTGTTTATACAGTAGGTGTATTAGCAAAAAATCAATTAATTCTTCCACATAAATGGAGGCTTCTATAAGAATATTTCTACTAAACAGCCTTGGTAGAAATACGCTCGTATTAGTCTGAATTTTTTGCATGGTATTTAGAAAGCTTTGTGCTTACGAAAAATTTATAACCGCACATTTATACGTGAATATGGATTTTCATTTGCACATCTTTAGAAAATAAAATATATAGAACGCCCAAATATAATGCAAAAATAGTTTTAGACAGCAGCCGCTCTATAGGTGAGACAACAATAGAACCATAAAAATATTTATTTTTTTTCAACCAAGTAGGTGTCTGAAAATATACTCGTACAATTGTATTCTACTTGACACAGCGCCCAGCTCCTGAAATTTTCAGACTCGTGTTCTGAAAAACTGCTGTTTTCAGATCAAGAAGGTACCGTGATCAGTGGCAGTACTGAAAATAATAATAAATCATTATCAGTAGTAAATCAAACCGAAAATTTAAAAATAGACCGGTGCTGGTTAATTAACTCCAGTCAGAGCGAAATTGCAATCATTCACTTCCATGGTCTGGTCTTGGAGCCATACTGCGGTTTCATTTACATTTATGGGAACACAGATGTTCCATTGGAAGACAGGATGCTGTATCGACTTACAAGTGCAAGTAACGCTACAGAGTCTGAGTTTCAGCTCCATAGTGCGACGCTTATCCGATTCAAAGCAAACGCAACTGGATACAAGAAAGCTTCGCTTGAGTTTTCATTCAGAAGGCAAAGCATAAGAAGAATATTGTTTCTGAATGGTAAGTACAGGAGCGAAGTTGAACAATTTGTTTTGATTAGGTCTGCTCCACGTTATTATAATGTCACGATATAACAACATAAACATATCTATAGAGATGTCTATTTATTTATTTAGCATTTTTATCACAGAAACTGACTCGAAAAAAATATTTTTAAAAGTTGATTGCAAGTTAGAACATGAAGCACTGGCTGTAAAAATATTAAACATTATTGTGTGCTAACATGCTGACATAGGTGTGTGTGTAATTTATTAGATTTCATTAATTTTCCTTCCATTTTGGCAAAAGTAGAAACAATGAACTTTTCGGTGTTGAATAAAGGCCTTTTAAAGACTACATCATTGCTAGGTTAAATACGAAATATTTTTTATTAAAATTGTTTACTTTTCTGTTATTTTAACTAATTTTCTAGTATTTTTCTACCAATCCTTTATTTTAGGTAATAGAGGTGAATCCAGGGAATATATAAAATCGCGTAGAGGCTTCAGAAAGAGTCCGGCTGCATTTGGAACATTTGGATTTGATCAAATGATTCAAATTTGGAATATTGAAGCGACGCAAAATCAAGTTGTTAATGTTCGAATTAGCAATTTTTCAAGACAATTCGATGAGCATGATCTGCATGTACACTCTGAATCGTCTCCAGTTTTTTAGCTCAGCACTGAACAACATTCAGCAACGAATCATACTATTGAGTTTGTCTTCCCGGAAGCTGTCAATATTGTCTTTGTTATCAACCGTATTGCACTACTATCGAGCTTCGTGTTTGAGTTTAGTGTCGGTGCGTTTTCGAATTCAATTTATCTAGTACTAATATCTAAAAAAGGCGGAATGATAAGAGTTATTGTGGGGCTTTAAGGTTGCGAGGCAAAAATTTTGTACCAATAAACCACAGGTATCATAAGTAAAATGCTGTAATCATTTCCTAATTTTAACAGTCTATGCATGTATTGAAGCATACGATGGTTCTTTAGTATCTTGTTCAACAAGAGATATAGGAAAAATGCTTGGCTTCTAAGGCTAATCACTATACTAAGCGTAAAATTACACAAACCGTACCACCTAAATTCTGCAGGAAGAACACTATTGCCCGTTGTGCCAGTTTGGTCAGGAACTGCTTTAAGTTTATCCTCATTAAGATTGCTCGTGAGATCCGCAACAGCCGATATTCAGGTCTACTGTAAATTTCAGCCGAAGTTTTCCCAGGAAGATGTCTTCGTACAGGTATGGCAGCTCTTTTTGTTAGCAAAATTAAACGTAAAAGTCCCGCCAAAAAAAGCTAAAGATTCTAGATACGACTCATACTTTCAGCTAACTCAGGTGGAACCAAACGTTGTCGAATCAGAGTTTGTTATCGGCTCCTCAGCTATTCAAAGCATCCACAATGTCTGCATCCATCGAGTGACTTGCATAGCTACCTGGGCGTTTGGTTTGCCTAGGAAGGTTGAACAGATTGTTGCTCTACTCCCAGGTGAGAGAAAAATTAGCCAATTAGTTGCGTGATTTATTTAGTCATAAATCCTAAAATCGAATGCGTCTCTTCAGCTGATCCAGAAAATGCAACAGTCACGTTAGTTCAACCCAAGTTGTTGTCCTTCGGCATCCTTCAGTTCCGTGTGATTTCGGAGAACTCCTGCCCAAGAGTGATACACCGGTGTGGGCTGAAAACGGCCAATGGAAGCAATATTCCCGCTATACTGATCAAAAAGGTTCGCATCCAAACAAATGACTTCACAAACAATTTCACTTCATCATTTAATCTCAATCGCACATTTTTTTCACAGACCGTGTCAGACCCAGTTCTACCAGAGTTTCGCAGCACAGTGACGTCACAGTTCTCAGCGTTCGCTCATCAAGCAGTCATCAAAGGATCAATCATTAAGTGTCGCCTCTTTAAAGGAAACTTTTTGGAGCGTTCTGTGTCGCACCTATGTGGCGAAATTCAAACTGCTGCTTTGACACCAAAATCAGCTAAGCTTCCAGGACTCTGGAAGAGATGGGCTCTTGTAGCTTCATCCACAGTAGCAGTCATCGTCATCATTGCTTTGTCAGCTCTCTCGCTTGCGCTGCTTTTCAGGCGAAAGAAATATAGGTCTCATAGGACTGTGAACAGAAGCACGGTTTCAGCATCGAGGTTCAGTCATTATCAAACTGGGGAATATGAAAACTCGGTATGTAATCTGCGGTTTTTCAGGATTATTTATGATATAGTGTCCAAATTGGGAGATAGACTAGCAGAGACAGAAGTTGGCGTTGGATTGAAGCTATTTCTGCGGGTTTGATGAAGGTGTTGATACTGCAGTCGATGTATACCGAACTGTTATAGTACCCAGCTAGCTAAGACAACGATCAGCCAGTACGGTCCCTGGAGTAGACTGAGCTTACGAGCTAAATTAGAGTCGACAGCGATACGTTCTAGCTTTGGCAGGAACCCGCAAGCTCGCCCTGAAAGATGAATTAGAGATTCCTGCCAGAGTCCTGTGTGTAGGTGACATAATTCAAATCATAAGGGAGATTATGCAATGTCTGTATAGCTCTACTAATGGGAGCAAAGATAGGTTACCTTACAATCAACTGCAACTTGAAAGACTTCTTCAAGAAGAGAATGGTTTAAAAAACTCTTGACGGCAAGAGACTATATACATTATGGGGCCTGTACATTACCCTGCTTATTTTAACATGATAATGACAAAATATCAATAGAATCATGCTAAAAACTGTTTAAATTTTCAGGGCATCAGTCTTACCGGTGTTTATGTCACCTGAGATGAGAACTTCTGGGGCGATTAAACAGCAATCTATGCAGTTTTTTAGTCAGCTTGTTCAGCAGCCAGCGCATGGATTTGGAATCTATAAAAATTCTGTTGATTCCAGCGTACTATTTTGAGTGTTAAACCGAAGTAAATATTCATAAATGCTTAAATTAGCAGTTGTCATTCTTAATTTAGAAATTTCTAATCCAGAATTTTAGAACTATTAATACGCTTGTAAAGCGTGAGCCACGAGACTGTTGTCACTCATATTTATCATTAAAATCGACTAATCTGAGCTCAATCACCAAAAATTAATTCAATTTTTAATATTCGTTTTCATTTCGCGCTAGTAAGTGTTAACAAGAAAATTGCACCCAGCAGCGAAACATCAAAAACGTTGAACATCGGATTGTAACAATAGCAAAAATGTATTGTCAGAGTGTCCATTTTTATGTTCTGTCGTCATTGTTTTGTACAATTTTCTTTACTTGTTTATTAAATATTCTAAAATAACTATTAAATTCTTTTGATGCCTAACTAGTGGTAATAGTTTTGTGTGCTTTGTGAGCGGCTATCGGTGAAGTCGTCGGCCATAGGAGGCTGGGTTGGCGGCTTAGCCTGTGTTCTGTCAGTCAGCTATGGTATCCTTGACCTGTTCAATTCCTTTTTAATTGTATTCTCGTATTTTGTGTATTCCTCGTAGCTTTTAACCACTTCATGCCAAATATATAATTTATCGTACGGTGATCCCCTGCTCGTTGCTTTATACTTGCTATCCTCCACATTTGCTTTGTTTCCGTTTTTATAACTTCGCCTAAGGCCAAGCCTCCAATTGTTCAGAAAATAAAATTGCTCTTAACCAGTCGGATAAATGGAGCATCACTAAATTTGTCGAACTTCAAAACCTGACAAGTATGCTCATTCACTGTCGTACTGAACGCAAAATTTCAAGATATGAAATCAGTGTCTCATTTTGCAAGAGTAGGCCTTGACCTATTAATATGTGAAATTGCTGGACTTGATTGTCCGAGACGACCGAAATCATTGTCCGAATCATCTTATTTTTATCATGCTTCCAGAAATCTATACTGAGTCTCATACCTTTTAATTTAAATTATTCTTCTACTATCGAGTCCGCATGTGTTTTGAGCCGTAGTACTAGAAGCTTTAAATATAGAAAAAATGACATGAAATTCTAACAAAAGCTGCTAAAGATGTAAGTCTGTAATTTAAAACGTCGCTAAATTTAGTAAAAAATTTAGGGAGAGTAAACTGTTTTGCCATATAAAAGAATAAACAGTTCTGTAAACTATTCGAATGCATGATGCGTTCCGAGTTCTGATATTTCTTCCTCGTTTTCCTCCGACAGCACTATCTATTATTACTGTTGTGTCGTGTAACTTGTCCTGTCAACTTAATGATAATATTGTTACGCTGATATTTGTACTATAAGCATGGTGGTATTTCTAGTGCGGATAGAATATCGATCGTGAAGTTTTTCTAAGGTGACCAATATAAATAAAGCAACTGTGCGCACCTGGCCTTTACTTTGCAACTCAAGGCTCCTCAAGTCTTGGCTACACAACAACTGGCGACGAGGATTGACAAAGATGGCTCTCAATTTTAGCTCACCTGCACCATTTCTGTCAGCAAGCGGATCACCGGCGGTCTCATGGAACAGATGGCTGGACGCATTCGACTTCTATTGCCAAGAGCCCAAATCTGGACACCCCGACCGGCGGGTGAAAAAGCCCCGACAGTTGAGGCTAGGCGACTGGCGACGGTGTGCAGGAACCATCTACTGCACCTTCTCGGCTTCGAGGGGCAGCGGATCGCCCGAAATGCGATTGTCGATGGTCATACCTTCTAGCAAACTCGCGATCAGCTGGCGACGGTATTTGGCGACCGACCAAATGTGATGTTGGTGCGTCATCGATTCAGGGAGCGACAGCAGCTGCCGGGCGAAGACAGTGTCACGTTGGTCGCAGCGCTACGAGAGCTATCAGCCACGTGTAGCGACGGAACTCTGGCAGACGAAATGATCCGCGACCAGCTTGCCCATAAGACCAGCAGAACTCGGATTCGCGAGCGTCTTCTGACGGAGGACGCCGCCAGACTGACACTAGAGCAAGTAGTTGTCATCGAGACCACGATCGAGGACGCGGCGGCAGGCAGCAAGGCAACAGGGCCCCGGCAACGCATCCGATGCGGACGGAGCCGCGAGGTCAAGGCAAAGTGTCCCACGCACGGCAAGAAATGCAACAGTTGCGGGAAATTGAACCACTTCAGTTAATGCTGCCGCAGCAAGGCAATCCAAGTCAGCGCAGACGAGACTGTCACGATCTACGCGGTCCTTGGCGGCGACGAGATCAGAGTCAAACTGCAGCTGGGCGGCTGCTCGAAGACTTTCAGCCTGATAGTCAACTGCGGCGCCAAAGTTTCTCTGTCAACGAGGCTACGGTGAAAAGTCTGAGCGACATCGATCTAAAGACATCGGCAGTGCAGCTACGAGCTTATGGCGGGAAGGAGATCGGCGTTAAGTACCACGGCCAAGAACTGCAACACGACTTTCACGTCACTAGATCGGGCAAAAATATCGTAGGCCCGCGATTTGATGCAGAAACTAGTTATCCAAGTGCAACTCCAGCCGCACGATTGCAACATCTGGATTGGACGTCGCCAGCGAGTTCTCAGCTGTCTGAACGGATCAATTGGTCTCTTTCTCTGCAGCCAACCAAGAATTAACACGGCCGTGCCTTCGGTTTAGCAGCCGCTGCGCAGCCTGCCACTCGTCAAGCAGGAACAGGTAGGCGAGGAGCTCGACTGTCTGGAGGCAGCAGGCATCATCGAGCGGGTCAACTCGAGCTCATGGATTTCCAATCTGGTCGACGTGCGCGAACCAAATAAGTCACTGATCAGCGACCGACATTCGATGCCGCAGCTGGACGAGATATTCGCAAAGATCAAGGCGGCCGGCAGCCGCATGTTCTCCAAGATCGACCTCAAGGCGGGCTACAAGCAGATGCAGCTACACGAGTCATCAGGTGGCATAACGACCTTCATTACGCACCAGTGCTCATACTGTTACTGCCGCGTGCCGTTTGGTCTAGCGCCTGCTCCGGCGGCTTTCCTGAAGATGCTGGACGACCTGGTGACCCCATCTGCCCGTAGTGGAGCACATATTGGATTCCTTCATCGTCTTCGGAGCAACTGAGGCCGAACACGACTTGAGACTGCGAGCTCTTCTGAAGCGACTGGAGTACGCCGGCCTCACCGCCAGCAAGGACAAGTGCGAGCTGCGGAAGATCCAGATAGAGTTTTTCATCCCAGACCAAGGCTTTCAACGAGCTGCGCGCACCGACGAGCAAGGAGCTACATGTATGCAAAATGTTAATAACTACATGCAACTTTATTGAAATGCTCGTTATGATCTTATTTGAACGTACTTTCCCAGCGGCACTCTTGATTTCTCTGAACTGAAAGACTAGGTAATTTTTTGGGTGGCTCTCTACTTCAATTTAAAAATATAAGCCAGACCCGATCCTTTATATTCTGTGTGGTCCTTTTATTGCAATCTTTCACAATAATGTATACCTTATTTCTGACCGACCCTGTGGGTGGCGGTACAATCGCAATCGCGAACTAACGTGTACTTAAGTTGAAATTCAAATCATTTTGATACATTCGTTTGTAAAGTTTCCATAAATACAATAAACATTATCAATTAATGCTACAATTATTAGAAAAGGATATAGATTTCAGAACCAATTTTGTATTTCAGAGAGTCAGAAATAACAGGTTCACGTGTAATTTATAGTTAAGAGCTCGTAGTTTAGAAGTTAGATTTCGAACTGTTATCTAACAAAACGCTAATAAATGTTTACGGAGGATGTATATGCGATATGAATAAATAATTAAGCCACTAAATATAAAGCCACTAATATCGCCAAACTATCTTTGCTCTACCATTCGAGATTCGATTGATTATCATCTTAAATTGAAATTGCTAATAAGAATCTAAAATCCTGACAGATGAATATCGTAGTACTAACTTTAATAATCAGATATTGGATTACAGTGGCAGGTAAGAAAGCATGAAATGCCGAATACATTGCTGTAAGTTTTGTAATACTTTTCCCACTAACTGTACGTCTAGAATTAGCGAATTCACTTTCGAGAAGTTTTGTTTACGTTAAAAACCGCTAAAATACGAATGTCGGCTACTTTCACAAGCGCTTAACTTGTACTAAACTTGGATTGTAAAGGTTAGCGTTTGTGAAGTTTAGCGCTTGTGAAGTTTTGCGCTTGTGAAGTTTAGCGTTTGTGAAGTTTAGCGCTTGTGAAGTTTAGCGCTTGTAAAAGTAGGTGCTTTCGCTATACTGAAGTTTAGCGCTTGTGAAATTTAGCGCATGTGAAAGTCAATGTCGCTAGCGGTTATGAAAATTAGCGCTTGTGAAGGCGACCCAATATATCTACGTGTACTATAGTGTATTTACATGTAAATCAATTTTCGTTTACTAACTGAAAAACGGAAATACGAGCGTAAAAACAAACCTACTGCGATGTCAGTAACAATGAAATATGTTGTATCGTGAAATATGGCATCGAAGTAATTTGAGTAATACTGAAATGTGTAGCAACTATGTTGATGAACATAAAAATTATTGTGCATGCATACGCTCGTATTTACTCAAAATTCTATGTCCGATGTTATTTCAGATTCCTGCCCGAACGCAGACTTCTATACTTCAACAGGAGCTATTGCCTGTCCTGACAGTGCAAACTCCAGCAGTCTTTAAGCGGGCAACTTGGATGTACGCTGGGTAATCCGAACCTCGGGAACTAAAGTTATTCGCTTTTCGAAACTGGATCTAGAAAAATGCTGCGACAAAATACAAATATTCGTCGGCACCGACACCAACGATACTGATTATGAAAGATTTAGACTGACTCACAGAGCCGACGTAATGTCCGAGTTTTGGGTGACTGGAACAACTCTTATTCGATTCACAACTGACGGTTCAGTGCAAAAGAAAGGCATTCAATTTATATTTGAGTTAAACAACAGGTTTTACTTTCGGGTGAGTTGCTTGAATTTTGAACTAATCATAACACAAAATTATAACCGCTTTTCCAAATTCTACTCACCAATCAGCCGCAACAGAGATAATCAAGCATTGAAGCGGAATTCGATCAAGTCATCCAACCTTCGGAAAAACCATGTACCCAAACAATTTTAATACGGCTTGGAGCTTTTATGTTCAGCCCGGATACGTTATAAAGATAAGTTTCGTATTATTTTAAACGGAGTTAGCCCATGACTGCCTGAAAATCTATGAAGGTATGCTTCCAGACGCAGGAAGCCGCATCTTGGTGAAGTTCTCGGGTGATCGAAGTATTCAAGTGCGCCAGTTTCGTCACAGTGTCACGCTGGTATTCTCGACTAACAGCTGGATAACCAGCATCGGATTCCACTTTAAGTTTTTCATTACTGAAGAAAGTGAGAAATAGTTTTATTTTAATTATTTATAAAAAAGTTATAAATGATGGTAGATCGGTTAATAATTATTAAAAAATGTAGAACTGCCATCTTTTTATCTATTATTCGAATGAGAAAAAAGAAAACTGTGGGTTTGAACTTGGCTTCAGTAACAAATCAATTAGTATATATTAATGAAGCAATGAAGCAATGATGTAAGAAATATTTTTTCTATGACCTCATAAGCTATGAGTTATGGCATTCGCTTTATATTTTTAGATGCCTGCTCGCAGAAAATTGATTTGATTCAAACAGAAGGCACTGTGAGCAGCGAAAGCAACACGAAGGGAGCCATCTCAATGAACTCTGACCAATGGGATCATTGCTGGGTACTAAATACCCTTCTGTCCGTGAAAATTTATTTTCAGGAGCTAAATTTTTTGTCTTCTAGTGACGCCGTTTACATTTACGGTAACACGAAAAGCAGTGCTACCCTGTCTGAGTTCTGGCTTACCGGAACAGTATTGTTGCGATTGAAAGCCAGTTCAAGAAAGTCCGGCGGGAAAACTCTAGCCTTCATGTATAGAATGTTTAATTCGATTTCAGCTGGCTTCCTCGGTGTCAACAATATTCCAGGTAATATAGTTTCTAAAATTAAATTTCCTATTAAAAATCTTTGCCGCAATGGACCCGATGAAAAGAAGTACGTTAAGTTTAAACAGGTTTAGGTAAATTTTAACGCTTATTCTGTATCAATTTTCAGGTATTGGAACTTTTAGAGAGCTTATTAGATCCCAACAGGGGATTCGAAAAAGCCCACCCGCTTACGGCTCATTTGGATACAAAAATATGCTTCAAATATGGAAGATAGAAGCTATGAATAACAAAGTGGTGAATTTACGGCTGAGCAAATTTACTGAAGACTTTGATTTGTCTACCTTACTTGTAATTTCTGGTTTTACAAAACTAGTAAAACCGAATTAACATGAGCATGACATCGAACAAAGTCTTGGAGTACGTCGTGTTCGAAAATAATGGAGTTTAGCGTTGGTGAGTACGGCTACGTTTCATATTTTGCATAGATCCGAAGCCATTTATAACTTCTTGCAGTAGGCTTGAAAGGCTTATAAGTATTCCATATTGGTATTTTATAAAATAATAACGCGCCTAGCAAGCAAGTTTCCGACCATTCTTTAGCAAAAGTACTGAGGCAGGCCCTATTTTAATATTCTCCTTATTCACCTTTGAAAGAACTTATTTCAAATTTCCGTCTGTTATGTCTAGCTACGTATTTTTTTAAATGAAGCATTTGTTTTAGTGAAATAATTTCGTTATAGTCGGAAAAATTATTTTTGTTAAAGTGATACATAAATTTTGTTTCTTCACATCCCACGTACCCTAATCTCCCTCTGCATACTATAAATAAAAAGTGATTTTAGCCGCGGAGTTTCGCCCGCCGTTTCCCGTTTCTTTAATTCGGTTTAAGAAAGCAAAGCGTTCTGACTTAGGGGTTGGGGGTTTTAAAACTCGAAATTTCGCAACGTCGAAAGCACCTTCTTTCACAAGGTCTAAATTTCATGACATCGAAAACTCAAATAGCAGCCACTTTCACAAGGTCGAAATTTCACAACATCAAAAACTATACTGTATGGTTCTTGTTATATTAAGTTTTTGACGTTGTGAAATTTTGAGCTTATGAAGTTTCGACCTCGTGAAAGTGGCTGCTATTTGAGTTTTCGATGTTATGAAACTTCGACCTTATGAAATCTCTCGCTAGAGTTTTCGATGTGAAATTTCGACCTTGTGAAGTTTCGACCTTGTGAAAGTGGCTGCTATTTGAGTTTTCTAACGTTGTCAAATTTCGACCTTGTGAAATAATTTACTTTTCGACGTTGGGAAATTTTGACCTTGTTGAAGCAGCGCCCTCTGACTTGGTACTCTGGGAAGCTGAATTGACACTAGAAGGAAAGAGAGAGAAACCGTAAGAGGACAGAAAGCTTTCGGCCAGTCGGGCAACTCCATCCCAGGATAGCCTAGTTCAGGACTCGAAAAAACGAGAGTAGGAATTTAGTAAGCTAAAAAATTTAGATCAGTGTTTGCCGCTTGACACTGCTACCACGAATACTTCATTGTGCAAGGAGTCTTAACTTGTAGTAAAATCTGGGTAGAATAGCTAGAAGTAGGGCCTACAAAAACTTGGTGGCAGCGTTAGGATATAGTGTATAAACAAATTAGCCCTAGAACACTTGGTGGGATTTATAATCGTAGAGGAAAAGCCCTCGTACAGTACATACTAAGCAATCCAAATTTGAATGGCTACTCAGATTCGTTTCCGGTCTTCATTTTATTTCAGGTCGCAATGTAAAGCCGCTCATTGACACCTGGTCAGGTTCAACCGAAAGTCTTAGCTCTCTCAGAGTACTCGTTCATTCATCCACTGCAGATGCTCAGACCAGCTGCACAATATTTTCTATGTGCTCAGAGCAACCTGTTACTTTTAAAGTAATATTTAACATATTTGTTGTGTTAATTTTATATTGTTTGCGGATGTGCTTTGCTTATTACATGTGCCGATGTTGTGTCATATTTATGCCTTGCAGCTAAAGACTATGTACCAAAACGTAGTCGAATCTGAATTTATAATCGACTCTTCAGCAATTCAATCCATTGGAAATTTCTGCATTCGCAGAATCTCTTGCACTGTCACATGGGCCATTGGACTCCCACGAAAGGTCGAGCAGGAGACAGTATTACCATCACGTGAGAGAAAGTTTTTAATCTCATATAATCTGATCTTAAAAATGAATTAATCTGAGATGTGTTTTATTCCAGCCAACCCAGAGAATATGAAACTCGAATTAGTTCAACCTAGACTGCTGTCATTTGGAATAATTCAATTCCGTGCCATGTCCGAGAACTCCTGCCCTAGTGTAACACATCGATGTGAGCTGAGGACGTCTAATGGTACCATAATTCCCGCAATGCTAATAAAAAAGGTTGGCATTATTTTTTGAATAAAACTGTTGATATAATTACCAGTTTAGACGTCATTTTTTAAAGTTATATTTTATAGGAAATAACGAACACAGTTGCTCCTCGGTGTATTGGAACGTTAACGTCTCTGTTGTCCCTGTTTATTAAACCATCAATTATCTCAGTGTCAGCTATTAGCTGTCGTTTGTTAAACGAAAGCCTCTCCGAAAGTTTTATCCTGAAATCGTACCATGGTGAGTGCAAAGTGCATATCACTAAGAGCATTAAATTGCACTTCACTGTCTGATCAGACTCGATAAACATCAATTTACAGAAGCAGAGCGGAAGAAAATTTTGGAGAGGCCCACGGTATTATTTACAAAAATAGTTGGTGTCCTCGTCATCATTATAATCGCTTTGCTAATTTCGATCACCGCGCTATGCTGCAGACGACGCAGAAATACTCCAGCTCAAACTGCGATGAGACAACCGGCTTCAAAATTCAGGTTTAGTCGCTACGTTACCGAGGATTACGAAAACTCAGTAAGTTAAAAAACTAAAGGACAGATTTAAAATACGGCCTACCTACTAGGGCAGATCTGCCTTACAGGATTCCCACGTTGCCAGCGTGTACGTCACCTAAATCAGCTACCATCGACGAGCTACCAGTCATTTTCAGGATACAGGGCCCGTTCTATAAAGCCATCGTAAGATAAGATCATTCTTAGCTCCTATCTCTGCAGTGTAAAAGTTCCGACGTACGATCGAACTTACGCTACGACAGCTTTATAGTACGACCCCACAGTCATTTCCAGATGATGATGAACGATTTCTACGAGCTACATGTATAATTATAGCTTTGATGCATTCAGATGGCTTTACATACTCGTACATTGTAGCTACTCTGATTCTTCATCATAACCAAGATTTTTGCAAATTTTCTAATTATCTATACCTATAAATGAAAATCCATTATAAATTATTCAATTATCTAATTATCCAAATTAATTATCCAAATACTCCATTCTGTAACTTAAAACTGCGATTTTTGTTTTATATATAAAACTTCTCATGCTTTACAATGTATCTTTTCTGTATGAAATATTTTATTTAAGGTTGATGACTGTAGTTAATTGTTACTCGTAGCATTCTGCCAGTTCACTTTACTGCTTTCTCAACGCAGCTTCAAACAGCGCATTCGAAATAAATCTGTTGTGGCAGCTTAAGTTCTTGTACACCGTTTAGTTTTTCGTCGTTGCGAAAGTCTTAGCGAAATATTTGTCATTTTTGGTAATTAATTCTTCTACTTATATGTATAGCTGCACGTACTTATTGACCTGTTAAACAGATAAAGTTTCCCACTATTTTGTTTCAATCTAGATACGATCTTAATCTTAATCTTACTTAATATTCAAGTTTAAAACGACAATAAAAACGTTTTTAATCTCCCTCGAAGATGTCTGGTTTGTGGCTCGTCGCTCTCGGCTTTGTGCTGGCTCTGATACAGTAGATACATGTAAATATATTAAATAATTCGCAGTTGTTTTCGACAGTATTTCTACCGCTTCCAGTAATTCGACTAAGCTTACTGTCTATACTACCTAATACTACTCCCGTAAATCTAGCCGCATGCCATCGTCAATAAAAATTTAAATGCTAATCCGCACGTAACGAATTTTTAACGCCCCCCCACAGACAAGCCAAGTGCTTGTAATGCTTTGAACCTTCTGTTGCATAAATAAAGTGTCTAAGTCTTTGCAAAATACCCTGGTTTTTAGCTGTCGCAAATATTTAAATTTTTTATGAGGATGGCATGCGGCTAGATTTACGGGGGTCTAATAAATAATAATAGACTGCTACAAAACTTATCAACTTAGCAAAATCGTCACAGTGTAGTAATAATCAAAGCCGAATTACGTAATTCTATTAAGGTCAAAAATTTGCGTGTGTTTGGTATTTTGGGATTTATCATCTTTTAGAAGATCAGAATGTATGTTAAATTAGCAAAACTCAACAAAAATATTGATGACGATGCACTTTTTCCCGAATTCCACGCTCGCACATGGGTTCCAAACTAACTAGCCTACTAACAGCAGGCTATGGGCATTTTTTCTCCTGTTTATGCGAATTATCATAGAATTCATACTAGATATATGATTTTGCCATACTAGCAGACATAATAACATAGGCGCGGCTTTTTGGGTCATAAATCATCGCTTGTGAAGCTGGTCTGACAGCCACCTGCGCCTCACTCAGTGCTGAGGCTGGCGCCGGATGGTCTGAGGGGATGCGCATGATAACTTTTTTTCATCATTTTTGACAGGCCATCAGATTTATGAGGTCAGGGCTTATTGTTAGGATTCACTCAAGCGTGTGACAGCTTTGACAGCTATGCGTTTTACCTCTAAAAGTACTTTAGGATTAGCAATTAGCAATTTCATTTCATTGTCATCACTTTCTACTTAATAAGAGCCTTCTAATGTATATTCTTTCATTAATTTTTGTCATTCCTACGCGAAAAGTCATAAATCATTATGTAGCTATTTTGAGTGATTTATGGCCGCACCTGTTATGTTTTTATGGCTTTGAGGGAACTGATAGGATCTCCCGGTCACGTAACTTTGGGTAGCAACAAGCTCAGCCAATCAGAAAATTCGACGTGCGTTATAACAAATCGGCTCAGCCAATCAGAATCGACGTGTTCCATTATAACAAACTGCGGTCCAGTTGGCGGCTATTTAAACCGGTGTTTTTGGCCCGCTCGAACTGCAACTGGGTGACACTTGGCTCCACCGGCCAGGAACTCGCTCTCTCTCTCTCTGGCCTGACCGTCGTTTCTTGATCTCCGGATTGCGACTTTCCCCGTCATCATCAAGTACGAATTCCCCCGGTCATCAGCAGTGAAAGTCAAAGATAAGAGCATCACCTGCTAGCTATCTGCGAAGGTTGAAACATCAGCATCATCCCGGGTCTACAGTGCGAAGCACTAAGCCGATTCGGTCACTGTGGATTACCTGGTCTCCGGCTGTTGAGTTTCTGATTGGTTGGGTGAGAGGCTACATAGACTTGCTTGATTGGGTGATCCCTTATCTGTCCCCTGTTTCAGTAGCTGGATTAGGCGCACACTTTTGCTCATTTTGTTCAGTAGTGCTGTTACTGAGGTAGAAATTATAGTGAGTCGCTAGTTTAGTTAGGCGCTGCACTAGTCAGCTGTTGCCCTCGCCCCTCGCCCCGGGCTTCTGTCTGCCGCTGGGCAGTTGCCTGTCCCTCCCGCCTGTCCTCTGGCCTGTCCCTCGCCCGTTTGCCTGTCTGTTTGTTTGTCCTCGTTTGCCCCCGTTTGCCTCGTGTTCTTGTTTCGCTGTGCCCAGACAGCTTGGTCTGGCCTGCCTCTGTTTCATTCCTTGTTTGGCATCTCCAAATTTGGAGTGCTGTCCTGTTTTTCCGGTCCCACGGTCACGAGTGCCTTCACTTGTGGGCCTTTTCCCCTTGTCATGTGAGCCAGTCACATGACAAGGCCTTCTTCCTTCTTTAGTCCGAAGTGCAATGATTTCATCATTGTACGCTGGGCTCGTGTTTATGGGGAGATCACGTGCGCCCGGACCCCCTTGCCTCCTCTGAGGCAGGGCCCGCTTGTTTGTTGCTAAAAATAGCAACAGAGTCAGTTATGACTCTCAGTGGGGGTCTTTCGTGCTATGGTGCAATCGATCCTCCCTATAAATGCAGCCCCTCTCATGGCTTGGCTCAGACAAGCCTTTCTGTGCCCTTTCGCTCTCACCCCGCACCAGCCCGGCAGGGACTACTGACGGTGGGCACCTCTGCGCGAGAACTGCTAAATCTGCACGAAGTGCGAGTCTCTTTCTCTCGTCTTAGTTATTTGCTTCTACGAACTCAGCACCTCACCGAAGGCTGCGACTCTGCGAAGCTGGTGGCAGCACTACCTACGCTACGAGAACTAGTTTCTAAGAAACCGGCAGCTAGAGGTCACCGCCCTGCGCCAGGAGACCTTCCAGGCCCTCTCCAGTCGACATCGCAGAAGCCTGTACTTCACTGGTGGCAGCGGTGGGATGGAACGCCTCTAGACAACAACAGGCAAGACAACAAACACTTCAAAATCACTTACTAATAGTAGTCTGAAACTCCAATTCAATCTGAAGTGTGAAGTGATCTAAGGAGAAGGTTAAATATGACAGTTATTTTTATCGGTTTTATTTCTTTGTTCGCCGATGGCTCAGATGAGTAGCTAAGCTAGTAGGCGCCGGTCACAGTGGACCAATGGCAAGGCAGTTCTCAGTCGATCAATCTATCAAATCAGTTAGCGAAATTGCCAATAGTGCAGAATCGGCGCCAGAGATGTACTCTGTGCACTCTAGGTTAGCCAAGCGGCTCGGGTAATGAACCATGCGGTCTCCGATGTTCGAGTTAGCCTATCATCAGCGCTAGGAGAGGCTGGTTGGCGCGTTGAAGGCCAAAAGTACATATCTTCGTATTTAGCAATGTAATAGTACATGTAGCTACCCCATAGTCTCGCCACTGCAAGAATCCCCTACACAAGTCCCCTCTGTACCTGCATGGCCAATGCGACCAAGTCCCAGCAGTGTCCCTTATCATCGGCTATGACTTCGAGATTGACAGCAAAAAGACACTAGTTGGCAGGTAAGTACAAGGCTCCTTCTAGTCGGAAGCCCGATTTCGAGAGTCCCGGTGTGGTGAGCCAGGGCGCACGGGCTGGTGGCAGCGGGTTAGTTAATCTACGGATTAGCGCTAATTTCTACCTTCAAAATTCTCCCTGCTTGTCTCTCGCTGTCCCTCTCTTAGCTATAGGACCTAGACTGCTCGCCACACGATCAAGCTACCATGGGGCTGACCATCTGACATTAGTGGGGGCCAGGACTCTAATTGATTTATTTCTGAGACCTGAGGCCCGAAGGCTTCCCCACAAGGGGGCCCAAAGGTCGAAACCCATCAATAACAAGTACACGTATTTGATATGTACGTAATATTACAATAGAAAAAGAGATCTTTCAGTCCTACTGCCTACAGGCGGTGCAGTAGGGGCTGATGCTGTTGCTGCAGTTACGAGCACAGTTCTAGCGACGAGGCTACTTGGCTTTTCGTCAACTGCCTGCTCGCTGATGCAGGAGGAGAGGAGATTAATTATAAATACCAAATTAACCAATATTTAGGAAAACTTCCCTATAAGTTATATAGGCCTTCCTACAGTATATTCTCAGGCGAGTTTTTCATATCAAGAATCTAAAAAAAATGATGCGCTCATTGTAATTCACTGTTCATGCCCGGTGTATTAGCTATGTAATTAATTAAACAACTGTTTTTCAGTAATCTTATTACGCATTTCCGTATAACAACTGTCATAATCTCTCACAATTCCTCTCATAATTTACTGTTTAATTTTTCTAGAGAATAATAGTCTAATTTACAAAGAAATTTTCGAGTACATTATATTTAAGGTCAAAACGTATATACAATAGCCTGCAGTGCGCTGCAGAGCAGATGTACCAAACTCACCTTAATGAGCGTTATTCACTCACAATCTGACGGCTTTCCTATTAAACAAAGCGCCATTCTGTTACTATATTTATTCAGAATACAAATAGACACTTTATGAATATTTATTTCCTGGGTAACTTTTAAATTGTCGCTCTTTAATTTAGTTACCTAGTAATATTGAGAGTTTCCTATAGCTGCGAGGCATACATGCAGTAGAAATTCATAAATATAGGAAATCGATAAGCATGAAAATTCGGACAGACTTCCGTCCCAGCTCCTTGATAAATGCTGGAGACATACAAATCTGCATATTTCACTGTGGTGCAAAGGTAGGAAAATTGGAACAAAGCAGAAATATAATACGTGTGCAACAGTCTGTCCCAATAGAAGCAATGTGCTTTAGAACTGGATTGAAAAAAGCAACCATCATTTCGTTTCTTCTAATGGTCAGCTACCTAGATCAAATAGCCGGTATGTAAAAAAACTCAGATTAGCGACGCCAGCATAAACGGGCCATTTAAATCAAACTACGTCGTCTTCTGCTTATTTTGACAAATACTCGTACTCTTATTCTTACAGGCTGTTCAGACGAGCACGAGTATTCATCCTATGGCTCAATGGAATGCCCGGCTTGGTGGAGCACGTATTCGAACTACGAAAATGTTAAATGGATTATTCAAGTTCAAGGCGTAGTTAGTATTACATTCAGCAGGTTTAGCACTCAGTCGTATCATGACAAAGTTTCGATATACGAGAGGTCGACGCATTTTTTTTACTCAAACCGGGAATCATTTCGTTTGTCAGGATCAGGTTCAGATGTTCTGTACTCAGAGTACTTTCTGACAGGGCCTGTCTTCGCTCACTTTACCAGCGATGGATCGTACACCTATTCCGGAATCAAGTTACATTACTCTAGAAGGTCATATATCAGCTCCATATCCGGTGAGAGTATTAGTAGTAGTAGTAGTAGTAGTAGTAGTAGTAGTAGTACTAGTAGTAGTAGTATTAGTAGTAGTAGTATTAGTAGTAGTAGTACTAGTAGTAGTAGTAGTAGTACTAGTAGTAGTAGTAGTAGTAGTAGTAGTAGTAGTAGTACTAGTAGTAGTAGTATTAGTAGTAGTAGTAGTAGTAGTAGTAGTAGTAGTAGTAGTAGTAGTAGTAGTAGTAGTAGTAGTAGTAGGGTCTCGTACGAACTCGTAGTAACCCGTGCACTGGTTGATGCTGTTCGGTGCTAATTTTTTCTTCAAAGACAAGTTAAACTTCTAAACAGCCAGATCTTTTGCAAAAAAAATTCAGCCTCGACCGAGCTAATCAAACAGAGTAGCGGATGGAGGACTAGCCATCCGAATTTCGGTGGGGGAGTCCAGTATCCCAACAACTTCAAAGTGGCTAAAAGCATTTATTGCCAATATGGATATTTCGTCAGAATTCATTTTTCGGAGTTTGATACAGAAGAAGACAAAGATGTTTTAAAGATTAGTTACGGTGATTTCCAGCAAACTAATGCGGCCACACTTTTGTCATTATCGGGACAACTTAGCAGTCTGCCAGTTCTAAACTTTCCACACAGTGTCACTCTCGAGTTCGCAACTGACCGATCGGGCAGAAGAAAAGGGTTCAAATTTTCCTTCAGTGTTCAACGAAAGCGTATGTTCCTGAAAATATTTTGCTTTGAGAGGTTTTTTTTATATTTTTTTATCCTATGTACATTAGGAATCTATTATCATCTCTGTTACACATACTGTCACACAGTCAGATAAGAATAGCTAATAAAATAGATTCATAAAACCGAGCCGAGCCGAGCCGTGCCATTTTAATGTATTTAAGCACATGGCATGTACGAATGTACAGTTGTACATAGAATAAAAAATAAACATAGAATCCTCATTTTCTGGATGAAAAGCTATATGAATATTAATGGAGCTATACCAATAGAATATCAAAGGCACAAAATATTGTTGTAGGGCTTCTTGGCTTCTCTGTCTAATCCTATCACTGCTGCAACCAAATTCTGTTACAGGGTAAACTTTCGCCTGTGGTTTAATCACAACGTTGCTACCAAGATCTGTTACAGGGGTCTTGGGGGAGGGGAAGTTATGGAATTCTTGGGATTTCTGAAAGATATGCTAGTTTTATTACTAATAGGAGTAAGCCAATGGTTGCTCCTGGTGGCGTGAGTGTCCGAGCGGCAAGACACTGTCTATATATTAAAGTTGTCCGAGGGAGGGCTACGCGGCGGATCAGAGTTGCCTGGTGGATTATCGCACAGTGGGATTTTCTAATAATTAATAGGGAATGTCTTCATAGGGAAGAGTCTGCTCAATGAAATTGTTAAGAGAAAAGGGGAGGGCTAAGATTTCTAATAGTTAAACTTCCAAGTAGGGGAACGGAATACCGGGTCAGTCGGAAGTTAGAGTTCGACCAAATAACTGGGCAACAGTAGGTCTGGATAGGGAGTTGGCGGAACTTCAGGTCAAATTCTGGGGTTTGGGGTTAGGGGAAGAGAGAGGGACGAAACTCTTGTTCACTGGGGAAGGGGGGGTGAGGTAATTACTGCGCGTGTTTGCGGGGTTGAAAGGGGGAAAAGGCTGTACGCTTATAGCTGAACAGGTCCTTCTTGGGGAGGGGGGGGGGAGAGGCTGTATGCTTCGGCTGAGCAGGCCTTGGGAGAGGGCTGAGCGCCTAAATAAAGAACAGTGAGTCAGGCAATGCTCAATTAAAACCTTTGCTAGCTAACAGAGAGTGCTAGACGAGGCCGAAGATGGTCTCCTGTCAATTATTTCGCTTGTATTTATATGTTTTTCAGCAAAAATGGCGGACATGTTTAAACAAAAATTCCACTAAGTAACATATTTACTATTATTAATGGTATGTGAATATCTATGACTAAGAAAATAATATTTTTACGTTTATGGATGTCAAGTTTTTATCAGGAACAAAATTTGTGCGTAAAGAAGGCAACGTGAATACAGTTATTATTAAGCACCCGCCACAATTGGCCTTCCTGAAATAAATTTTTAAAATGAATTTTAATGAGTGCAAAAATTTATACGATTAGGAAAAGAAAAAGAAAAAAACTACATTATTGCAAAAAAATACGAATTTGACTGTTCAGTTATATACGCATTTCAGTTCACTCAAATGAAGCGAAATTCTTCAGGTAGCCGGTCCGGGTGTGGCCATCGGCACTTGTAACCGAGCCACTGAACTTCTTTGACGACGTTCTCAGTGTTGTACTCACGACGTTCTCGATTTAAATCGCTCAACGCGTATACAGTGGCGCGTCGCCAGGCAGCGAGGGCCTGATTCAGCGGCATTTGGCGCAACATGCGCAGAGCGGGCCGAACGTCCTCGCGCTGAGGGAAATCGCGCCCGTCAGGTCGAAAATGAGCTACCCGAATTAGATACAGTTTCAGCGTGGTGACGTGATGACGGAATTCGGCTCGTTGGTAGTCGGGCAAATTGGCCACTACATTACTGTAATACTCGCCGAGGTTCTGGGGCGGCTGAGGCTGGGCTCGCTGAGCTGGTTCGGCCATCAGAGGCGGAATCTCAGCCTTAAACGATTCGCTCTTGACAATCGGGTCGGTCAAAGATCTGTGCCGTGGCTGATGCTGCGACCGCATACTGTAATCTTCAGGCGGCTTTACGATCGGCGAACGAGAGCGTTCTCTGGGGTCGGCAGTCGAGGAAACGGCGGCGGCTCGGGAGTCGCTAGTAGGTGACGGCGAGCCAGTTCGTGGGCCAAGGCGACCGGACTTCACTATGTGCGGCGCCTCCTTCAGGGAAATCACTTTTGATCGATTGCTACCTGGGGGCTGACGTTGCACGGCCTCAGGGTCGAGGGGAACTGGGGCGTCAGCTTGCTTTTGCAAAAGCTGGGCGCGCTTCTTGGGCGTAGCTGCAGGGGGCGGCTTAGTGACGACTGAAGCTAATTTTGGCTTGTGACACGGTAGGTTGGGCCTAGTGGCTTGCCTCATTGGCGCTGGCAGTTCATTCTCATCATTGAACTCACTATCATCGCTATCGCTTAGGGATAATTCGTCTTGTAGACGTTTGAGTTCTTCGGGATTCATGACGGATTGCAAGGTATAATTCGGATCGATAGCGGGAAGATAAAAGTCGAGTTGACAGTTAGTGTTGTGCAACCAAAAGCTTTTGTATTTACTATCCGTTTAAGTCTGTTATTTGATACTTCTTTGTTTTCGTAACCCACCTCAATTTCTGTGTTCTTTGTGCTCTCATTCTTCTCTGGATCGATAAATTGAGGGGTTCTTTGTGCATAGCAGGGGTCTAGTCGAGGGCTTTCTTTGTCTAAAATTTGGGGTCTGTCGGGCGAATGGGGACGGCGAGGGTGGGGTAGGAAGGTGTAGACGGGCTTAAAACTCTAGGTTGCGCAAGAATCTTATTGCTAATAGTAGGCGGTCTAGATGACAGTTGCAACGCTGTTTATTTTGGGGTGGGGGCCTTAAATTGTAGGGATGACGGCGTGGGGGTTCGGGATCTCGCGGGGCAGAGGGGGGTTGGAGCTTGGGGGCAGGAGAGGGGGGTTGGGGCTGAGGAATCTCTTCGTTCGGGGCCTCACTCTCTGAGTCATCGGTCATTTCATTCTCTTCCTCTGTCTGGGCTTCACTCCATTCTTCTGGCTGGATTTCATTATCTTCTTCTTCTAACTCTTTATTCTCTGCTTCTCTAATTTGGCATTTCCAATTAATTTCTTCGTCATCGGATTCTTCTTCAGATTCAACTGGTTCAGGCAAGGTTAGTTTTTGGGAATTTCGGCTGGGTTGGCCTTCCTTAATTACAGGTTGTCTCTTAGGTTTAGTAGAGGCGGGAATTGGAGCGGGAGTGGGAACGGGAGCTGAATTAGGGGCAAGATCAGGGGTATCTCGCTGGCCTTCCTTAGTGATTTGTTCTGGGGTTGAGTTCGGGACTGGAGTTAAGTTATCTCGATGCACAAGCATTTCTCTTCCTACTAATTCTCCTTCTTCTTCCTTCTGGACTTTGAAAACCACTTCTGATAGTTGGGCTAAAACTCTAAAGGCGGATCTCTTCTTTCGGTGGAACTTGTGGGATTCTTCGCTATCTAACTGGGGGTTATTAATTAAAACTAGACAACCTATGGGGACTCTCGGGGGGAGCTTATTGGTTTCAGCGGCGGTCTGTCTTTTCTCTACTACTTTTTCTAACTTCTTCTTGACTATCTTATGGGCTTCCTCTAATCTTTCGGCATGCTTAGTAATGTAGGCGGGATAGTCAGCGTGTTCTGCTGTACTTCTGATCTGGGTGTCTAGAGGTAAGGTGGCTTCTCTGCCAAATAATAGGAAGTGAGGGGAAAAACCTGTGGTTGAATTGGGGCTGGTGCGGACTGCTACTAGGGCTGCTGGAATTAGTAAATCCCAATCACCATGATCCTTATTGATCAGACAGGTGATGATTGACTTGACTTGCTTATTGAAACGTTCAACTAGTCCATTAGATTGGGCATGGTAGGGGGTAGTGAAGGTGTGGCGAATATTATAAAGTTCGCAAAAAGCTTTAAATTGCTTATTAGCGAAAGTTTTTCCATTATCTGTGTGAATCCACATTGGCTGTCCATATTCTGCTACTATTCGTTCAAGTAGTATCTTGATAACCGTGTCTGATTTTTGGTTTCTAATGGGAAAAGCAAAGGGGTATCTAGTTGTGCTATCAACAACTGTTAAAACATATTTATGACCTCGTTTACTTTCTTTTGAGATTGGGCCGATGATATCTATATGCAGGCGGCTAAATGCTTCGCCAATGGGGAATGACTGGACTGGGGCCTGAACAAAGTGTCCTTTCTTGCTCTCAAGGCAGGGGATGCACTTAGCAATTAATTGCTCAACTGAAGTGCTCAGTCCGGGTCGCCAAAATCTTTCTCGGATTCTCTGGAGCGTCTTATCTCTTCCTAGATGTCCTGCGAGGGGGCTGCAGTGTAGGTCGGTAAAGACTGCTTTATCTAGGGATGGGGGCAAAACTACTTTGTCTTTTCCGTCTTCAGTAATTGTTAATAATTCGTTATCGATTTTCATCAGTGCATAATGCTTGCTGATTTTTTCTGGCACGTCCGGTGATTTGGGGGGTTGGCTCAACTTCTGTTTCTTGGCTTCTAACAGAGCTTTGATGATGGGGTCAGCAGCTTGGGCTTCTTGGATTTGTTCTTTCTTCAGGGGGCTGGGGAGATAATCAGTTAACAATTTCTCGCACTTTCCTGTCTCTTCTTCTACTTCTACTTCTCTACCTGAGACATTCAGCTGTATCCTAGATTCGGGATATTCAGGCTGGGTCTCGCTTTCTGTCAGAGCTTCAGGTGACTGGGACATGGGGTTGTCCTTAGTTTCAGCGGGAGCACTCTCATCTCTCAGGGGAACAGGGGTTAACTTCTCAACTTTCTCAGGGATTGGCTCAATTTTCTTAAAATTTTCTTCAAATACTTCAGGGGTTTCAAGGATCGCTTCAGCAGGCTCAGTGGCTGCGTCAGGGACTTCAGGTGCTGTTTCAGCAAGTTCGGGGGCTGCTTCAGGGGATATTTCAGGGGCTTCAGCTATCTCAGCTGGTCTTCGCGACAATCCGTCGGCATTGGAATGTTTTGCGCCGCTTCTGTGTTCAATGTCGAACCTGAATTCATTTAGGCGCTCTATCCATCTTCCTAGGATTCCGGTTGCTTCTGTCTGTCTCATGAGCCAAATAATCGCTTTATGATCAGTTCGGGCTAAGAATTTCTTGCCGATCAGATAAAATCTGAAATGCCTCATAGCGTCGACAAGGGCTAACAATTCTTTCCGAGTAATGGGGTATCTCTTCTCTGATTCCTTCATTGCTCTACTAAAATAGGCTATTGGTCGCTCTATGCCATCACTCTGGATTTGGCCAAGGCATGCGCCAATCCTGTCGTCACTGGCATCTGTGTCGAGCACCATCTTCACATTTTCGTCTTCGACATATTCGGGGTAGGCTAACACTTCAGTGGACATCATTCGCTGCTTCAGGGACTCAAAGGCTTCGTCATGCACTTTGCTCCACTTAGATTGGAAATTCTGGACTCCTTTTCGAGTTAATTGGAATAGGGGGTGAGCCACTTCGGCATAATTTTTCACGAATCGGCAATAATAATTGCATAGGCCAAGAAAACTGCGGAGTTCTTTTACGTCTTTGGGACGGGGCCAAGTTCTGATAGCTTCTATTTTGGCTTCATCTGTTCTGATGCCTTTTCGGCCAATCACGTGTCCTAGATATTTCAACTCGTGATGGAAAAGATTGCACTTTTTGGGTCTCAACTTCAGACCTGCGGCAATTAATCGCTTAAACACTTCTCTTAAGTGCTCTAAATGGTCGGCAAAATTTTGGGAGTAGGTTATTATGTCATCAATATAGGACATGGCGAACTTATGTTGGATTCCTAATAGTACTAAATTCATTAGGCGTTGGAAGGTTCCAGGGGCATTGGAAAGTCCTTGGGCCATCACTTGATATTCAAATTGGCCTCTAGTTAGGGTGGAGAAGGCGGTTCGATGCTTATCTTCTTCTTTGATGGGGACTTGCCAGTATCCTGAGTTTAAATCAAGGCTGCTAAAGTATTGGCTACCAGTCAGGTGGGAGAAGGTCTCTTGAATATTGGGGAGGGGGTAGGGGTAGTAATTAACTCTTGAATTGAGCACTCGGAAATCGCTCACAATTCTGATAGAACCGTCTTTCTTGGGGACAATTACTAGGGGGTGGAGTAGGTTGAATAGCAGGGTCTAATTAGGTTTTTGGCTAGCATGTCATCTAATTGGGCGTCAACTTGCTTTTGCAAGTGTGGGGGGATGCGTCTAGCTGGGATTCTAACGGGGGTGGGGTCTTTGATAGAGATTTCGTGGGTTACTAAGTGTGTCAGGCCCATGTCTAATTCATTCTGGGAAAAGGCTTCACGGTTTTCTTTCATCAAGTCGATGACTGCTTTTCGCTGTTCATTCGACAGTTCAGGGCCAAGGCTCACTTCATCAATCCAGGAATCTTCAGTACATTGAGTCTGGTTGACTTTCACAGGGGGTTGGGAGCTGGGGGGTTGGGTTTGCCAATAGGTTAGGTCTTTAGCTTTCATGGGTCTGGCTAGGCCAATTAGGGAAGTTTTAGTTAGATTCACGTCTACTGGGTGACGGTTAATAATTTCAACAATTCCTTTGCCTTCTTTCATAGTTACTAGGGTTGGAACCATTTCTAATGAGAAATCACGGGTTCGGACAGTATCGCCAATGGCTTCAATGGTCATGGGAGTGCCATAATTCGATTCACAATTCTTGGCTAATTTCACGGGTATTCGAAGGGCACTATTAGCTGGGATGATTACTCTTTCTTGAGTATAAACTCGACAAACTTTCACGGGGAGGCGGGTATACTGCATGGGTATACAGGTACCTTCATTAAGCACTAGCATTCCTTTGGCTAGCTGAATGCTTTCGCATTGGGATAGGAAAAATTCCATACCTAGAATATTGTCACAATCATGTCGGCATAGAAGGAAATCAACTTCGATTTGGATATCGCCAAACTTCACTTGGGCGGATACTTCTCCTTCTAATTGAACTGGGGTACCGTCAAATGTACTAATGCTTTTGCTAGTGTCTCGGATTTGATCGGCACGGAATAGCTTAGACCAGGTTGAGCGGCTCAGGAAATTATTTCTGGCGCCTGTGTCTAGCAAGAAATCAATCGATTCTTTCTGGATTTCGCCGACAATTACAGCTTCATAACCTTCTAGCTTAGTCAGGTCGATTCGGGATGGGGAGTTGGGTTTTGGCTTTCGTCGCTTCTTTGAGCGGGTTTCAGCACTGAATAAAGCATTATTGGTTTTAATCGCATGGGATACATGGGGTGCAAGCGCAGTGGGTACATGGGGTGCGGACGCGTGATGAGCAGAAATCGCATTGGTTACATGGGAAGCAGTCGCGTGAGCTGTAGTCGCATGGGGGTCATTGTACACATGGGGGTCAGGGGGGGCATTTGGCATGGCATCGTCGATTTCGTCAAAGGCAAGAAGTGAAAAATTATTGGGGGAGACAGATATCGCATTATTCACAGGCATTGGCTGTACATGGGAGGTTTTGCGGGGATAACGGAAACCGTACTGGGGAGGTTGCCGGTATTTTGGTTGGGGGGCATTTTCGAATGATGGGGAGGCCGGAGAGTAAGCAGAATTTTGGCCTGAGGGGCGTGGCCTCTTAACTCGACCCTGGCTTCTCAGTTTCCCGACTTCTGGGAGTCACGGGGGTTGCGGAACTTCAGCGGCTCATATCTTGGGTTAGGGGGCTGACGTTCATTTCTTCTTGGGGGTTCACGTCTTGGCGGTTGGTTCATCAGCTGCTGGGGTGGCTGTCTGAACTGCTGCTGGGGTTGCGGTCTGTACTGCTGAGGAGGTGGCAGTCTATACTGCTGAGGGGGTGGCTGTCTATACTGTTGCTGGGGGTAGGCTTGGGGTGGCGGAGCGCTTTGCGCTGCTAGCTGCTTCTTTAAGTCCTGGATGACTCGTTCTTGGCGATCAATCTGGTTCTGCTGATTGATGATCAACTGGTCAGTTCTGCCTTTATACTCCTCTTTTTCTTCCTTAGTCACTCGGATTCCTCCTTTGTGGGACATCTGATAAGCAGCTTCAATTCTGCGCAGCATTCTGCGGGCGGCTTGGAGACTAGCCGGTTGGGCAAAGATCAGCTTCTCACGGGTGTCGGGAGGGGTTCTCACACCTTTAATGAACTGTTCGACCAGTTCTTCCTCTCTCTGCTCAGCATCCATGTTCAGGAATGCGCGGGAGGCTAACTCTATCAGGGCATCGGCAAAGCTGTCAGTGGATTCATTTCTGCCTTGGCAGCGATTCCTAAACTCTTCGCGAAATTCGGCGGAACTACCTACTTTTCCAAATCTTTCGATTAGTCTTTCTTTGAACTCTTCATAGGGGAGATTAGCTGGGAGGTTGAGGCGTTGAACTGCTGCAAACGCAGTACTCAGGTCTAGATTGGTAAGCAGTTCCTGCTTCCGGTTTTCTTCTTCTATGCCTTCATTTTCACATCTCTGGTCAAATGCGGTAAGCCAGACTCTAATATCTTGGCTGGGAAGGTACTTCTGGATTTTCACATGTCTAAGGGGGCCTAATTCGAGTCGGTTGCGGAGCTCTTCAGCTAATAGCGCAAGGGCTTCATTGATTCCTGCGGCCATTGTATTTCGGGGATAGGGGATGGAAAATTATACTGGGGTTTGAGTGCGCGTTTCACCAGATTCCAATCCCACCGCTGCCACCAATTTGTTGTAGGGCTTCTTGGCTTCTCTGTCTAATCCTATCACTGCTGCAACCAAATTCTGTTACAGGGTAAACTTTCGCCTGTGGTTTAATCACAACGTTGCTACCAAGATCTGTTACAGGGGTCTTGGGGGAGGGGAAGTTATGGAATTCTTGGGATTTCTGAAAGATATGCTAGTTTTATTACTAATAGGAGTAAGCCAATGGTTGCTCCTGGTGGCGTGAGTGTCCGAGCGGCAAGACACTGTCTATATATTAAAGTTGTCCGAGGGAGGGCTACGCGGCGGATCAGAGTTGCCTGGTGGATTATCGCACAGTGGGATTTTCTAATAATTAATAGGGAATGTCTTCATAGGGAAGAGTCTGCTCAATGAAATTGTTAAGAGAAAAGGGGAGGGCTAAGATTTCTAATAGTTAAACTTCCAAGTAGGGGAACGGAATACCGGGTCAGTCGGAAGTTAGAGTTCGACCAAATAACTGGGCAACAGTAGGTCTGGATAGGGAGTTGGCGGAACTTCAGGTCAAATTCTGGGGTTTGGGGTTAGGGGAAGAGAGAGGGACGAAACTCTTGTTCACTGGGGAAGGGGGGGGTGAGGTAATTACTGCGCGTGTTTGCGGGGTTGAAAGGGGGAAAAGGCTGTACGCTTATAGCTGAACAGGTCCTTCTTGGGGAGGGGGGGGGAGAGGCTGTATGCTTCGGCTGAGCAGGCCTTGGGAGAGGGCTGAGCGCCTAAATAAAGAACAGTGAGTCAGGCAATGCTCAATTAAAACCTTTGCTAGCTAACAGAGAGTGCTAGACGAGGCCGAAGATGGTCTCCTGTCAATTATTTCGCTTGTATTTATATGTTTTTCAGCAAAAATGGCGGACATGTTTAAACAAAAATTCCACTAAGTAACATATTTACTATTATTAATGGTATGTGAATATCTATGACTAAGAAAATAATATTTTTACGTTTATGGATGTCAAGTTTTTATCAGGAACAAAATTTGTGCGTAAAGAAGGCAACGTGAATACAGTTATTATTAAGCACCCGCCACAATATCAAAAAAATGATCATTGAGTCTACCTACTATCGAAAAAATAACAGCTTATGAGCTAAAAAATGAAAAGTTTCTATCTCTTTGGTGTATTTTTTCGAAAAAAATTTCTTTGTCTGTCTAATTGACTATATAGTCATTGAGCTTAACCCTACCGAATTCACAGCGACAGGTGGCTTAAGCATAGTGCTCAATCGTTGGAATGGTTTCGCATCTGGAGCAGCATTCACTCTGCAGCTGCGACCAGCATACACAAATGCTACTGCTACCTGCAACCTGCAGAATGCTTGCGCGCACTATGTACGAATTGGCGTAAAGGTAAGTACCAAAAGTGATCGACATCGTACTTATGTTTTTCTGGAATCCTGAAATTGATTTCACTAGTAAACTAAGAAAGAAACTTAAAATTTCAGGCAAAAATATCTTGGGTTGCCTCAAACATTAAATACTTTCTATTTGACCTGTCAGCTGCTAAAGAAGTTTCTGGAAATTACTGCATCCGTTCTGTCGCCTGTACAGTCAAATTGTCTTCAGGAGAAAGTTTACAATTGAACCGAGCCTTTTCTACTTCTGAATGTATGTAGGTTCTGCCCCCATTTCTAAACTGTTAATTTTTTTATTTTATAAAAAAACTAAGAC
>NIVC01000829.1:0-107500 GCA_002269645.1 Macrostomum lignano | reverse complement strand
TCGATCTGTGGAGTTTGTTTAATAAGATTTGATGTCTCCTGCTAGTTAGCTAAACCTGGTTTGACGAGGGAAGAGTTGATGTAATTATTGATTTTTAGTTCGTCCCTTAAGCACTCCCAGATACATTCATTATACAAAGCTGGATATGTAAAAGTAGGCTAATGTACCATGTCATTACTAAGTGTACAGAAGAAATTTTATATTCTTTATAAATTAAGAATGGCCCCTTGTGCATGTAACAGTATTCGAAAGCAAGCAAAACTACATTGACTTTTAAAACTGCCTTCGGAAATGTTAACGCAAAAAAGTTGCGTCATCACGCACGACGTACTTTCTGCTGTTAAATTTTGTTTTTGGCGTATTCTGTTCACTTTAAATTCATGGACATGATCGCCACACAAGGGGACGCGCCCCATGAGATTTGATCACATTTTATTTTTTATATGAAAAAACACATCATCATGTATATATACATGTACCTTAGTAATAACAGGTACAAAATTTTCTGGATCCGCACCTGTTCGGCTGTTCACTGATTTAACCCCTCCCCCGCAAACCCAAGTCAAATTAAGCCTCATGAATGGTCAGACGGAAAATTGAGAAAAGCAGCATTGTTCTAAACCATATAAATATATCCAGCTACTATAAATTCAAAGTAAATGATTTTACTTATAAAAAATTCTGAAAATCATGGTAAAACACTAAATATGTACATGTACTAAGGACAAGCATTTATTATAAATCACGTATTATAAATGCATTATTTTTGGAGCAGTAATTTACTTCACATCTGTAAAAAGAATAATAATTAATTTATAATATAGGAAAACTTTGTTTTTTGTTTTTGTTTTTTAAGCAAACTTTGAAATACTTTACGTAAATATGCAAAATTTTAAATTCTTTCAAAATAACTTTGTTTTAAACTTTAAACTATTTAAAATGTCATTTTTCTACGACTTGTACTATCGGCCGTCGTATATATATGACACGACACGATACGAACGATTATATTAGCAGTAGCAGTGGTAAACAGTTTCATTATTTGAAGTTCATTCAACGCATATGTTAGGTAAATAAACAGGGTAGTACCGTAGGCGTAGCTCAGATTTTGGAATTGGGTGTGACAAATATGGCTGTGGGACAAATGCCTAAAACTGTAAAACATACATGCGCAACCTCCAAAATTCGGTCGGCCGTGCGACTTAGTTTCAACAAAAAATGCGACGTAGTTTTTGGCCAAAAATGCCACCTAGCTACCTGTGAAAGAAACCCTAAAACAAAATTAACGCAATTTTGGGTAAACGACAAGAGCAAATTGACTGTCTTATAAGGGCTAAATGCCTCGTCATCTAATTAGTAATACGTCTATTTTTGGGATAGGCATTTTTGCGACTTACCTTGGTTGGCCGACTGTTGCGCATGTATGGTAAAATAATGAAAATATTGTTGGAGGAACAGGAACCTAGGCCTACATATATACCTGCTGCTGAAATCGACATAATTGCCTCAGGCCTAGGCCTACTTGTTAATTTTCAAAAATTTAGTTCACCTTGTCCTTAATTTTTATTGCTAAAAATAGAAAAAATACCTGAAATATGTGTGATGTAGGCTACATCCAGGAATCCTGGGTTCAGCAAAATGAATCGGCATCAGTGTTTCCCACACTGTATCTGGTTAAGCCCTAGTGATTGCCTAGACTCCAGAGCCAGAGCACCTCAAAGTTAATGAGCTAAATGACTTACTTTTTAAATATTTTTTATAAAAGTCAAGTATATATAACTCTAGGTTTTTAGTACATTGATTGTCATTGGATAGTCAAGAAATACCCCATAATTGGCACAAGTATTTTCTATAGACATAAAGTATGCTATGTGACATTTTTTGCTTAAATGCTACATAAGAGAAGAATTTTTATCTACATTGTATGTCAATAGGCCTACATTTTAGAAGAGATAGATAGAAAGGAATCTAATACTAGATAATATAGTTATATAGGGAAATGATGAGATGGATATACCAAAAAGTTATAAATCATAGATTCACATAGGCCTGTAGTAGGCCTATTAATAATTATGGCGCTAACAGTAGGCCTAGTTTAGAAAAGTGTAATGGCATATCAAAAATTCTTGCTAGCCTTTGCTACCTATAATGCATGCTACATAGGTCTAGCATATGACTACTAAAGATATACAAAAATGTTTCTAAATATAATCTTTAAAGGTATATATAAATTGAAGCAAAATAATTATGCAATTTAATTATTTTGCAAATTAGCAATTTTTGCTATTTTAGTTTCAGTTTATTAAAACTGCAAATAGCCTAAAAAGTTTTTGCAAAGCTAAGGACAACTAGGCTAATAAACCTTTTTAATTTCTAGACTTTTGTATTAGGAGACCAGAGACCCTTGATATATAGGGGCCTAGTCATTATAAGCCCTAGTTGTTAAAGATAAACAAAAATTGTGTATTTAATTTAATTTGGAATTGGAAACAAAAAATTTGTTGTCATTTTTGATTTTTCTATGAATTCCATTTAAATCGATATATTCTATAAACTTGAAATATGGTATTTAATTATATATGTGTATATATAGATTTCTGAAAGGTCAAATAAGGGAAGTTTTTGATACTTTCATGTTTAATATAATTACTTCTACTGTGCTAATTAACACCTTGTTTTTTTAAATGATTTTCTCCTTGCAGATAAAAATTTTCAAAATATGCATATATAATAATTTCAGATGGCTATTCGAGATTCTGACAGTGATAAATATTCATTTTCAAATGCCAAGTGAGTTTCTGTTTTTAATCTTTTTATATAGAAATGCTCAAATATTTCAGTCAAGAATATGTATCCAATAATTCACTTTTTGCAGCTTGTCATCATATATATTTCTCCTTTTGGGAGTAAAGTTTCTTAAAGCAGTTGGCCTATTTCTGACCTATGACTTGTTAAAACTTGTGAATATTGTTCACTTATTGTTCTTCTTGAAACTATGGTAAGCTGTGTGCACATTTTATTGTCTAATTTTATTGCAGAACAGTAGAATTTAATCTGATACAGTTAGATACTTGATATAAGCCTAGTAGTCAGATTAGATTTAATCACGAGATTTAGAGATTAGATTAGACTTCATCATGAAATTACATTGGAAGTCATCGTGGGATTAGATTAGACTTCATCGTGAGATTAGATCAGACTTTATTATGAGATTAGATTAGACTTTATCATTAGATTAGATCAGACTTCATCGTGAGATTAGATTAGCTTTCATCGTGAGATTAGATAAGAATTCATCGTGAGATTAGATTAGATTTCACCAGGAGTCAGGAGATTAGATCAGACTTCATCGGGAGATTAGATTAGACTTCATCGGGAGATTAGATTAGACTTCATCATGAGATTAGATTAGACTTTATCAAGAGATAAAATTATACTTCATTATGAGATTAGATTAGACTTCATCGTGAGATTAGATTGATTTCACCAGGAGTCAGGAGATTAGATTAGACTTGAGAATGAGCTCGGAACTGATATAAAGTCCCAACATGCCTCACTCCAATCCTCAGCACTGGCCTGTTCCAAGTGGTCATGCACAAGCCGCTGTCATCCGGAGTCCTGTCTCGCACTCGCTTCTCTCGCGTGCTCGCCCGGGGTCTTCTTGGCTGCCTGACGGACGGCTTGTGGCTTCTCGGCTTGAGTCTGTGCGGCCCCCTTCGCTGCATCCTGCTCTATGAGCATGAGGACTTACTGGTGCTGAGCGCTGTCCGCAGTCTGTGCTGCAAGTCCACCACGACTGTTGCGACTTCGTCAGCCGGCGCCTCCTCCGCTTCGTTGCCAGCCCGTCGGGGTGGCGCATTCTTTGTTGGCGCCGTTCTGGCGCTGCTGTTTCTGGATCACGACAGCGCCGCAGCCGCAGTTGGAGACCAGGCCGGACCAGCGGGTGTGCTGGGATTGGCCGATCATAAACTGGGATTAATTATTGTACTGTGCGCTGCCCTGCTCACAAGCTTGAAGCCGCCAGCTGTCAGCGCTGATGACAAGTCAATTGCGGCATTGTCTACTTGCTCATCGGCGACTATGCTACTGCCTGTGTCCCTGTGGCAGGCTGCCTTCTCTGAGACTGCGGATGCTGCTGACACGGCATCGTCTCACGTGCTGGCTGCTCTGGCCTTTGTTGTGTTCATCGTGTTCGCTTTGGATAGGTGGGTATTTTAACTTTAACCCTGTTCCCCTAATCAGTGAGATCCTATCTTCCCTAATCTTCTAATCTCTGAGATCCCATCTTCCCTAATCTTCTAATCTCTGAGATCCTATCTTCCCGAATCTTCAAATCTCTGAGATCCCATCTTTTCTCTTTCCCAAATCTATGGGATCCCATCTTTCCTATTATCCTAGGCATGCTTGGGCGCAACCTTGGGATTCACTCGGCCGTTTCTATTGGTAACACACACATGTAAGTCGCTATTGGACGGAATAGTAGTCACGTGACTGCTCTCAGCCAATAGCGACTTACATGTGTGTGTTGCCAATAGAAACGGCCGGGTGATTCCCAAAGTTGCGCATGTATGATCCTAGGGAACCGTACTCAATCAGTAATCAGATTGTTAATAGCCGCATGCACACCAACTCCCCCCCCCCCACCAGATCGGTATCCGCCGCCTGCTCAGCCCAGATCGGGTCCGCCAGTCTCAATCGAGTTGCTTTCCTGCTGGTGTCGAGCTCGGGCCTGCTGCTCAGCTTGGTTTGGAGCCGGCCAACCGGCCGCTTGAGCAGCATAGTGCCGCCTAGCGAGCACAGGCTCAGCGGCGGCTGTCTGGCCGCGTTCCTGCTCATGCAGGCCTGCGCATTGGTTTTCAGCGCGTCTGGTGCTCAGCGACCTTCGGCTAGGAATGCCAGCTTCATCGGCTACTCAGCTGGCGGCCTGCCGCTGTACACCAGCGGTGGCGGCAGCGCTGCGCTGCTCAGCAGGGCCAGGCATGACGCCATGCGATTGGCTAGGGATGGGCTCAGACAGGTAAAGATGGCGCCGCGATTGTGGGATAAAATACGTCTTCTCTAGTCTCCTTTCCTACAAACCACTCTCTATTGCTCTCCTTAAGTCCCATATTTTCTAATCCCTCTAATCATCTTCTTTAATCCCCTTTCTACGTCCCACTCCTTTAGTTCCACTTTATTTACCCTCGCTTCATTAATCTTATTTCTCTAATCCCCTCTACTCTAATCCCCTCTCTAATCCCCTCTACTCTAATCCCCTCTAATCTAATCCCCTCTACTCTAATCCCCTCTAATCTAATCCCCTCTATTCTAATCCTCTCTCCTCTAATCCCTTCTACTCTAATCCCCTCTAATCTAATCCCCTCTACTCTAATCCCCTCTACTCTAATCCCCTCTCTAATCCCTTTACTCTAATCCCTCTACTCTAATCCCCTCTCCTTTAATCCCCTCTACTCTAATCCCCTCTCCTCTAATCCCCTCTAATCTAATCCCCTCTCCTTTAATCCCCTTACCTCTAATTAATCACACTCCCTTAATCCTTGCTTCTCTAATATTTCTACTTTAATCCCAATCCCCTCTCCCCCAATCTCACCTCTTTAGTGCCACATATTTAATCCCCACTTCTCTAATCTCGCTGCTCTAATCCCCTCTTTTATTTTTCATGAACTTCTCGAATCAGAATAAAAATCCCATTCTTGCTTTATAAAACTAGCCATCAGCCTTATACAAAACGCCGACACAAAATTTCAGGTTCTGGCCGAGCCCAACTCCAGGTCCATATTCTACTTTCTGCTGCTCAACCTGGCTTTCACTGGAGTAGAATTGGCTTACGGGCTCTGGACTAACTCACTAGGACTGCTCTCTGACGGGTTCCACATGCTGTTCGACTGCTCTGCTCTGGTGATGGGGCTCTGCGCCTCCGTGCTGGGACGCTGGAGTCCTACTAGAAGCTTCCCATTTGGCTTTAATCGGGTTGAGGTGAGCAGGCGGGACTGCTTCGGGGTTCTAGTGAGGATTAGTGATTATTGGGATTCTAGTGAGGATTAGTGATTATTGGGATTCTAGAGAGGATTAGGGATTATTGGGATTCTAGTGAGGATTAGGGATTATTGGGATTCTAGTGGGGATTAGTGATTATTGGGATTCTAGAGAGGATTAGGGATTATTGGGATTCTAGTGGGGATTAGTGATTATTGGGATTCTAGTGGGGATTAGTGATTATTGGGATTCTAGTGGGGATTAGTGATTATTGGGATTCTAGAGAGGATTAGGGATTATTGGGATTCTAGTGGGGATTAGTGATTATTGGGATTCTAGTGGGGATTAGGGATTATTGGGATTCTAGTGGGGATTAGTGATTATTGGGATTCTAGTGGGGATTAGGGATTATTGGGATTCTAGTGAGGATTATGGATTATTGGGATTCTAGTGAGGATTAGGGATTATTGAGATTCTAGTGGGGATTAGGGATTATTGAAATTCTAGTGGGGATTAGGGATTATTGGGATTCTAGAGAAGATTAGAGATTTTAGGGATTTTAATGAGGATTAGGGATTATTGGGATTCTAGTGGGGATTAGGGATTATTGAGATTCTAGTGGGGATTAGGGATTATTGGGATTCTAGAGAGGATTAAGGATTTTAGGGATTTTAGTGAGGATTAATGCTTATTGGGATTCTAGTAAGGATTGGGGATTATTGGGATTCTAGTGAGGATTAGGGATTATTTGAGATTCTAGTGGGGATTAGTGATTATTGGGGTTCTAGAGAGGATTAGGGATTTTAGAGATTTTAATGAGGATTATTTGTTGTTGGGATTCTAGTGGGGATTAGGGATTTTAGTGAGGATTAATGCTTATTTGGGATTCTAGTGGGGATTAGGGATTTTAGTGAGTATTAACGGTTATTGGGCTTCTAGTGAGGATTAGGGATTATTGGGATTCTAGTGAGGATTAGGGATTTTAAGGATTTTAGTGAGGATTAATGCTTATTGAGATTCTGGTGGGGATTAAGAATTGTTGGTATTCTTTTTGGGTTATTATAGCATCATAGCAACTATTTGAGATTCTTGGAAAGATAAATTTAAGTTAGTTTAAAGTCAAGCCGGAAGCGGCCTCACAAAACATCGTAACTTATTCTTTGCACATAACTCATCCCTGTTTGTCAGGTTCTTTCGGGTTTTGTCAACGCCATGTTCCTGATGATCATAGCGGCATTTGTGCTCATCTCAGCTCTCAGCCGCCTCCTGCATCCGCCAGCCATCAGCTCGGAGCGACTCCTCCCTGTCAGCATCTGCGGTCTGCTGGTTAACCTGTTCGGGTTGTTCAGCTTCAGCCACGCTCACAGCCACGGAGGCGGCTCTGCGACCAAGTCTAAGCCTCATCATCCAGACTCAGCTTCAACTTGTTCTTCCGATGCTAAGTCTCACTCTCATTCCCATTCTCACTCTCACACTCACTCTCACTCTCACGCTCATAACGATGCTAACATGAGAGGCGTGTTTCTCCACGTGATGGCTGACACACTCGGCAGTGTTGGCGTCATAATCAGCTCATTCCTGGTGTCTTGGTTTGGTTTCTACATAGCCGATCCGGTGTGCTCTCTGTTTATATCTCTGCTCATTCTGCTGTCGGTGATGCCGCTGTTGAAGGACACGGTCAGCGTGTTGGCTTTGAGCTCGCCGATGCCTGAGGCTGAAGATGCGCTGCAACGATTACTGGCGATTAGCGGGGTGATGAGGTCTGTGTGGGATTTTTCTGTTGCCTCATTATTTATGCACACGCTCGTAGCTTTTAGTTCGGGCTCGGGTTTAGGTTCGGGTTTGGGTTTAGAGGTTTGGGTTTAGGTTTGGGTTTAGGTTTGGGTTTAGAGGTTTGGGTTTGGGTTTAGAGGTTTGGGTTTGGGTTTAGGTTTAGGTTTGGGTTTGGGTTTAGGTTCGGGCTTGGGTTTAGGTTCGGGCTTGGGTTAGGGTTTAGGTCCGGGTTTGGGTTTAAGTTTGGGTTTACGTTCGGGTTTAGGTTTGAGTTTAGGTTCGGGTTTGGGTTTAGGTTCGGGTTTGGGTTTAGGTTCGGGCTTGGGTTAGGGTTTAGGTCCGGGTTTGGGTTTAAGTTTGGGTTTACGTTCGGGTTTAGGTTTGAGTTTTAGGTTCGGGTTTGGGTTTAGGTTCGGGTTTAGGTTTAGGTTTGGGCTTGGGTTTAGGTTTGGGCTTGGGTTTAGAGGTTCGGGTTTGGGTTCGGGTTCGGGCTTGGGTTTAGGTTCGGGTTTGGGTTTAGGTTCGGGTTTGGGTTTGGGTTTAAGTTTGGGTTTACGTTCGGGTTTAGGTTTGAGTTTAGGTTCGGGTTTGGGTTTAGGTTCGGGTTTGGGTTTAGGTTTGGGCTTGGGTTTAGAGGTTCGGGTTTGGGTTTGGGTTTAGGTTCGGGTTTGGGTTTAAGTTTGGGTTTACGTTCAGGTTTAGGTTTGAGTTTAGGTTCGGGTTTGGGTTTAGGTTCGGGTTTGGGTTTAGGTTCGGGTTTGGGTTTAGGTTTGATTTTAGACGGGTTGTGGTTTAGGTTTCTTTGGAGGTTTGGCTTAGGGATTAATAGTTTAGTTCTCGGTAGTGACATGTCTTAAACCCGTTAGGATCTTGTATTAAAGGAAGTGCCAGCGATCCTATAGGGGATTTTTTAAGATCGCACACGCAGTTATCGAAGGATCCCAATATGATTTTATATAGATGGCATAAAGTTTTATTGTAATCTTTTTGTGATATATTGTATTTGTTCATTCTTTTTATTTTGATAAAGATCCCATAGGAATATTTGATCCCTTACGCTCGTATCAATATCCCCTTGTTGTCTATGGCATTTCCCAACAGCCTATAATAATATAAGAATGCTCAAGTCAAGCTTCCAACAATTTTCCCACCTCCCAGATGCCGCAACTGCAGATTCTGGCGCCACACAAATGACACCCTGTGCGCCTGCGTGCACCTGGTGGTTGCTACGGACGCTGGAGAGCAGCGAATCCTGACTGCCGCCACTGCCGCCCTGAAGACATCCGGTTTCCACACCACCGCAGTGCAAATTGAAAAGGAGGCATTTTTCCAGCACATGTCCGGCATGGGAAACACAGTGCCATCGGATCTGGAGGTCACCAGGGACTCGCTCATGGTGCAAGTTTGTACAGTCTGATTGTGTGTGAGAGAGAGCTGTGTGCCTGTCTTTCTGGACTTGGGTGATTTTCTCTTAGTTTGTGTGCATATGCTTTTTCTAATGACACCTGTGGACCTACAAGTAGAATTATGCGGTAGGTTGTAACCCCGCGTGTTTCCCCTTATTGGTCCTCTGGTATCAATTTTGTGTTGTGCGCGAGTAATATTGTTGTTTTGGAATTGTTTGATTTCTTTGATTGGTTTCTTTTTACCTGTCTTTTATACTCTTCCCACTCTGCCTCCCCTCTCATTCTCCCTTCTCATACTCCCCTCTCACTCCCCTCTCACACTCTCCTCTCTCACACTCTCCTCTCTCATACTCTCCTCTCTCACACTCTCCTCTCTCACAATCTCCTCTCTCACACTCTCCTCTCTCACACTCTCCTCTCTCACACTCTCCTCTCTCACACTCTCCTCTCTCATACTCTCCTCTCTCATACTCTCCTCTCTCACACTCTCCTCTCTCATACTATCCTCTCTCATACTCTCCTCTCTCACACTCTCCTCTCTCACACTCTCCTCTCTCATACTCTCCTCTCTCACACTCTCCTCTCTCACACTCTCCTCTCTCATACTCTCCTCTCTCACACTCTCCTCTCTCATACTCTCCTCTCTCATACTCTCCTCTCTCACACTCTCCTCTCTCACACTCTCCTCTCTCATACTCTCCTCTCTCACACTCTCCTCTCTCACACTCTCCTCTCTCATACTCTCCTCTCTCATACTCTCCTCTCTCATACTCTCCTCTCTCACACTCTCCTCTCTCACACTCTCCTCTCTCATACTCTCCTCTCTCACACTCTCCTCTCTCATACTCTCCTGTCTCACCCTCCCACTCCATTCCCCGTCTCCAATCGCTCTCTATCCAGTTTAAATATTTTCATCCATACTCCATAGCATATCCGACTCCCTCTCCTCTCTCCCCTTTGTGAGAATATGTATGAGTTCAACCTGATTTATCGCACCCATCCACAACGCGGCTGTTAACTCCTGCCACTCCTTCTAAGTGCCTGATTATATGCAACTCAAAAATGTATGCCCTGAATCATAATTTAAGTACCAAGTCTAACTTGATGGACTCAGTACTCAGATACTCGTAACATATACCTGACTTGCTAGTCTTCTGGTGTTCAATTTTATTTAAATCTTGACTTGTTTGGTGTCGACTTTGTGCCATGCTATAAATTCTTAAGTGTAATTTAATTTGCTTCTAGGATAGACAGTCTGATATAAATATTCACAATTGATTTAATGCGTTTATTTGATGTTAGCTTGTTAGTTGCAGGCCTGTCTGTTTTATCTGCTCTTTGGAATAAAAATGCTTACTGGATAGATGTACTTTTAATTGTCAGCAATTTGTCTTTTTTTACCTGTTGCATTGCTTGAAAAATGAGGATAGCTTTACTAAGTTGTCTAAACTATATAAATGTGGCAAACTAGTCTAAGCCCTATTCTTCAGTGTCTGACCCCATTTCCCAGTGCCTGACCCAATTCCCCAGTGCCTGACCCCATTTCCCAGTGCTCGACCCCATTTCCCAGTGCCTGACCCCATTTCCCAGTGTCTGACCCCATTCCCCAGTGCTCGACCCCATTTCCCAGTGCCTGACCCCATTTCCCAGTGTCTGACCCCATTTCCCAGTGTCTGACCCCATTTCCCAGTGCTCGACCCCATTTCCCAGTGCCTGACCCCATTTCCCAGTGTCTGACCCCATTCCCCAGTGCTCGACCCCATTTCCCAGTGCCTGACCCCATTTCCCAGTGTCTGACCCCATTTCCCAGTGTCTGACATCATTCCCCAGTGCCTGAACCCATTTCCCAGTGTTTGACCCCATTCTCCAATGTCTGACCCATTCCCCAGTGCCTGACCCCATTCCCCAGTGCCTGACCCCATTCCCCAGTGCTCGACCCCATTCCCCAGTGCCTGACCCCATTTCCCAGTGTCTGACCCCATTTCCCAGTGCTCGACCCCATTTCCCAGTGCCTGACCCCATTTCCCAGTGTCTGACCCCATTTCCCAGTGTCTGACCCCATTTCCCAGTGCTCGACCCCATTTCCCAGTGCCTGACCCCATTTCCCAGTGCTCGACCCCATTTCCCAGTGCCTGACCCCATTTCCCAGTGCTCGACCCCATTTCCCAGTGCCTGACCCCATTTCTCAGTGCTCGACCCCATTCCCCAGTGCTCGACCCCATTTCCCAGTGTCTGACCCCATTTCCCAGTGTCTGACATCATTCCCGAGTGCCTGAACCCATTTCCCAGTGTTTGACCCCATTCTCCAATGTCTGACCCATTCCCCAGTGCCTGTCCCCATTCCCCAGTGTCTGACATCATTCCCCAGTGCCTGACCCCATTCCCCAGTGCCTGACCCCATTCCCCAGTGCCTGACCCCATTCCCCAGTGCCTGTCCCCATTCCCCAGTGCCTGACATCATTCCCCAGTGCCTGACCCGATTCCCCAGTGCCTGACCCCATTCCCCAGTTTCTGACCCTTAATTAAGCTTTATTAACCCTTCGAAATTAAGATTTCGAAGAATCGTGCATCATCTCCCTAATCACGCCATCCCCGCAGCTCAGCAAGACTCCAATTATAACTTTCGCTGAGCAATGGCAGACCTCGTTGACCTTGACGTTGATTCACTATTCGGCGATGTAGCAGCTGGCAACGATGGCGTCGATGACGAGCTGCTGGAAGAAGCCGGCGAAGACGACGTTGAAGGCCAGGAAGGCCCTGCCGCGGCCAATTCCACCCAGGTTGGTGGCGCGGCAGACGAAGCCGAAGACGTGGAGATGCTGGAACGCCTGAACAAGCTGGCCAAGGAGGGCGCGGCCAAGCGGAAAGGCCCGAAACAGCCGCAGCTCCGGCTTGACGCCAATCGCCTGCTAGGGGACCGCGGCCTGCCCTGCCTGCTCGAGGCCATGCAGAAAGCTCCGGTCACCTGTAAGCCCGGCCGCGAACTCGACGATCTGAATTCGATTATGCGCGCCTACGAGCTCTGGCTGCACCGACTGCATCCGCGATTCGCCTTCGACGACGCCGCTGAACGACTCGAACGTCTTGGCCGCCAGATGCCGGTGAGGAATGCGTTGAAGCGAATGCGGGCGGGACTGCCGCCCAATGCTCAGACAGGCCTGTGCGGAGGAGAGGCTGAGGACGATGAAGAGGCTGATGATGAGGCTCGGATCGCTGCCGCGCCGCCGTCTAAGAAATCTGTCGATAATCGCTCTGGGGATGACAGCGAGTCGGCTGTGGCAGGCGTTGATGATGGTCGAGCAGATTCCGCTTGCGATCAGCCGGCAGCTGCTGACAGCGACAGTGGAGAGTCCTTCGACTTGCAGCAGCAGCAGCAGCAGCAGGAGCCTCAGTCGCCGACGAAGACTGCAAAAGATGATTCCTCATCAAATGTTGAGGATGCAGATAGCGATGCGGAAGAGGAACTGGAAGCGTTTGATAAACCAACTTCGACTCAGAATCCGAGTCAGAGTCAGAGAGGTCGCCGAGCTCAACTAGTCGACTCGGATGATGATGAGGCCGAGGTTGACGAGGCTGAGAAATCGACCGGCTCGGACGGAGAAGTCCCGACGGATCAGGGTAAGAGTCGGCGGCGACCAGCTGTGATTGACTCCGACGAGGACTGATCGCGTTGTTGATAGAAAACTTAGTAGAAAGACCTTGATTTGCTCATGTATTGGCATACTACTGTAATAATCTGTATTAGTAGTGTGCGCGGCATTTAAGTAAACTTTTTTAATCATGATGGTAGCTAGCATTTATTGAACTCTGGCTGCTTAGACTGGTCACGCTTCTACGATACTCTGTCTATCAACTATAGTGATGGTTGAACTTCATAAGTTTTTAAGCAATAAAAACACCAGTTTATAGGCCTCTGATAGGCCAAAAATGAAGCTTTTTTTCTAAAAGTTACCATTTCCTCGTTCTTGTAAATCATCTCATGACTAATTATGATGTTTTGGAGTCAGTCATTTTACAGCTCGATATTTTGTAGTATTTAACAAAAGACAATTTCCTGATCTAATTTAAAAGCGTTTTAACAAAATTGTAGATTTGAAAAACACACTTCATTTAATAATGCGGTGTCTGTTTAGATTCAAAAACGAAACTTATAGTTTTATATACAGAAGTGCACGTCTGTCGGGTGGTTAACTTGTTGCTGACAAAAGGATGGCAGCGGTGTCTTGGAATTTTTGTTATTGAAAAGAAAACAAAAGCAATAAATGATTCACGGATGCCGTCTCGGGTGGGGGGAGTTCGGAAGGAAACAGAAAACAGAGTTAGCAGCGCCGGCAGCAGTAGCCGGCTGCTCTGTAGCAATTGGGCATCGCGCACCGATTCCTGCAGCAGTTCGCCGGAGGACACGGCAGACAGCAGTAGATGACGGTGGGCTGCGGCGGCAGCGACATCGACCTCGCAACCGGTTCCAGCCGGCTCGATCTCCGGCGTTTCCGTCGACGTTGTTGCGGTTTAGTCACAGCAGGGACCGGCGCTCGGGCGGCCACCGACTCTTTGGGTTTCGACGCTCTATTCGATAGGTGCGGCTTGGGCTGCTGCTGAGGCTCTTGCTCGCGCACCTGCTCCAGCGCCATTACGCCTTCGCTATCGCGGCGCTTCTCCTCGGGCTTCGGCAGCTCGTCGCCTGTCATGGGAGCGACTTCGTTGTGGTCTGGCTCCTTGTGCGACCGTCGGAGCTGTTCTCCGAGGCTTTCCTGCTGCATCACGGGCGCCACGTCGTCATCTTCGTCCAAGTCTGAGACGGGAGCGACAGGGGCGACCTGGCCAGTCTCTTTGTTCTCGCGTCGCTTTCTGCGCTCTTCGTTCTTTCGCTGGGCGCGACTTTTGCAGGCTTCGATGTCCTCCACTGACAGAGTGTCCTCTGGCTTAATCTGCATAGCGCCGCCCTCGGTGGCTGGTAGTCGGCTGACCGACTTTACCAGCGCCCTCTTTTCCTGCGCTGCAGCGGTTGGCTTCTCGTCTTTGAATTTTGCGGTAGCGGCTGCGCCTGGCTTGCTTGCCTCCTTTTTTGCGTGGTCCGACGCCGAGTCGGGCGCTTCCGCCTCGGCTTTTTTCTGCTTCATCTGGTCCTGATGCTGGAAGAATCTGCGAGCCAGCAGTTGCACTTTGCCGCCCGTCTCTGGTCGAAGCGCGTATGAGCCCTGAGGCGGCTGGGTACTTCGCGTGTCCGAATCTGTGTCCCGCGTATCGTCAAGAACGCCGCGATGCTCGGAGTCCTGCGTGTACGAGTCCGGCGCCGCCTTGTTGTGCTTGCTGCGCCAGCTGTGCCGCTGAGTAGGCGCTGCCGTTGTCGGCCCCTCGTCGCCTTCCTGCGGCTGCTGTAATCCGGTTTGCTCGCCAGCAATGCCCAACTTCATACTCTTGTTGAGACTTTTCTCCCTCAGTGCCGGCTGTACATCAGTATCTGTGTTGTCTCTCAAAACGTTTTTCGACTGTAATTTTTGTTGCTGAATCGCCGATGCTTCAGTTGCGTCCGTCGACTCGATGTCTTTGTCTGACGTCTCGGCATCGAGCTGACTTGCGTCAGAATCAGCGTACGCTAACAGTTTAGCTGGGTCAGTAGCCTTGTTCGAATCCTGAAATCTCGAATCTACATTCTCGTTTTCACCGGCTTTTGTCTCAGCTACAGACTTGATTGACTTTTCCGATTGTCTGCGAGGTCGACTCGATGGATTCTCATCTGCGCCAGAGTTCAGTGTTCTCGGCGGTTCGTGAGCCTCGTCTTCATCGTCGCCAGAATGATTGTCCGGATTTCTGGACAGATGGGATGCTATGGAAAGCTTAGACGGTCTTCGGCTTTGCTTTCGTCTAATTCGACGCCGCCTGTCCTCGTCCCAGTTTTCATCATCGTCCGAATCCAGAACCACCGGCTTTGGAGCCTCTGGCAGCTTGAACATTTTTGGCTCACTTTTTCGCCCCTCGTTTTCGTCAGTGTTGGTGTTCTCATCGCTCGGGCTTGGGTACTGCGCCTGTACAGGCCTCCCTGACCATTCTTCAGGCATCGAGTCCATACCATTGTCTGTTGAAGTCGGCCTTGCAGCTGCTCTGTTGCCAACGAATCGACTGCTTTCTGGCAGGTATTTGTTTCCTCGATCTGCTTCAGACGGAGAACTGCTGCTTTTAATCGGCATCGGTCTGCTCTGGTCATAGTTATCCAGTTCGTTGTCATTTCCAACTGAACGTCTTGGATTCGACCTTGGCAAACCCATGGGGTTTTCCGATTGCTTTTCGGAATGTCTCTTTGATCTGTTTTGGTCAGCATAGTCTATTTCGTCTTCGTTTCCAACCGAATGCCTTGGTTTGAATCGAGGCCTTCTCTCGAGAACTTCGACTTGCTTTCCAGTGTAAACTTGTGGCTTGCTTTCCTCATCATCATCCGCCAGTTCAACATCGTTTGTAGCTGACCGCCTAGGATAGGACTTGGTGCCTTCGACTGACTTTTCTGACTGTCTCCTCTGTCTGCTCTGGTCAGCGTGGTCCATGTCATCCTTGTTGCCAAAGGAGCGTCTACTAGGAGCAGCTCTGTGGCTACCGGGTAAGTTTTTTTCCGAGTCCACTCCTGGATATTTGTTTTCGCCTTGGTTTATTACTGAGGACCGTCGGGAGCTAATGCGATTCTGCATCTCAGGATTCCTTTGCTCAAATCTGTCCTCATCTGACGGGGATGTCGAGGGCGGGCCCTCGCTTTTTCTTTGCTGAGCCAGCCGCTTCTGCCTTTTGATTGCCAACTGCTCTTCCTCGCCGCCGCTCTCTTCGCTGCTTGAGAAACTGACGTCCACCTCCATAGCGCTTCTCACGTTATAGCCTTTTGATGAGTCATCCGAGTCCCTCTGCGATTCTTCTAGGAGCCGACTGAGGCCCATGCCGATCGGGCGACCGCTGGAGGATGACATGATCAAAGCGGGTGAATTTCTCCGTCTGGAATCCATGCGCTCGCACGATCTGGACCGGATCCTATGGCCATGCAGCAGACTTTTTGCAGCCGGCATTCTAGCAAGATTTTCGGCCGCTAATTTTAGTCGGCCGTGTTTTGCATGAAAACTCGAATAGCTGCAATCTTTCTGATGTTGCAGTTGTCTGCTGCCATCGCCCGTGTCTCGCTGTTGCTGAGGTCTGTCATAATCCACGCGACTCCTTAGACGCCGTCCCGTTTCCTGCACCGGTGATTCGTCGGTCTCACCTGAGCCTCCTCGACTTTGTACGTTTCGAAGAGTTAGATTAACAGCTGCATTGTCCACTAGCTGCATCAGTGATGACTGGTTCCTGAAAGCGTCACCGATGTCACGTGCCTGCCAGTTGCTCCGTGCTCCTCTACAGCTCTTTTGTCTTTGCTGCTGCGGTGAATTCTCCGATCGTGAAGATACGTCACTGTCAATTTCAGACTCAGACATTAGAGCCAATTGCTTTTTCGTTTTTTGCTCTCTCCTTACTAGTCTGTCTTCCTTGTCGCTCACTCGCAGTCGCTCATAGTCAGCTTGCTGCTTCAGTGACTCCAGTTTTTTAATTAGCAACAATTTATCCAACCGGTCTTTTTCCTTGGCAGATTTACTGCGCATTTCGTGGAGCATTTGGTCCAGCGTATCGGTTTCTAGAACAGACTTGCTGAAATTGCGGCTCTGTTGGTCAGACTTCTGCGTCTGATGCACTCTGCTCTGCTTTTCTACCGGGCGCAGCTGCTGGCCAGTCTCTACCTGAAAACGCGCGGTGTCCAATTTCGGATTGCATTCTTCTTCATCCAGTTGCGAGTTCAAATTTAGTTCCAGAGCCAACTGCTGGATGGCATCTTGCCGTTGCTTCAGACGTTTTTCCAGCTCTGCATTTCGTTGTCGCTGAAGCTCCAACTCTTGACGAGCCTGGGTTAGCTGCAGCTCAATGTTCTTCTCCACTTGAGCTTTCAACATCTGACTGCGGTCCTTCTCCTGCTGTTGAGATTGATACAACTGTTGAAGCTCCAACTCTTTGTCAGCAAGAAGTTTTTGTCGGAAATCGTAATTTTGTGGAGTCGATGCTCGTTCGCTTTGAACTCCTTCAGCTGCCAATTTGTTCCATGCTCCATCTTGCTTTTCTTGATTGCATAAATCATTGTGTTGTTTTGATAGGCATTTAAGCCTCTCCAACTCGTTTCCCATGGGGCAATACATGTAATTCTGAGGTTTGCTTGGTTTAAAATTCTGTAGAGGCACAGGCCGCAACGTTCGAGGCTCGCTTCTGACAATGTTAGACGATTCTTCCATAGATTGATTTATAACTTTGGTGTCCGAATATTTACTATTTAAAACAGGTGCCACCAGAGTAGAGGCAGTCTTGCTTGGTGTGGCAGCACCACCTGACATTGGGACGTAATTTCCTGGTCCACAGTTGATCATCTGGTCGTCCCGCCTGGCCACAAGTGGCCGAAGTTGTCTGTTTGGCCTGGCAGGAGCATAGCTGGTCTGATTTACGTACTGTCCCGGCAAACTGGCATCCGGGTTGACGATTGACTTGGCAGTGTGCAGTTCCCTGCTATGGAGCTGCAGGCCGAGCATCTCCTGAAGCTGCCGCTGCTTGTTGCTATCTGTCTCCATCTGTTTGACGAAAGCAGCTGATTTGACTTTCAATCCACTAACTGCTGCCTTTGATATTTCTGATAAGCTGCTTTCACTGCAGCACTAGCCGACCGGGAATTAAAGAAGCTGAGACTTCTTGGCGTGGGCTTTTTAATGCGAACTCTATGGCAGAAACTAAAACAAAATTGTTGACAGATATTTAAATCAATGGAGCCAAATTTAGCGTTGCTTTTTTTTAGCTCGTAGTCGCACACGTTTATAAAAATATTCTGATAAAAAACGATTCCATATTCAATTTTGTGGAGACAGTTCTCGATATTGCAACAATTCTTTACTTTTAGTGACGGTCTTCAAAAGAAACAGAATATCTGAAGCATTCAATGTTAAGTGACTCTTGAATCAATAATATATAAGCCAAATTAAATCAACTCGTCCGTTGCAAATATATTTGTCAGAAAATTAATAAAACACGATCGCAAAATAAATACATTTTTTGAATTGTCGAGAAAGTGACGTGAGAAAAAAGTTTCCAAAATAAGATCAGTGTATAGAAGAATGGTAATAACAAGCTCAAATAAAGAATTCAATGTGATAGTTAAACAAATTTAAGAAATGTGACGCTGTTCAAATCGGCCTTGCGTGACATCAATGTTAAGTCGTACTGCCAGTCGATTGCTAAATTAAAAGTACATTTTACTAAACAGACTAGTACATGATTGATTGAATAATAAGAAGCTCACGTGAAGACGAAATTCAAGTCATAATAAATAAACACAGGTGAATACGCAAGGTTGCCTGCTACACAGTAAATTACTAGATTGATTTTTTTGTAAAGTGTGTGACACAAAATAGCTGATCAATATTCAAAATCCAGTTAGTATATTTTCTCAAGCTTTTGGCGTCTTCCGTCCTCTGACGCCGGTCTGCACTCGTTTGCCCCTGTCCTCCCAGTCTAAATCGGCGTCCTCTTCAGCCGGCACTTTCAGAATTTTCTTCTGCTGCCTGATGCTTGCTGGCTGGGCATCCGAGTCTCCGGACAACTCGCCCACTGCCGCCACCACGTTTAGGGTCTGGGGATTGGGAACGGAAAATTTAATATGTATATGGATTTTGCACTTCCGAGGACCAAAAATAATGTTCTTGTAAGTGCAAACAACGGGCCGAATGGTTTCAGCTTTCCCACGCATGCTTTTGCAGAGTGGCAGAGTCTACCAGCAAATTACTAGAAACCTAGCAATTTTCTTCGCTCAGTATTACTAAGTAAGTGGTAGAGTCTACGACTTTGCCTAGAACCGCTTGAAGAACCAACCAGTTTACCTACAATCTCCTGAAGAATCTACCAATTTACCTAGAACCTCCTACAGAATCTACAAGTTTACCTAGAACTTCATGAAGAATCCACCAGTTTACTTTGAATCTCCTATTGAATCTACCGGTTTAGCTAAAACCTCCTACAGAATCCACCAGTTTACCTAGAGCTCCTACAGAATCTACCAGTTTATCTAAAACCTCCTACAGAATCTACAAGTTTACCTAGAACTTCATGAAGAATCCACCAGTTTACTTTGAATCTCCTATAGAATCTACCGGTTTAGCTAGAACCTTATGAAGAATCCACCAGTTTACCTAGAACCTTATGAAGAATCCACCAGTTTACCTAGAACCTTATGAAGAATCCACCAGTTTACCTAGAACCTTATGAAGAATCCACCAGTTTACCTAGAACCTTATGAAGAATCCACCAGTTTACCTAGAACCTTATGAAGAATCCACCAGTTTACCTAGAACCTCCTACATAATCCACCAGTTTACCTAGAACCTCCTACATAATCTACCAGTTTACCTAGAACCTCCTACAGAATCTACCAGTTTACCTAGAACCTCCTACAGAATCTACCAGTTTACCTAGAACCTCCTACAGAATCTACCAGTTTACCTAGAACCTCCTACAGAATCTACCACCAGTTTACCTAGAACCTCCTACAGAATCTACCACCAGTTTACCTAGAACCTCCTACAGAATCTACCAGTTTACCTAGAACCTCCTACAGAATCTACCACCAGTTTACCTAGAATCTCATACAGAATCTACCACCAGTTTACCTAGAACCTCCTACAGAATCTACCACCAGTTTACCTAGAACCTCCTACAGAATCTACCACCAGTTTACCTAGAATCTCATACAGAATCTACCACCAGTTTACCTAGAACCTCCTACAGAATCTACCACCAGTTTACCTAGAATCTCATACAGAATCTACCACCAGTTTACCTAGAACCTCCTACAGAATCTACCACCAGTTTACCTAGAACCTCCTACAGAATCTACCACCAGTTTACCTAGAACCTCCTACAGAATCTACCACCAGTTTACCTAGAACCTCCTACAGAATCTACCACCAGTTTACCTAGAACCTCCTACAGAATCTACCACCAGTTTACCTAGAACCTCCTACAGAATCTACCACCAGTTTTACCTAGAACCTCCTACAGAATCTACCAGTTTACCTAGAACCTCCTACAGAATCTACCACCAGTTTACCTAGAATCTCATACAAAAGCTTCCAGTGAATTCACAACAAAATCATATAATTATACCCACAAATTCTAAACTCTAGCAGGCACTGGAACCACTCGAAAAAGCCCCTCTACCATGCATCAGCAATCCAGGTCATTCGGTGCACTGCCGTCTGCCTCTTAATTTGTGATTTTTAGTGCAATGAATTCTTAGCGCTCACCCAGTCAAAAAATGCAGCAGCGGCCGCACTCTTCAGAGCCACTTCCCGGATGTCGAGGTTGGCGACAATCTCTTTGCTGCGAGCTGCAATAGCCGGATGTACATCAGTCGGATCCAATCGGTTGAAGTCGGCAACGCGAAGTGTCTTCACGATGGGCTGACAGCGTTTCCATTTCTGTTAAAAGAAAACATTTCTGAACAGTCTGAAAAGATGGCCTAATGGAAGTTGTGTCTGGGTAAGAGATGGAAGTTGTGTCTGGGTAAGAGATGGAAGTGGTGTCTGGGTAAGAGATGGAAGTTGTGTCTGGGTAAGAGATGGAAGTGGTGTCTGGGTAAGAGATGGAAGTTGTGTCTGGGTAAGAGATGGAAGTTGTGTCTGGGTAAGAGATGGAAGTTGTGTCTGGGTAAGAGATGGAAGTTGTGTCTGGGTAAGAGATGGAAGTTGTGTCTGGGTAAGAGATGGAAGTGGTGTCTGGGTAAGAGATGGAAGTTGTGTCTGGGTAAGAGGTAGAAGTTGTGTCTGGGTAAGAGATGGAAGTGGTGTCTGGGTAAGAGATGGAAGTGGTGTCTGGGTAAGAGATGGAAGTGGTGTCTGGGTAAGAGATGGAAGTGGTGTCTGGGTAAGAGATGGAAGTGGTGTCTGGGTAAGAGATGGAAGTGGTGTCTGGGTAAGAGATGGAAGTTGTGTCTGGGTAAGAGGTAGAAGTGGTGTCTGGGTAAGAGATGGAAGTGGTGTCTGGGTAAGAGATGGAAGTGGTGTCTGGGTAAGAGATGGAAGTTGTGTCTGGGTAAGAGATGGAAGTGGTGTCTGGGTAAGAGATGGAAGTTGTGTCTGGGTAAGAGATGGAAGTTGTGTCTGGGTAAGAGATGGAAGTGGTGTCTGGGTAAGAGATGGAAGTGGTGTCTGGGTAAGAGATGGAAGTTGTGTCTGGGTAAGAGATGGAAGTTGTGTCTGGGTAACAGATGGAAGTGGTGTCTGGGTAAGAGATGGAAGTGGTGTCTGGGTAAGAGATGGAAGTGGTGTCTGGGTAAGTGAGATGGAAGTGGTGTCTGGGTAAGAGGTAGAAGTGGTGTCTGGGTAAGAGATGGAAGTGGTGTCTGGGTAAGAGATGGAAGTGGTGCCTGGGTAAGAGATGGAAGTGGTGTCTGGGTAAGAGATGGAAGTGGTGTCTGGGTAAGAGATGGAAGTGGTGCCTGGGTAAGAGATGGAAGTGGTGTCTGGGTAAGAGATGGAAGTGGTGCCTGGGTAAGAGATGGAAGTGGTGCCTGGGTAAGAGATGGAAGTGGTGTCTGGGTAAGAGATGGAAGTGGTGTCTGGGTAAGAGATGGAAGTGGTGCCTGGGTAAGAGATGGAAGTTGTGTCTGGGTAAGAGATGGAAGTGGTGTCTGGGTAAGAGATGGAAGTGGTGTCTGGGTAAGAGATGGAAGTGGTGCCTGGGTAAGAGATGGAAGTGGTGTCTGGGTAAGAGATGGAAGTGGTGCCTGGGTAAGAGATGGAAGTGGTGCCTGGGTAAGAGATGGAAGTGGTGCCTGGGTAAGAGATGGAAGTTGTGTCTGGGTAAGAGATGGAAGTTGTGTCTGGGTAAGAGATGGAAGTGGTGTCTGGGTAAGAGATGGAAGTGGTGTCTGGGTAAGAGATGGAAGTTGTGTCTGGGTAAGAGATGGAAGTTGTGTCTGGGTAAGAGATGGAAGTGGTGTCTGGGTAAGAGATGGAAGTGGTGCCTGGGTAAGAGATGGAAGTGGTGTCTGGGTAAGAGATGGAAGTGGTGCCTGGGTAAGAGATGGAAGTGGTGTCTGGGTAAGAGATGGAAGTGGTGCCTGGGTGCTACTTAAAGTAGCAATAAAGAATCTAAAGCACCTAAAACAATTGACACCCTAATAGTCAAGTACGAGCATAGAACTTGAAGTAATGAACAACAGATCCATAAACCCTCAATGAATTAATTCCTAAATAATTTCATTACAGAACTCACCCGAGTCCTCTTCTCGTAGAAGCCCATAATCAGCAGCACCGCCATCACCGTAGCGTGAATGTCCTGGTCAGGATTGGCATAGCAGGACAGCTCGAGTTTGGACTTCTCATCCAGATTCAACGGTTTGATGTTGATCTTTTCAATCCGGTCGAATCTTCTGTAGACGTCCAGAGCTCGGCGCATGTCGGCGCTGAGTTCCACTAGAATTTCTTCCGAGAAAAATTCATCATCAATTTCTCTGAGCACCTCAGCGATCCTCTCCTTGTTACGGCTGGTCTTCGCTTGCTCGATGCTGTTGTTCAGTTCTGGAATGTTTTGGTACAAGTGAGCTTAAATCTCTAAAATGAAGTTATGAATATACAAAAGCTTCAAAAATCATTAATACCAAGCAAAATCACTAGGGAGTTTTTAAAGGAAATTTTGAAGGCCTACCTTTCTGTAAAAAAGTGTGTAATCAAATGCAGACAATATTAAGCTTTCCTATTTACAGCTGATTAAAATCTGTCTGTCTATACTGTCTGGCAAACTCTGGCCATATGCGGCTCGCGAAGCCTCTCTATCCGGCCCTCGGGGTCCTTTGAAATTTGGCAACAGGCTTGTGGCTCTTTTCAGTTCTCTCTTCTCTCCCCTCTTCTCTCTCCCTCTCTCCTCTCTCTCTCTCCCCACTTCTCTCCCTCTCTCCTCTCTCTCTCCCCACTTCTCTCCCCTCCCTCCTCTTCCCCCTCTCTCCACTCTCCCTTCTCTCCCCTCTCTCTCCTCTCTCCCTTCTTCTTTCCCAGCTCTCTCCTCTCTCCTCTGTTCTCTACCCTCTCAGCTCTCCCCTCTCTCCCTTCTTCTCTTTCCTCTTTCCCCTCTTCTCTCACCCTCTCCTCTTCCCTCTTCTCTCCCCTCTCTCTCCCCTCTCTCCCCTCTCTCCTCTCTCCCCGCTGCTCTTCTCCTCTCCCCTCTCCCATCTGTCTCCCCTCTCTCCACTCTCCCCTCTCCCCTCATTCTCCTCTCTCTCCTCTCTCCCTTCTTCTTTCCTCTCTAAACCTCTATTACCTATCCTCTTCACTCGCATCTGGTCTACAGCCATAAGCTGGATTCTTTTTCTACCCCATGAGGTAAAAACGTTTGCCGATCCGTGGTTTATACTTTGTCAAAACATATTTCACAAGTAGTTTCAAAAGATAAAAGTTACTCACTATCCTTCAGCTGCAGCATTCTCAGAAATCGTTTAGCAAACATGTACAACTCGTCATCCTGAGACTGTCCACTATCGACCCATTCGTCCATGGCGGCTTTGATCAGCTTGGCTCGTTTCAAACGAAGCGCCTCGCATATCTGAATCCGACAGTGCCTCTTCACGGCCCCTTTGAATAATAGAGAAGGAGAGAGTTAACAGCTGCCTAAGGAATAGAATAGAATAATATATTATTGCAGGAGGACTTTCTATTATAATCTATCTTTCAAACACTTTTTAACCCTTTGAATCCTTTAGGTATTGACACTCCTGGGTGTTAAATTAAACGACAACCAGCGAACGGAATCGAACCAGGGGTGGTGAACGCACTGGCCCCGCACTCACGCCTCTCTTTGGCCTCCCTTCGTCGACGCTGCTTCTCTTCCGCTTTTGATGACGACGCCGTAGCTGTGGTGCCGCCTCCGCTGCTGCGACCGCGACCCGAAGTGGATGCCGCCCGCGAGGAGGCTGACGACGAGGATGAAGCGCGATGAGAGCCAGAATTGGACCGGGATCGGGACCTAGATCGGGACCTAGATCGGGACTTAGATCGTGACTTAGATCGGGACTTAGATCGGGATTTTAGTCGCGATCTGGAGCGAGGCGGTGTTCGAGAGCGGGATCGAGAGCGGGATTGAGAGCGGGACCGTGAACGGCAACGTGACTCAGGACGATTGTCTCCTGTTGTTGTTTCTTCATTCTTCTGCTTTTCTTGTTGCGCCTCCTGCTGCTTCTGCTGCTGTCTGGGTGTCGACGATGGCGACTTTCTCGATTCTTGCAGCGAAGCTTTCGAACCTGGCTTTTCTGTTTTATCCTCATGCTTGGCAGCGTCTTCTTCTCTGTCTCTGCTAACAACCTCAGCAGTGGTGACGGCGTACTTTAACAGGCAGCATTCGGTGCCATCCGCATAGCAGCACATGACAGAGTACTCATCGCCAGGTAAGTCAGTTGGCAACTGCCCAGATACAAACCCGTCAGATCCGATGTCGAATGTCATAAGAGGCTCCGCGGCATTGTCGACTCCATCAGTTCTACGCAGCATCACGGATTTGACCGCTGAATCAGTGCCAACTACCAAGCCAAGCTTTGCCTCCGCACCGTGCGTCGGCAAGCCCTGCAGGCCATCGAAAAGACGGAACGGCGGCCTCCAGCCATCGCCAACAGCGGGGAACGGCACGGCCAGCTGCTGTGAATCCATGGCACCGCGGCTGCGGATCAAATAGGTGAACAGCTGATGCTCTTCCGGACTATCCGGTCCCGAACCGAACACACGGAGCACGTGACTTCCATTGTCGCGGAAGCGCACCCGGAATTCCGTACCGGAGCCGTTTTGACCGGCCTGAGCCAGGGCAAAGTTTGGTACGGCTTCCAGTTGGCCATGCGAGTAGTGAAGCAACTCGCAGCGCAGTCGGGTTGTTTCCGGGTGACTCCAGGACAGGCTGAGTTCCGGCTGGTCTGTCTTGATGTAGGGCCGAAGGCTGCTGCTCTCGTTGCTACTGCCGTCAACCATCAGATCTGGCTGAGCTTTCAGCTGCTCAGCAGCCGCGATCATCTCCGCGTCAGTCGCTCCAAGCCGGCCTCCAAGAAGCTTGGAAGGCGGAACCGAGCAGTCCACATCTCCGACTTTGACGACGTCCGTTGCTTCGACAAGAAAGTCGCCAACCAACTGGTAGGACGACTCCTCCGACTCGTCGCCGTGTCGCTTAGCCATGATCGACAGGCCGAACTGGCCGCTCTCCGGGGCCACCACGTGGATCATGTCCAGCTCGCCTTCGCGCCACACCAGCGGCTCATTGTGAGCCAGTGGGTTCGGGTCCTCGCGATTGCGCAACTCGCAGCGGTAGTCCAGCTCGCTGTTGGCCTTCAACTGCAGGGTCTCCTCGCCGCCGCTGAGCCGGATGTCGGCGCCCTGGTGGCTGACGGCGGTCACGCCGATCTTCTCGGCCCGGGCGCCGAGGCCCCACTCGTCGGCGCGAGTCTCCGGAAGTGGCGCCACGTCCTCGCCGATGCGGTCGCAGTGCAGCACGTAGTGGACTAAGTCCACTCGGGGCGATGACGTCACTTCCAGCTCGTTTTCGTTGCTGTTGTTGCTGTTGATGCCCTGCAGCACCAGCAGGTACTTGCCTGTCCTAGGGGGGTACACCGCCACCTCCAGCTGTTTGCCTTGCCGTTTCAGTGCCGCAAATCTTGTCAGCTTCATCTTGCGACGCTGGAAATCGACCGTGTCGGAGTTGGTCGCCAGGCTGCCGGTGTGAATGTACAGCAGGGCCGCGTACTCGCGCAGGATGGGACCCGTCTCTTCGAACTGCAGCACGAGCTCGCCAGACTCAGGCACGAGGGCCACAGCCTTCAGGTGGCTGACAAGACGCAGGCCGAAGGACTCCATGAGATCGGGGAACATGTAGGGCAGCTGCTCAAACTGGCGTTGGCTCAGCGCTTCTGGGAGCAGCTGCCACTCGGGCCGCTCCGGATAGTGCTTGAAGATCATCTTCCACGGGTCGGTGAGGAAGTAAGTCTCGTTGCAGTTGTACACCATGGTGCCGCGGCTTGGCGTCGCTTTCTGAATCCGGCCGTCGTCGGAGATCCGGTTCCACTCGCCGCTGTTCTCGCCGGCCACGTGGCAGCAGCCCCAGTGGGCGTCGACCAGTCGCCATTCGCCGTCAATCAGCACGGCGAACCAGAGGCCGCGGTCGCGAGCTTCGTCGATGCGTTCGCCGATCCGATAGGAGGTGCCCTTCTTGTAGCCGCGGATGAGCTCGAACTCAACCCCTGCGTAGCTGCGGGGTGGTTAGAAGGGTAATTGGAGAGACGTTTTTGCATCAGGACGCGCAATCTGTACTTTTTGACTTTGCTCCACTGCGGAGCACACGCGTTTGAGCTTCTGCAAGGACTGCAGTTCTGCTTCGGATCACTCGTGAATTAATTTTGGGGAAAATGCTTTTTGCTAAAGCAAAGTTCCATGGATTTGAAATTATGCTCTTAGAGATCAATTATGTGGAAAGGTAAATAAGGTAGACAGACAGACAGACAGACACTAAGGCAGGCAGACAAACACTAAGACAGACAGACAGACAGACAGACAGACAGACAGACAGACAGACAGACAGACAGACAGACAGACAGACAGACAGACAGACAGACAGACAGACAGACAGACAGACAGACAGACAGACAGACAGACAGACAGACAGACAGACAGACAGACAGACAGACAGACAGACAGACAGACAGACAGACAGACAGACAGACAGACAGACAGATACTAAGACGGACAGACAGACAGACAGACAGACAGACAGACAGACAGACAGACAGACAGACAGACAGACAGACAAACAGATACTAAGACGAACAGACAGACAGACAGACAGACAGACACTAAGGCAGGCAGACAAATACTAACAGAGACAGACAAACATTAAGACAGACAGACAAACATTAAGACAGACAGACAAACATTAAGACAGACAGACAGACAGACAGACAGACAGACACTAAAGACAGACAGAGACAGACAGACTGACATACAGAAAAGCAGGTAGGCAGGAAGACACAAGCAGGCGGACAGACGGGTCTACAGATATTTTTCAAATTGATATTGAAAAGCAACAGCTAAAGAATTGAGACTAATAATGTCATTTTTTTGGCATTTTAGTTCGTCTCTTACGATGCTTTTAAAAGCAATAATTTTTATGATTAAAAATTTAATTCAATTTCTTTGCTACTAGTGCTTGCTGGCTTGATTGAACCAGTCCAGAGTATTTGGCAGATCAATTCGAAAAAAGGTTGACGAGTAGACCTGTTGCTGTGAAGGACAGAGAGAAGAGTAGAAGTGGCTTCCCTGTATTTTAAGGCCGTGCAGTTTGGCGAGAATTTTTTCAGGAGAGAGAAAAGGAAAGGAAATGCAACTCAACAGTTCCTTTTGCAAGACAGCCAGCACTTGCTCTCATCGAGAGGCGTGGGATTATAAAGGGTGATTGGGTCGATAAAGACTGACTCTATTTCTGAGTACATGCATGAACTGTACGGCTGATACAGGAAGAATTGGCAGCAGGTTTCTGAAATGCATGCAATTAAGTCTCATTAAACGAGGTCTGTCCAGGAAGTTTCGCTGACACTTTTGCTAAGACTGGGGAGGGGGGTCGCCACACGCACCCTCAATCACCCCAGCTAATGCTGGCACCCATTTTATAGTTAGGTGAACTGAAGCAATGTAGAATTAAATGTCTTGCTCAAAGGACAAAAATTGTTCCGATTACGTCGAGAATCGAACCCCCGACCTTTCAGCAGGCTACAATCATTCGAGGACAAGGTCCGCCGCCTTGTGTGTTGCTACAGGTGCAGACTGTACTGAGACGGCTGTCTTGAAGGCTGATGAGGATGTCTAAAGACAGCAGTTAGTTTCTATAATCGTGAGAATAAGCCATTCCTTTTTACGAGTGTATTCGTTGTCACTTTTTTAAGCATACACTATGGAATAGAATGACGAAAATTTACGAGATTAAAATTATTATTAAAAAGCAAAAATGTGCCGCTTTGAAATCGCACCAAAGTTGCTTTTACAGCTCTGAGATTAAAAGTGTCAGAACTTTCAGGAGAGCCTTTGTAACCACAGTGAGTCTATTTTTAACACTATATAGCAGTTTGCTAATATTAAGAAGTAAGCTGGATTCTGTTGGCCAATGTTGAAAATTTTCAAAAGGAATTGTTATGCTTTTCTTTGAAGGCATACAGCCCACTCAGTCACAATGGTCGCTTTACTCATAGTCATCGGAGGGTCCGCTTCAGGCTTTGCTTCTTTCATAACTGTGCAATCTGGTTCGAAAACACGGCTCTTGACCTATTAAATACTTTTGAATTCAGACTGCCAGCCATCTTCATCCACAGACTCTCAGATTTCACTGTCACATATAGAGCGAAATGCTATTATGCTTATAAATATATGCTAAGACACTTGTACGGTTTCTCAAATTCACTCACAGACTCTCACTCCACTCACAGACTCTCACTCCACTCGCAGACTCTCACTCCACTCGCAGACTCTCACTCCACTCGCAGACTCTCACTCCACTCGCAGACTCTCACTCCACTCGCAGACTCTCACTCTACTCACAGAATCGCACCCCACTCACAGACTCTCACTCCACTCACAGACTCTCACTCTACTCAGAGACTCTCACTCTACTCACAGAATCTCACTCTACTCACAGACTCTCACTCCACTCGCAGACTTTCAATACCCTCACAGACTCTCACTCTACTCACAGACTCTCACTCTACTCACAGACTCTCACTCCACTCGCAGACTTTCAATACCCTCACAGACTCTCACTCTACTCACAGACTCTCACTGTACTCATAGACTCTCACTCCACTCGCAGACTCTCAATACCCTCACAGACTCTCACTCTACTCACAGACTCTCACTCCACTCAAAGAGTCTCACTCCACTCACAGACTCTCACTCTACTCACAGACTCTCACTCCACTCAAAGAGTCTCACTCCACTCGCAGACTCTCACTCTACTCACAGACTCTCACTCTACTCACAGACTCTCACTCTACTCACAGACTCTCACTCTACTCACAGACTCTCACTCCACTCACCGACTCTCACTCCACTCGCAGACTCTCACTCCACTCAGACTTTCACTCGACTTAGACTCTTAATCCGCTCAGGACTCCAAATCATATAATGAACACTTTCAGCACACTTCACGACACTCTCAAACTCTACCAACTTTTCAGGCCCATATCGAAAGACTAACTATACCCTGTAGTAAGAAAGTAAAAATGTCCTCTCAAACAAACTTTAAGTTTATGCAACGACTTTTATAGGCTACAACTACACCAACAACTATGAGAGGTCCCGAATTTAATGATTAATATTTTATGAACATCGATCCAGTTCCCCAGAGACCATCGAACTCACGCTATAAGCCGCTGAAACAGAGCCGAGAACAGTTTCTCCTGTCGGCACCGAATCAAAATATCCAACGGCGAATCCCGTTTCCTTCTATCGGCCTCGCCGCCCTCACCATCCGTGACCTTGATCGGATCGGCTCGGCCCACCCACTCGAAAGCGGCTCGAACTTTCTCCAGCTCGCTTCGACACTGGCATTCGCGCATCATCCTGTCTGTGAAGCTCTGCCAATCATCTTCAATAGTTGGCAACAAAGTTGACACGGTGTCGGCGATATGGGCGAAGCTGCTGGGCTGGAAGACGGCCTCTTTGCGCCGGTTACTGGGGTAAGGCAGCGGCGGCTGCTGGTCAGTCTGCTGCAGCTTGGAGGCTGGGTCAAGACCTTTGTCCAGCTGCAGCTGACGGAGCTGCTCAAGAGTTTGACCGCTGGAAGGGTCTTTGAATTCGTCGAGGTTGATCTCCATAGTTTTAGCGCTCGGAATCAGGAGATACCCAGCATGGCAGAGTTGCAAATCCAGCTAGACTATAGCTTTATATGTAGGCGGTTATTGTGACCACCGCAGTTCTGCCTTCCCCACTATACCTTCCCTCCCTCCCGATGAATCGCAGCCTATAGCTGCTACAGCTCAACCAGTCAGTCGGTAAAAAATTGCAGAGCGGCCATTAGCCAGCCCAGTGGAATTCTCGCTGGTTGTCAAGGCGACTCACGCTGCAGACAGACGGCAGGTAGCGGCGGAGGAGGGGAGGGGTTGAGTTGGATGAGCGGACAGGGAGTGAATCGCGGGCGGGCTGCTCAAGCATGGGAGCTGTATACGAGGGTATGGCAAAGGGGTAGGGCCTGGGATTCGCGAGCGTGTTAAGGAGGAGAGGTGGGGAGTATAGGAAGAGTGAAGAGAAAGAGGCTGACGGGGAGCTGGGCCAAGGCCGGATAGAATGCATTAGCAGCTGCGACTGAAGACGGAAAAATGCTTGAAACAATGGAAGGAGTTTATAGCACGAACTGCGGGTATAAGACGTTGAGTTGGGATAAAGTGCAATTCTGTAGTGAAGGCAGGCAGCCTTGGGTTGCTCAGACAGGAGTATTTAAAACTTTTTAGAAAACTGACTGAAGGTAAACAGCGCTTACCATGCCTAAAGCATATGCCGTGTTAAAACATCTTCAAATCCGATGGTCAGCGTGGCTGACCATGCATCACTTTAGCTAAAATCCAACTCGTATGGCCATAGACTCAATTTTTGTCTTCACTTAACAGCCCATCACGAAAACCCATGTGGTCAGCTTGGCTGACCATGGCTGTAAGTAGTCTATATGAAGTATAATAACGAGAAAACATGCATTCAAGCATGTCAAAAACTCAAAAATATCGTCAAAAATATCAAAAGCATGAAAATTTATTTCACAAAAAACATGAATTACTAAAATTCCTTTTCTCACTCTGCTAAAAGAGTGAAAGTGCATAGCTCAAAGCTGTCTGCTCAATCGCACCTGAATAGTAGGGTGCTGAACTAGTAAATAACGTTCTGTTTTCGACTTTTTGAAACTTTTTCAAGTTCTTAGTAGTTAAAACTTTGAAATGGTCTCAATGTTTTGAATTTCTAGCTTCCAGATGTAGCATTGCTTTGAGTTCTTGTTTAATAAATTTTGTAAAAGATCCAGTAAATTTAGCTTTACTTCTGTTGCTATTACACTACCTAACTTTTATGCATTGTGAGGCAAGACAATAACAGGTAGTCAGCAGGAGTAAAACGAACAAGTCTCCTCTCAGCCTACGAGTGCCAGGCTCGAAAGCAGTCAGGGATGCACAAGCCGGGCTGACCCGGGCACTGCTGACACTGACAGACGAAGACGGTACGTTTGGTGATGCCATTGCGATAGCAGACTCTGCAGCGACGTGCAGGCCGCTGGTTACCAGGTGTGGCAGGCAGCTTACTGGGCAAGTGAACAGCATCGGCAACAGGACGCGATGGGTGGACGCACCGTCTTTTTCCTCTGTCATCTTCTCCGTCGTTGACAATTGTCCATTCGTTTTCCTCATCCTCCATCTCCAAGGTTGGCTCCTCAATTACTTCAATAACTGAGTCCTGATCTGACTCAGTCGATGAGCTGTTGGACTCGTCGCTTGTAAGAAGTTGATGAAGACTCATTACTTATCCGTCGAAATAGCAAATTATATGACAATTCTTCTTAAAATGAAGAGGTAAACAATCTAGATTGAATGCAAAGGAGAAAAATCTTACTAGGGATAGTGATACAGTACGAGGAAGGAAGGGCAGAAGCAGTTCACAGTGATAGGTTCTATGGCTGAAACCCCAAAGAAGGGGACAGAGTGTTCCAAACACACTCTCTCAAGTAACGGGTTTTGGCGATGTTAAAGCAGCACTATAATTTTACATAGCAGTAGTCTATGGTCAGCCCTGCTGACCATACGGGTTTTCGCTTAATGTAGAGAAAATGCGCGGTATGGAACTATGGCCACCTATTATGTACATAATTATCCTTTGCTGACGGCTGTGATAAGCTCTTTTTATCGTGGCAGATCAAGACTCGCAGATTGATGTCAAGCATGATATATAATTCCGTTAAAGACAAAGGCAGCAGACAGGAGCCGACTGGAACGGGCAATTCAACAATAGGGGACATAAAAGGAAGATGTTTTTGAAAGGATGTAAAGCGTTGTCTAAAACTATGTATCTGATATTCTGCACGTTAAGAACCGAAGTTTAAGCCGTGAAATTTTGCGCTAGTTCTGTCTAAAATTGGCTTGCTAAGCCAGAGGAGCAAATAATAACTAATACGAGTAATCATTGGAACTGTTTTAAATTAATTTTGTACAAATTTACAAACTGATGTTAAACCCTTGATTGCGATACTACATGTAAGAAATTAATAGCCACTGCCTGGATTTATGACAGGAATCTTCACGCGCCGATTGGAATGAGAAATAGCCTGACTCCAAAAATGAACACAAAAAACTGCTTATATCCCAATATTTCTACTTCGAGTAGGATTAAACTGTTAAAGCTTGAGGAATTGGCTTGTATAATCAAAATAATTTTAACAGCAAACAAATGCATCGTAAAAGCGAGTCCTTTTGATGTTTGATATTTATGAAAAATGGATAGTAATTTCACATGTATATTATATAGCAAACGGCTTCAGCTTTTGAAGCAAAATACATGCATCCGATATTTTTGTGAGTTATTCATCGGTAATTTACTGCGAGAACCATGCTCAAACAATTTGAAGTGAGATGGTTTAGTAACACGGTGTAGCGGAATTTATAAGATTTTAAAAAGCATTACAAGTGCAATGCAGGTCAAGTACACATAAAAATTTTGTTAAGCATCGACTACTGTCACATTATACGTGTTAAACACATTATAACGCATTGTGTTTGTCTTCTCATGCTCGCCTATTGCCCGATCCAACCCAGGATATCAATTAAGGTCTCTTGCCACCATGAATCATATGACGCCCACCGCACTCTTCCATCCACCACAGCCTCCTTGCTTTCGTTCAAAATAATCTAAGCGAAACGCACCCAGTGAAATCCCATTCCTGTAATATATATTTCTCCAAGTCACGTGACATCCCATTTTGATTCCCATTCCATTAACCAATCAGAGCAAGGCAGGTGGCGTCACTCGGCTGCGCAGGTCAAGAGGCAGTTCAATGTCGTTTTTGTCACATCATTCGAATTTTATAGAAACGAGCAATTGCGTGCCTATCAGTCAAGAACTGGTACTCGTACCCCTCCACCCCATTAGAATTCGTGATTTGCTCCCCACTATTTTATCTTGACCAAAAGTTCATTCTGATCTCTTCCATAGAAACTGTTATTCCGGCCCTCTTCAATTTAATGTTGCTTGTCGATTCCCCAGATCTCAAACTCTCACGAAGAAACCGAAGCCTGTACTGCCTGGATCCGCACCAGAGCCGAGTGACCCATCTAATTGCCAGCCGTGCCAAATTAAGGCATTTCATTATCTTACTACTTTTGTGAGATCTTTACTCAAGATTTTGACAATTCCTCTAGATCCTACGCACACTTCAGCTAGCCAGTCTGTGCCTGGGTCCTGGGATATATTCTTAACGGCAGCAAAATACATACAAACTCATTTGAAGAAGAAATTTTGTTTTAGCCACATCTCTATCGCAGCACCGGAATTCCAGCGGAGATCACTGAGGAAGGCTACGCGACTCCGCGCCCAAGACAATAGATTTCCCCTATTGCAAAATCACATATCCCTATATCCCCGCTCCAGCATTTAGCTAGACTATCTGACGTTGTCATCGTGAAATCCGATATTAATACGCACCCAAGATCCTCAAAAGCAAGAAGGCTAAAAAACAATTTGTAAAGCCAGCAAAGATTGATTGTGAGAAATCAGACTTGGCGCTCGGGTCTGACTATCGATATATTTTATAAGCCGACGATTGGGGTGGGGTTTGGGTTTTGTACACGCACGTTGCAAATAACCCCCCCCCCCAAACACAACCACGTACAACATAAAATATTTAGGTGCATAGAAAGCGCGAACTTCCTAAAATATACTATAACAGGACAGGACCCATAACAAGTAATAACAATGAAAAATAGCATAAGTTTGGTCAGCCAATCGGAGTTAGCGGCGCCCCAAGACTGCCTGCCTTGGGCCTATGTTTAGGAGTTGGTGCGAGGCAGGGGTTTGCTGTACGTGGGAGAGGTGGTTGGTGCGCTGTGCAGGTGACTTTTATACCCGTGTTTTATAGCTTTGCGTTGTCTAATCAACTCTCGCTGGCCCAATTTAGTTCTTTGTATTCCCGATAATTGGCAAGAGGTTGTTCACGTGCTGTCTGCAATCATCTGTATTCCTGTGTTTCTTCCTTCGACCAGTCCTATATTGCAAAACTGACTCAAAGTTAGTACGTGTATATGCAGTTGCATGTAACTAAACTGAATCAGGACGAAAATCCACGCGCATTCTGCGAAAAGTCAAACATTTTTGAGTAAAAAAACTCAAAATATATCAAAGCCTAGCCAAAAGTGATAACAGACTAAAGCAAAAGCAGAAACTATTTAAAGGATATTTGAACAAGAAAAACATCGTTATAGCAGCAAAAAAGTTCTGCTAAAAGAATAAGCACATTGGATGATTGAAAATATGTTGAGCTACAACAGATACACTTCATATTAGAACTGCTACAACATTCTCCGCACTGCAACTCGAGACCAAGCTGTTTGGAGTCGAATTCCTTAAGACACCGACCCATGCGGCTGAAAACTTCAGCAGAGCCCATAGCAGAGCTACACACGGTAAAAAAATCCAAACCAATGCCAGTAACAAGCCGATCCAGGCAATCCATTAACTTGACTGTAACGCTGGTGCTTAAACTCATCCGGTGCACCGCCGATGGGGTGGCCAGAATCAAGCTGCGTCCTGAGGCTGTCACACTACAAGCGTCCTTCACATGATCAGGTAGCTTCAAGCTCTGCTGCAGCTCAAGCGACTCCAGAGAGCGGCAGTTGACATAGCCGTCACTGAGAATGTACAGCTTCTCCATGTCATGCGTAATACTCGGTTTGGCACCGAACTGCACATCCTGGACAGTTTGCAACTTTGCACCCGTCAGGTCAGTCATGATTATAGACATAGACAGATTTTCTTGATCTTTGCCAAGCAGAAATATCCTCTTAGTATGGTTTACAAGTCTTCCGGAAATTAATTTGATTCCGTTGTTTGGTATTTGCAATTGGCAGATTACATCATTCAAGTCCATGCTATCGATACGAAACCACCAATCATTGATATTAAAGTCATTGGCAACAGAAAGAATACAAGAATGAGGAAGGGCATAAAAACCATCCTGCAGTGTAGTGGATATTGATTGTTTAGAGCAAAATAATCCATCCGTATTAGTGATTACATCAGTGAAAATCCAATCAGAATCCGCACAACACTGCGTTCTCTTAGCTACGCACACTGCAGATTTCCATCTGCTCTGCAGATCGTCATCAGATTCCTCAGCTTCAGCTGCAAGAGTATTTACCGCCTGTTGAAGTATTTCTATCTGTTGCACACCGCGGTCAACAATATTGGCCCACGGATTTGTGTTTGGAGCATCTACCATTGACATATTAAACTCCTTTCTCAATCGAAAACTGCTCAATGCGTTTCCTTCAGCATCTGCAGCACTGATCTCAGCCGATAGTTGCTCCACAGAGCTTAGAGATCTCAGACTCTGCTCCAAATCGGCGATCTTTGAGTCCAGTCTACCGATCACATTTTCTCTGCATTGTTTCACTCTCTCCATGATTGAATCGAACATGTCAGCCGCATCAGCCCTGTAACTTTCCAGATCAAACTGGGCCCCTCTGGTGCTTTTGATTAGCTGGGACACTTTGGCCAATGACTCATCGGTTTCCATTTTGATGGCGCTCAATTGCTGCTGGAACTGTTTCTCATCTTTCTTCATGTGCTCAGCACACAGAGGACCTTCCCAGTAGAGTCCCTGACCAGAAGCTTGACTGTAGCAACTCCTCAGGCTGCACTGCTTGTCCTGCTCAGAGGTTTCATCGTTCGGTAGATCGCTATGTGTGCTGCTAGTTGCTATGGCATGCATTAAAGAAAAGTGCATATCATAAACTGTGCTATCATAGACAGCTAACTTTCAGAGAAGCTTATCTACACGTATCAATTATAGTTAGCAATTGCCAAAACTTCAGTCTGTTCGATTCCTATAAAAAAAGAAAAAAGAGCTAGAAATCTTATTGTCAAAAGTTAAAGCTTCCATCAAAGAACTGAAGCAGAAAGAGGCACCAGGAGAAGACAACAACAAGACATAACTCATTGAAGATGGTGGGGAAATCACAGCGAAAGTGCTGCACAAGCTTTGCAACAAGAACCTGAAGACAAGAGTCGCCAAATTAGTTGGCAGAAAGTATTCCAATCATCACCATACCAAAAGACTAACAGTACATGTAGAACCATCAAGCTGTCAGTCACACGTCAAGTGATAATAAAAGTAATTTTGAAAAGGATCACACCCAATATAAAAGTTCTAAGCGAGGGCCAAGCTGGGTTCAGAAGAAGATTCTTCTTCTCCTTGAGAATTCTAAGCAAGAAAGCAAGATGATAGCAGTCCGAGGAGGGGCTCGGAGAATTAGTTGGTGAATGTGAAGGTTAATCGTGTACATTTGGAACACGTGTATGAGAAGCTTTACCTACCTTGTATCGGGAATAGAGAAGACAATGGAAAGTCAGACATGGAAATTTGGATACGAAATGAAAGAGCTAAAAGACCGCTGGCAAAACTGGACAACATTTGTATCGAGCAAGAAAACATTCACATGAAAAATAAAATTGATGCGATCGGTAGTAATGACAAATAATGATGAAGACCTACAGAAGAATGCTGTACATTTCCCGGAAAAGACTAACGACTAGATAACAAAGGAAGTGACAAGCATTTTCGGAAAGGAGGTGGAAGGCTGTGTAGGTCTGATCAAGAGAAGGAATTTCCGCTTCTTCGGGCATGTTGCGAAAAGCGATGGAGTGGTTGATGGTGGTGTTAAGGGAAAAAATGGGCAGAGGCAAGCCGCAAGGTGACTGGACAGGCAATCTGAAGGACTTGGGAGTGAACAGATGCTGCAGCTGAGCAAGATGGCCTTGGATCGAAGGAGGTGGAGAGTCGCTGTCAAGAAATGGGGTGCATCAACGACTATAATGACCTGATGAGAAAAATAAACATACAAAGGTAAAATTGAGCTGGCTAGTAGGTACCCAGAGCGAATATATAAACTACCGGTATATGTTTACTAATCATTCAAATAACTAAGAACTAAGCAGTAAGGAACGTTTTAAAAGAGACAATTTTTTGTGACGTAATCCGCCAGTTTATGTTGAGTTTTAGAAGAACACACATGAAAAACTTTATCGTTTTTTCAAGTCGTATAGTTGGTTATTAAGTACAGGAAGTAACAAAACCTAACAAAAAGATATGCTGCATACAATTAAAAGGCTAAATTTTTCGTGAGTAATTAATGAAATGTAGAATGCAAAGTCATAACAAAATTTAATTGAGCAAAAACAACTAAAATAAATGCGCTAAAGTTCCTGAAAAAATGGCTAGCTTAAAGATGGAATTTTTAATAGCTTTAATCAGCGCTAGTTTTGAGTAGTATTACAAAACATCAAACTTCTACTCGTATATCCCTATGAAAGCTTTTGCACAACACAACAATTAGAAGGTTATTGTTTGCCTATAACAATTTATATTCACTAAAACTATTCAATCCACTTTATGTGCACTTTCTGTAAAGTTGGGGGCCCGGGGATTATAGTGCTTGCTTGCACAAACGTAGGTAAGTGAGATTAGGGAAAAATGGAGGTGATACTTAATATTAAAAATTAAAAAATGGTGGAGTGCAAAATCAACAACCTTCAGACAAACACAGAGGTACTTACCATTCGCACATTGTTAAAGAACCTAATAAAACTTTCCCCAATGATTCATCACTTATTTGAGAACTTATAGATGGATAAAAATAAAAAAACTAGAAATTGCGTGGCTCAAAACTTTGAGTTTAATACTCCAAAGTAGCCATTAACTATTACAATAAGTATTATAAAAAACATACCAAAGCTATATAATTTATACATAATAAATTTAATTGAAAACGATTATAAGCAAATAACTAGGTACATGTAATTCAAAAAAATAATAACGTAAACATATTGAGCTGTTTTCGACAGTAGAAAAGTAGAAACAAGCTGTAGCACTTCTCGATAAATACTTTCTAAATATTTATAACGCCAACACCACAATGCTACTATAAAAATACGTTTGTGCATTGGTAACACTAAGATGGCACCGGAAATTAGACTGGTTTATTGAAAAAATACTTACGAATGAAAACTGCAAACAAAAAGTAGCTATTCGTTCTCATGAACTGTATCAGTCGGCTTTCATCATCGTTCGATCGAAACATTCATTGTTTTGTTTTTAATTATTAGCTCTATTTCATTCGAAAATCAACTCAAAAGGCAAACGCCTTATGCGACTAAAGAAAAGCAACAATGATACGCAATCCAAGATTTACACTGATGCCCACAGCCATAGAGGCACTGACAGCCCAGACCACGTACTGATCATTTAAAGTTTTTGAATCTTTAATTTTCAAAATTGTCAAAAGAAAGCCTCATAGGAGCCTGACTTTATTAGACAATGAACAACAAAAAAAACATTTTCTTAGAATGGTGGTACTTGAACTTTTAGAAACACTATAAGAGCTTCATCGTCTATAGAAAATCAGCCGCATAAACTTTCATAAAAAACAGACAACTCGATATGTTGAAAACACGTCCTGTTCGTTTGAAAAATTAAAGCTAACAGAAAAACGCATCAACTTAAAAAGTCATATGACGTTACCTAGGAGATGCAGAGGCGCACTAAAACGCGATGGGTGCAGGACAAGCTGAGAAATAGCAGCAAAGTGCTCGTCGACTCCCTGCTAAAACTGCAGCAACGAACCGACTCGAGGCGGTAATTTATACCACAGTTCTGACAACGAGTGAAATAATTCGCACCTAACGACACCAACTCAATTACCTTAATCTCTCGTCCGTTGCCATCCAGAATTTTTACACTTCCATCACTGTCGCACACAGCCAGAAATTCTGAGCAGAGTTCAGCTGCACATCTAATATTCGAGCCACTGCTCTGATACAGCTTCGAGAATTGATGAGTTCTAAGACTCATCCGATAAACTGCCGATGAGGTGGTGATGATCAAACTGCGGTTTCGATGCACGATGCTATGAGCCTCTTTAATATCATGCGATATTTTTATCTTCGTCTGCAGCTCGCATGTTTCCAAGGACATGAACTGGACACCACTATGTCCGAGAATGTACAGCTTGTCCATGTCGTGAGTCAGGCCGAGTACAGTTCCAAGCTGCACATGCTGAATAGTGCGAAGCTGAGTTCCCGCCAGATCAGTCACTGTCAAAGACTGGCTGCCATTGAGCAGGAAAAACTGCTGCAGATGATTCACCAGTTCGCCAGAAGCAACTTCATACTGAGTGTTCCATCGACTGAGAAGAGCACCATCGAAATTGTAAACTGAAACGCATCTAGGATACGGACCTGAATTGCAAAAGACGAATACACAAGCGCTTGGCAGGGCCTGAAACCCAGGCTGACACGTCTTAGAGAGCGACTGACCAGAGTAAAAGTATCCATCAGTCTTGTAGCACAAACCGACGAAAGCAATTGATAATCTAACATCCATGTGGATGGCGGATAGACTTGGTTGGCACGTCTTAAATCTCTCTACCATGGCTTGGTCACTTAATGACTCAGCATTGGTGACCTGGGTCTCCACAGTCCGTAGTAGTTTATTCACCTGCACAATACTGCTGTCCACAGGATCGACCCAATCACTTGAAACAAGTGCGCTTGGGACTGACATCTGCAGTTCCATTCTGAGGTTATAACTGCGCAATAGATTCTTTCCAGTTTCTGCGTCCTTGATATCAACCGAAAGTTTCTCTACACAGCTGAGAGACCTCTGGATCTGCTCCATATCTGCAATATTCGAGTCTAATCTACCAAGCACTTTCTCCCTGCACTGATTCACTCTTTCAAGGATATCATCAAACAGGTCAGCCGCCTCAGCCCGGTCAATCGTCAGCTCAAATTGAGCAGCTTTAGCGCGGTTTGTGAGCTGCGAGGCACTAGCGAGTATCGAATCGGTTTCCTTCTTAATGCTGGCGAACCGACTTTTAAACTGCTCTTTGTCACTCTCGAGATGCTCAGCGCAGAGAGGCCCGGCCCAATAGTGTCCACGGCCCGAAGCCGGGCTCTGGCAGTGGCTGAGGCTGCACAGTCGGCTTGCTGGTGGATCCTGCTCGTCGCTTTTTGCGCTTGATTTTCGTTTTGTTGCCATCGCTGAAGCGTTTATGTACATTGTTTTCATAATAATCTATAATATAGTGTCAAGAAAAACCTTTAAAACTCCGATAATACATTTCTAATAAATGTAGGTAGGAGCTCGTACTTGTCATTTAGAAAATGCTATTTTTTACACACCAATAATCTATACCTATAAAAATCAAAACTCTGTGTGTTTGTCTGTCTGTGTACAAATTACTTCGCTATAGACTCCCAAACCACTCAACCAAATTTTGCACCCACCCTAAATTCAGTACGGAAAGTGTCATAGGCTACCTTAAAATTTCCTAAATCTGAGTCTTCCCACCTAAAAGTGCAAAAAACTACTCAAAATGCGCGATTTTTTCACTAGATCCTCCATAGCGCCGCTTCACTTCTACCGATCCTCTTCAAATTTGAAACAATTAATCTTCGACTAGAGCAAAGATAAACTTTGATAAACAAAGATCAACTAGATAGATAAGAGAGCAAAGACGAGAGAGAAGAGAGGTGAGGGAAGAGGTGAGGGAGACGATAGAAGAGAGGAGAGAGGAAAGAAGAGAAGAGATGAGAGGAGAGTATAGAGTAGAGAGGAGGGAGGAGAGGAGGGATAAAAGAATAGAGGAATAGACAAGAGAATAGGGGATAGAGGAGAGAGAGAAGAGACAGAGACGAGAGAGAAGAGAGGAAACAGAAGAGAAGATGGAAGTTTCTGAGGATGAAAGGGATATAAGGAGAGGCATGGAGGCCAGAGTTTGCCTGTTCGCAGCACCCCAGCCAACAATATAAATATTTGCTGGGATCTCTTGCCTCAAATCCTAATTTTACATACTCTATTTTATGTTTAACTCCATCCTAACTACTAGCAAGTTTTTGTTTGAGTTTGACCTCAGATTTTAGAATACGAGTACATGCAAAAATAGTTCCAGGGATTTAAATTCCCCGGGTTTCAACAGCTTGTCATTATCCATAAAGAACAAAGTTACGAGTTAAGCAAAATGTTAAAAATGAAATTATCAAACACGTCGAAAAACTTTCTGGTAACTAAATATTTTAATAAAATTAGCTGATGAGACATGTAATATCTGTAAAATTAAAAACAAGATTCAGCCAAAGGCAACAAAACGTTGCCTTCGAGTTAACCTCAAAAAAACGGGAAAACTACATTTAGAAAGAGTTAATAATATAAAAAAGAATTTAATAATATCAATATTGTGTACATTTAACTATTTTATCGATTATAAGTTGTAATAATAGATTAGAAATAAATATGGCGCAAACGAGATAAAAACTGCTCAAATGGTTCAATATCTAGAACATTGGACGGACGGACGAAGGGAAAATCTTAAAAAATTGGTATTTTTATAAGAAAGTCATCAGACAGTTTACAAGCAAACAAAACAACAAATATAAAAAATAAATAAAATTTTAGGCAATTGTGAGAACAAGCCGCTTGGGCATACAACGTGTTTATGCTCAGCATCGTTAGGTGACTGAAAATAACAATGTTTGAACGTTTTTAATGCATAGATATTGATGCATAATATTTTAAACAACTATTTACAAAAAAATTATTGTTTTAAATACATTATATTACTACAGGCTCTGGTTGTACGCATTGCAAACGTTACTCAACCTCGTCTGTGTAGCTAGTGCAATTTTAGGTGCCTTTCACGATATTGTTGCTAAAATTTTCAATAGCTTGACGTGTACATGGAGAGCGAATTAAAAGTTTACATTTCCACTGACGAGTCACGTTTATTGAATTGTAAATTCAACTTACCTACTACAAAACTGACAATACACAGCCTTTAAACAGTACTACAGTTAAAGTTTTAAGCAAATTTAAAAATCGCACATGCTTTAATTGTTAAAGATAGAACTAATGTGCTAGCTTTGATAATGTATTCAACAAATTTAGCGCTAAGAGAAATTTCTAAAAAAAGCTTTATTTGAGTAAATGTTTGAATGTGGAATCATTTCGCAGTGAACTCTACAATAAAATACAAAAATTAAAATTTATTCGATCGACGTATCTACAGCAAACAAGGACTAAAAATACATATTTCATTATCATTGTAATAATTATCATGACAATGCTCCTTAGCTACCTCATATATTTTTTAAACAGAGTCATTAGTTACCATAGTCAGTATTACGACGTAACTCACAAGAGTAACAGTATTAGAAATTAGAAAAACAGCTATACCGAGAGTAGGCAATAGAAGAGCTTGAGAAAATTAGACAACATTTTTGTCTATTTTGTCAATTGACTATTAGCGCGGATGCTAATTATAATAGATGGTACCATGATATCTGGGACCACTAAGTATACTAACGTCCGTTGACAAGTGTGGCAATTGTTCACATAGTTGAAAACTAATTCCTCATTGATTTTTCTTCGTGAAAACTTATAACCACGCGCTTAATATTACAACCACCTTGCAAGAAAAATTATGGGGTTTTATTGTAGGTGTTTTAGCAACGTAAAGACATGCTCCTTGTCTTTGATAAATTTTAAACGGCGTCAGTAGTGAGCTTTTTCGAAATAATACCTTACTAGATTAAAGCAAAAGTCTCTGAAAAAAACGGTACAACAGCGATTGGATTAACTAATAGAAACGCGCCCAAGGAGTTGGTGTCCGCATGACATGTGCATAAGAAGAACGAAACAGCCTGTGGAATCTAAATAGGATCCGCAGCAGATGACAGAGTGACAGATGATATTATTGTACCTACTCCGTCCACACGCTTGACAATAGTTCACGTAGTTGAAACCATAGTCTGAAAGAGTGAAACTTCTCAACCGCTGCCCTGAGCTGCTCACAAAAACAGCATTTCCATTAGTTTCGCACACTGCAATCAATATAGAGTCAATGACAGCGACACAAAAGTTCTGACTGTCTATCAGCTTCTTCACACCACCGGTGCCGATGTTTAATCGATGCACAGCTGATGGAGTAGCCAGAATTAAGCTGTGTCTGGAAGCTGTTACACTGCGAGCGTCCTTCACATGATCAGGCAGCGTCAAGCTCTGCTGCAGCTCAAGTGACTCCAGAGAGAGGCAGTTCACGCAACCGTTGCTGAGAATGTACAGCTTCTCCATGTCATGAGTGAGGCTTATTGGAGCTTGGCACTGCACATTCTGGACACTTCGCAACTGGGTGCCAGTCAGGTCAGTCACAATTAGGAACTGATTGGTTCCAAGAAGAAATATCTGCTGAAGATGATCAACAAGTGTGCCTGAAGCTAACTGCACTCCGTTGTTCCCAAGGTTCCACTGACTGATTATTTGCATGTCTGAATTACAGACCATGAAAAACCAATACTGCGAATTATTAGCCACACAAAAAGTGCTTCCGCTAGGTAGAGCTTGAAATCCGTTTTGGTTTGTCTTCGTGACTGCTTGAGCTGAGAAATAGTATCCAGCAGTATTGCTGCAAACAGCAGCGAGAATAAACAAAAAATTGTTTAACAAATTAGGCGCCATTTTTACAGTGGGCACGGCAGACTTAAGTCTACTTTCTCGTTTCTTATCCTCAGGATCCTCTGCCTCATCTGCAAAAGTCCTAACAGCTTGTTGCAATCTCAGTACCTGGTGCACACTGTTGTCTACCGGATCGACAAACTCTTCTGATATCGGGGCATCTTCAAGCGAGATCTGGACCTCTTGATGCAGCCTGAATCCTTTAGTTGAAACACCTTTGGCTTCCTCCTCGCCGATCTCGACAGAAAGCTTTTCTATGAAACTGAGGGCTCTCAAATTCTGCTCCACATTGTCTATTTTAGAGTCCAATCTGCTCATCACATTTTCTCTGCACTGCTGCAATCTCTGAAATATTGCGTCAAACAGGTCAGCGGCCTCAGCTCTGTCGCTGGTCAGTTCAAACAGAGCAACCCTGTTTGCTTTCAACAGTTCATCTGTCTTCGATAATACCTCAGTGTTCTCTGATTTAACATCGGCGTTTTTCTTTGCGAAAATCTTCTCATCTTTAGCGAGATGTCGCTCGCAGAGTTGCCCCCTCCAGTATATTCCAAGACCTGACGAAGGCTCTGTGCAATGTGTCATGGTGCACGTCTGTGCATCGGATTCTGCATCGACGCTATCGGTTGTCATAGCATAAAAGAGAAAATATTAGCTACTGAGCATACGAGTAATACTAAAAATATATATAAATACTAAATGCTAATCGCTGCTGAAGCTGTAATAGAAGTGATTGTTGATAAAAAACGAATTGTCTATATATGCAAGGGCTTGAGCTTGCTACCATACCATGCTGTACTGCATCGGAACCTCTCATTGGTCAGTGCCTCGGTTGGTACTGAGGTTGCACATATTTTTGAGTCTAAGAAAGCAAAAAAATTAGTCATGATTTGATGGAAAGCATTGATTCGGTGTTGAGACGCTTAAGCTCCTCGAGAAGGGCTCAGTATTTCACAAAAATTCAGCGAGAGTTTTAGTAAATCAGATGCTTATAAATTGAAATTATCTAAAAATTTAGAAAGTCATTAGCCTGACAGTTTTCATATCGTATAATCATGCGAATAATCACAGAAAGTGAAAATGAGTTACCTAGTACCTACCTAAAATGAGCTTACATAGAAACTATCCACCTAGCTCATATACTAAATCTTTAAGATCTTTATGTTTACTAATATTCAAATAACTAAAAAATGGAGATAAAAACGTTTGAAAAATAAGAAACTTATTTGTGACGCAATCCGCCGTTTATATTGTGGTTTAAAAAAACAAACTTAAAAACCTTCGAGACTGCGAAAGCATTGCAAAACTTACGAGTACTTGAACAAAAAACAACAAAATTGCGTGGAAGTTCTTGAATAATAAGGCTAGCTATAAAAAACGAACTTTGATCGGCGCTAAATTTGAGTACTGGAAATTACACATTTTGCAGATATTACGAGCTAACAGATTTTACTAACATAGAACTTCGAAATCCACAGCCAGAAGCCTGTTGCTTACCCATAAAAATTTCTGGCGCGCAAGGATTTTTTTAGGATCTATATGTGCACTTTATGTAGAGTTGCGGGATTAAAGTGTTGCTTGCAAAAATTTAGGGAAGTGAGTTTTCGGTAATATAAAGTTATGCGATCTCAAACGGGCGTCGTTAAGGTTAGGCAATTTAACAAGTTGAAAATTTGTGGAGTGTGAAAGCAACAACCTTCAGACAAAAAGACAGTTACCTATTAACGGCACATTGTTCAAGAATCGAACGAAACTTTCCCCATGACTATCACTAATTTGAGTACTTTAACAGATCGTTATTGAAAGAGATATATGAAATTGACAAAAATTACACGTCATATAGCCTCAGAATTCTGGGTTTAGTGCTCAAATAGACAATAACTATTTCAATAATTTTTTACAGAAAAATAATAAAGGATTTTGAGACTTCTAGGCCAAAACTATATACTCGTATTTATGCATATCTATACGCATAGATATAGATATATGCGTATATCTACGCATATATACGCATATAAAAGAATTCTAAACAACAATTGGGTACGTAAAAACAATAGCATAAACATTAAATAGTTTCCGACAGTAGTAAAGTAGAAAAATCTGTAGCATTTTAGGAATGCCAAAACCACATTGCCAGTATAAAAGTATGTTTTTACATTGGTAACACTTACATGGCAGCGGACATTAGGTTAGCTGATTTATCGTAAATTAGAGTGAGCAAACAAAAATACGATTGTAAATATTAAAAAACCTCAAACACCAATCGTCTACTTCTGTTCTAAATTGGACAGCTCAATTTAAAAAAGCATAAGAGCTATGCAGAAAGGTTGAAATGCTGAAATAAGATGGAATCTAAGGTTTATACTCATGCACACAGCCAGTAGCGTAGCCAAGGTCAAGAGGGGCTTAGAGTCCTGACAGAAAAGCTGATAGGAACATGAATTTCTAATAGCCAATGAATAACGCAAGTTTTTATAAGGTACAAAAACACTAAAGTTGTATGGACTATAGAAATTCCTATTAATCTTATTTGTACCGCCATTCAGCTATATCGGCTGTCTCAACACAAAGCCAAGAGATCGAACTAGAAATGTATTGACACTCCCTATCATCGAATAAGTTCAAAACGCGGTAGCCCAGTTGAAAAAAACTTTCACTATTTACAAAGTTTTAGTACTAGTGGGCTGACTGACTTTTGACATCAACCGAAAGTTTCTCTACACAGCTGAGAGACCTCTGGATCTGCTCCATATCTGCAATATCCGAGTCTAATCTACCAAGCACTTTCTCCCTGCACTCATTCACTCTTTCAAGGACATCATCAAACAGGTCAGCCGCCTCAGCCCGGTCAGTCGTCAGCTCGAATTAAGCAGCTTTAGCGCGGTTTGTGAGCTGCAAAACACTAGCGAGTATCGAATTAGTTTCCTTCTTAATGCTGGCGAACCGACTTTTAAACTGCTCTTTGTCACTCTCCAGATGCTCAGCGCAGAGAGGCCCGTCCCAATAGTGTCCGCGGCCCGAAGCCAGGCTCTGGCAGTGGCTGAGGCTGCACCTGCACAGTCGGCTTGCTGGTCGATCCTGCTCGTCGCTTGTTGCGCTTGATTTACGTTTTGTTGCCATCGTTAAAGCATATATGGGCCCAGTTTTCAAAAAAGCAGTCCATGATATTGTCGTGTCAATCAAAAAGCAAAATTTCAACCAGATTTTCCAAAAAATTGTCGGTACTTGTCACTTCATAATTTTCCTACACATTAACAGTTCTTAACCAGAAAGCAAACATAAAATAATTGAATTAATTTAAGCAAAACGAAGAACTGGTTCAGTCTGCTTAAAAAAATTAAAAAGTAAACGCAGAGACATTAAATATACTTAGCAACATTGAAAAGTCGCCATTACAGAGGATTCCATCTGTGGTCGCCACTTTTGAGAGAGTGCAGGTAAAGTCTCTCAATCTTTGCGAGTGACGCAACTCAGCTACGCCACGCGGCAGACTTGAGTTGGGGAATGAAGTGGGGGGAGCGGTGTGCGAGGGTTGGACGGATTAAAGCTACCCCCAACTAGAGTTTCATTCATATAGAATTGTCCAAGAGAAATTGCTTACTGGTGCATAGAGTGGTAACTTTTCAATGTTGCTGAGTATATATGTATATTTTAAAAAGTGCTGCTATAACACAACAAAAGGCATACATGTAGTGTATGAGGATGAGGATACTATAGAGGATCATATACCACACAGCTGACGAGCCAAGTAAACTGAATTGTAAAATAAATTTACGATAAAACTGGGTACCAGTATAAGCTATCTTAGAAAAATACTCTAATTAAAGCTTACAAGCTAAAAGTAAACACTTACATGCTTTAATTGGTAGATTAATTGGTAGATATTGGTAGAATCAATGTGCTATATTTAATTTTAATATACAAATTTGACGGTAAGAAATTGTCTTTTAAAAAACATTTTTTTCTAATAAAAATGATGGAGCGTGGATTCATTACAGAGTAACAGTATTGAAAGAAAAAGAGCCAAACAAAAGGAGACTAAGCCATTGAAGTGTTTTGAAATGGAAATTAGTATCAACACGAAATAAATCATTGCACGATAACGAAGCACTGCCGCAGATGATAGATTGGCAGGTACTATTGTTTTTGAGCCCCATATATGCTAAACGTCCGTAGAGAAGTGTGACGATTGTCCACAGTGTTGCAACCTATTTGAAACAATGACAAAAATCCTTGTCATTTTATCACGCGCATAATATTTCAATTCGACGCGTTCAATTAGCGATTTGCTTCACGTACACACGGTTAGTTTGCCAGGCTGTCACAGGCTCGATCGCTTGATCTACGACTGGTCGCTGGACTGGTCTGCAGTTACTTTTCTGTCTTTTTAAGAAGCATAGCTGAAATGCGTAATTCGACAGACTGCCACCGATTGTCACTCAATAGATTGGTCACCTTTTAACTGGAGTTGATTACAAGTGTAATAGCTGATAACAGTGCATTACCGAAATTAGGTGAAGATAAACCAGCTTTAAAGGAAGTCCGGTCAGTGCTGTCTCCTTTTGAGATGTTTGACAGAATACTGTGTATTTTGGCTAATTAAACTATAAAAAAGGTTTTGTCGAGAAAGCTGCACCAAAATGAATACAAGCTTAAAAGTAAACGATACCTGTAACAATAAAGACTGACTAGATTAAAAGCAGAAAATGTCAAAACTACCAACAAAAAATCTAATAACAATAATTAACTCAAATTTTGCAAAAAACAAGGTGTACCACAAATCTATCATTACTACAAGTGCAGTTAACTACTCGAGATAATGCTGATACACTTTCTCGATAAATGAAAACCAAGGAAACACCACAAAGCTTATCTAAAACCAAGCTGAAAAAATTAATAGACGTTAAAAGAAGAAGCACAGCTAATCTTAGTTCTGCGAGCTAGATTCAGCTAAATTGACTGGCAATAATTGGCGCAACCAGGATTTAAACGTAAACGCAGATATAAAAATGGAACACAGAGCAACGCGCCGTACTAAACAGGTTATATTCGATAGCTGGTCGGACCAGTTGACGATAAACGCTGAAATATTCCGTCTGGGTCCCTCACTTTCAGGTCTCTAACAGCAGAGTGACGCTGATGCAAAAAAAAATCGGAATGGGATCGATGGTCAAAAACACAAAATTCTTCTGGTGAAGCCTAGCACGTAGCATCCCCAGCTTGGGATGTCCAGTATTCACCGTGTCTCACTACGGCAGTACGCAGCTGGTAGGGCAGCTACAAATCTTGTGTCTTAAAAAATGGAGTATGGAACAAGCTGGATGACACGAGAGTTAAAAAGTACTACTTCGTACAATCTATTGATTTATATGAGCAATCAATGATTACATTAGTAGCCCTGTTAGAAGAGTAGAGGCCCATGGGATTATCTGTGAACATATTTACTAACCATCGTTACTGCCAAATAAGTAATCTAAAAAACACCATTGCGCTTTATCACCTAAAGAAAATGTACTGAGAAACATTGAAAAGTCGCCAATCTATGCGCCAATGAGAGATTTCTCTTGGACTATTCTGAAATCTGAAATAAAAGACGCGAGAAACTGAGGGGTAGCTTTAATCAGTTCCTCAACCAAAGTCAGCCGCGTGGCGTCGCTAAGTTGCGTCAGTCGCACAGATTGAGATACTTTTTACCTGAATTCTCAAAAGTGGCGACCACAGACGGAATCTTCTGTGATGGCGACTTTTCGATGTTGCAAAGTATATAATTGTCAAGAAAACAACTACTAATTTTTAAAAAACGGAAATGGACTACGTATAAGATCTATAAAAATTTGGGCGCGGTTAAAAACTTACCAAAAAACATACATCATATTAAAACTGCATGCAAGCAAAACAGTATAGGTAGCAACTAAAAACATTCTCCTCGTCTCCGATCAATTTTAAAAAAGGTCCTTAGTTAAATTATTCGAAATCATACCTTAATAGAGTAAAAGTATCAGAACAAAACGAGCAAACAGCTCCATGATTAACCAATAGAAATGCGCCCAAGGAATCGGTGTCCGCATGACAAGTGCACAAGAAGAACGAAACAGCTTGTGGAATCTAAGTAGGCACCGCTGCAGATTATAGATTGGCAGGTGGTATTGTAATTGCCCTGTCGACAAGTTTGGCAATAGTTTACGTAGTTGAAACCCGAGTTTGTCAGACTGAAACTTTTCAACCGCTGCCCTGAGCTGCTTACAAAAACAGCATTTCCATTAGTTTCGAACACTGCAATCAATCCAGAGTCAATGACAGCGACAACAAAGTTCTGACTGTCCATCAGCTTCTTCCCACCACCGGTGCCGATGTTTAACCGATGTACAGCTGATGGAGTAGCCAGAATTAAGCTGCGTCCTGAAGCTGTTACACTGCGAGCGTCCTTCACATTATCGGGCAGCGTCAAGCTCTGCTGCAGCTCAAGCGACTCCAGAGAGAGGCAGTTCACGCAACCGTTGCTGAGAATGTACAGCTTCTCCATGTCATGAGTGAGGCTTATTGGAGCTTGGCACTGCACATTCTGGACACTTCGCAACTGGGTGCCAGTCAGGTCAGTCACAATTAGGGACTGATTGGTTCCAAGAAGAAATATCTGCTGAAGACGATCTACAAATGTGCCTGAAGCTAGCTGCACTCCGTTGTTACCAACGTTCCACTGACTGATTATTTGCATGTCTGAATTACAGACCATGAAAAACCAATACTACGAACTATTATGGTTACCCACACAAAAAGTGCTTCCGCTAGGGAGAGCTTGAAATCCGTTTTGGTTTGTCTTCCTGACTGCTAGAGCTGAGAAATAGTATCCAGTAGTGTTGCAGCAAACAGCAGCGAAAACATAGATTACATTGCAGGCCAAAATAGGCGCCACCTTAACAGTGGGCACGGCAGACTTAAGTCTACTTTCTCGTTTCTTATCCTCAGGATCCTCAGCCTCATCTGCAAAAGTCTCAACAGCTTGTTGCAATCTCAGTACCTGCTGCACACTGCTGTCCACCGGATCGAGAAACTCTTCTGATATCGTGGCATCCTCAAGCGAGATCTGGACCTCTTGATGCAGCCTGAATCCTTTAGTTGAAACACCTTTGGCTTCCTCCTCGCCGATCTCGATCGCGAGTTTTTCTATGAAACTGAGAGCTCTCAAGTTCTGCTCCACATTGTCTATTTTGGAGTCCAATCTGCTCATCACATTTTCTCTGCACTGCTGCAATCTCTGAAAGATTGCGTCAAACAGATCAGCGGCCTCAGCTCTGTCGCTGGTCAGTTCAAACAGAGCTCCCCTGTTTGCTTTTAACAGTTCATCTGTCTTCGATAATACCTCAGTGTTCTCTGATTTAACATCGGCGTATTTCTTTGCGAAAATCTTCTCATCTTTAGCGAGATGCCGCTCGCAGAGTTGCCCGCTCTAGTATATTCCAAGACCTGACGAAGGCTCTGTGCAATGCGTCATGGTGCACGTCTGTGCATCGGATTCTGCATCGACGCTATCGGTTGTCATAGCAGAAAAGAGAAAATATTAGCTACTGAGCATACGAGTAATACTAAATATATATATATAAATACTAAATGCTAATCGCTGCTGAAGCTGTAATAGAAGTGATTGTTGATAAAAAACGAATTGTCTATATATGCAAGCGCTTGGGCTTGCTACCATACCATGCTGTACTGCATCGGAACCTCTCATTGGTCAGTGCCTTCGGTTGGTATTGAGGTTGCACATATTTTTGCGTCTAGGAAAGCAAAAAAATAGTCATGATTTGATGGAAAGCATTGATTCGGTGTTGAGACGCTTAAGCTCCTCGGGAAGGGCTCAGTATTTCACAAAAACTCAGAGAGAGTTTTAGTAAATCAGATGCTTATAAATTGAAATTATCTAAAAATTTAGAAAGTCATTAGCCTGACAGTTTTCATATCGTATAATCATGCGAATTATCACAGAAAGTGAAAATGAGTTACCTAGTACCTACCTAAAATGAGCTTACATACAAACTATCCACCTATACTAAATCTTTAAGATCTTTATGTTTACTAATATTCAAATAACTAAAAAATGGAGATAAAAACGTTTGAAAAATAAGAAACTTATTTGTGACGCAATCCGCCGTTTATATTGTGGTTTAGAAAAACAAACTTAAAAACCTTCGAGACTGCGAAAGCATAGCAGCTATAAAAAACGAACTTTGATCGGCGCTAAATTTGAGCACTGGAAATGACAAATTTTGCAGATATTACGAGCTAACAGATTTTACTAACATAGAACTTCGAAATCCACAGCCAGAAGCCTGTTGCTTACCCATAAAAATTTCTGGCGCGCAAGGATTTTTTAGGATCTATATGTGCACTTTATGTAGAGTTGCGGGATTAAAGTGTTGCTTGCAAAAAATTAGGGAAGTGAGTTTTCGGTAATATAAAGTTATGCGATCTCAAATTTGGGCGTCGTTAAGGTTAGGCAATTTAACAAATCGAAAATTTGTGGTGTGTGAAAGCAACAACCTTCAGACAAAAAGACAGTTACCTATCAACGGCACATTGTTCAAGAATCGAACGAAACTTTCCCCATGACTATCACTAATTTGAGTACTTTAACAGATCGTTATTGAAAGAGATATATGAAATTGACAAAAATTACACGTCATATAGCCTCAGAATTCTGGGTTTAGTGCTCAAATAGACAATAACTATTTCAATAATTTTTTACAGAAAAATAATAAAGGATTTTGAGACTTCTAGGCCAAAACTATATACTCGTATTTATGCATATCTATACGCCCGTATAATAGAAAAAAATTCTAAACAACAATTGGGTACGTAAAAATAATAGCATAAACATTAAATAGTTTCCGACAGTAGTAAAGTAGAAAAATCTGTAGCATGTCTTGATGAATACTTTCGGAAAATTTTAGGAATGCCAAAACCACATTGCCAGTATAAAAGTATGTTTTTACATTGGTAACACTTACATGGCAGCGGACATTAGGTTAGCTGATTTATCGTAAATTAGAGTGAGCAAACAAAAATACGATTGTAAAAATATTAAAAACCTCAAACACCAATCGTCTACTTCTGTTCTAAATTGGACGGCTCAATTTAAAAAAGCATAAGAGCTATGCAGAAAGGTTGAAATGCTGAAATAAGATGGAATCTAAGGTTTATACTCATGCACACAGCCAGTAGCGTAGCCAAGGTCAAGAGGGACTTAGAGTCCTGACAGAAAAGCTGATAGGAACATGAATTTCTAATAGCCAATGAACAACGCAAGTTTTTATAAGGTATAGAAACACTTAAGTTGTGTGGACTATAGAAATTCCTATTAATCTTATTTGTCCCACCAATCAGCTATATCGGCTGTCTCAACACAAAGCCAAGAGATCAAACTAGAAATGTATTGACACTCCCTATCATCGAATAAGTTTAAAACTCGGTAGCTCAGTTTAAAAAACTTTCACAATTTACAAAGTTTTAGTACTAGTGGGCTGACTGACTTTTGACATCAACCGAAAGTTTCTCTACACAGCTGAGAGACCTCTGGATCTGCTCCATATCTGCAATATTCGAGTCTAATCTACCAAGCACTTTCTCCCTGCACTCATTCACTCTTGCAATGACAGCCTCAAACAGGTCAGCCGTCTCAGCCCGGTCAGTCGTCAGCTCGAATTGAGCAGCTTTAGCGCGGTTGGTGAGCTGCGAAGCACCAGCGAGTATCGAATCGGTTTCATTCTTAATGCTGGCGAACCGACTTTTAAACTGCTCTTTGTCACTCTCGAGATGCTCAGCGCAGAGAGGCCCGGCCCAATAGTGTCCGCGGCCCGAAGCCGGGCTCTGGCAGTGGCTGAGGCTGCACAGTCGGCTTGCTGGTCGATCCTGCTCGTCGCTTGTTGCGCTTGATTTACGTTTTGTTGCCATCGTTAAAGCATATATGGGCCCAGTTTTCAAAAAAGCAGTCCATGATATTGTCGTGTCAATCAAAAAACAAACTTTCAACCAGATTTTCCAAAAAATTGTCGGTACTTGTCACTTCATAATTTTCCTACACATTCACAGTTCTTAACCAGAAAGCAAACATAAAATAATTGAATTAATTTAAGCAAAACAAAGAACTGGTTCAGTCTGCTTAAAAAATGTAAGTAAACGCAGAGACATTAAATATACTTAGCAACATTGAAAAGTCGCCATTACAGAGGATTCCATCTGTGGTCGCCACTTTTGAGAGAGTGCAGGTAAAGTCTCTCAATCTTTGCGAGTGACGCAACTCAGCTACGCCACGCGGCAGACTTGAGTTGGGGAATGAAGTGGGGGGAGCGGTGTGCGAGGGTTGGACGGATTAAAGCTACCCCCAACTAGAGTTTCATTCATATAGAATTGTCCAAGAGAAATTGCTTACTGGTGCATAGAGTGGTAACTTTTCAATGTTGCTGAGTATATATGTATATTTTAAAAAGTGCTGCTATAACACAACAAAAGGCATACATGTAGTGTATGAGGATGATGATACTATAGAGGATCATACCACACAGCTGACGAGCCAAGTAAACTGAATTGTAAAATAAATTTACGATAAAACTGGGTACCAGTATAAGCTATCTTAGAAAAATACTCTAATTAAAGCTTACAAGCTAAAAGTAAACACTTACATGCTTTAATTGGTAGATTAATTGGTAGATATTGGTAGAATCAATGTGCTATATTTAATTTTAATATACAAATTTGACGGTGAGAAATTGTCTTTTAAAAAACATTTTTTTCTAATAAAAATGTTGGAGCGTGGATTCATTACAGAGTAACAGTATTGAAAGAAAAAGAGCCAAACAAAAGGAGACTAAGCCATTGAAGTGTTTTGAAATGGAAATTAGTATCAACACGAAATAAATCATTGCACGATAACGAAGCACTGCCGCAGATGATAGATTGGCAGGTACTATTGTTTTTGAGCCCCATATATGCTAAACGTCCGTAGAGAAGTGTGACGATTGTCCACAGTGTTGCAACCTATTTGAAACAATGACAAAAATCCTTGTCATTTTATCACGCGCATAATATTTCAATTCGACGCGTTCAATTAGCGATTTGCTTCACGTACACACGGTTAGTTTGCCAGGCTGTCACAGGCTCGATCGCTTGATCTACGACTGGTCGCTGGACTGGTCTGCAGTTACTTTTCTGTCTTTTTAAGAAGCATAGCTGAAATGCGTAATTCGACAGACTGCCACCGATTGTCACTCAATAGATTGGTCACCTTTTAACTGGAGTTGATTACAAGTGTAATAGCTGATAACAGTGCATTACCGAAATTAGGTGAAGATAAACCAGCTTTAAAGGAAGTCCGGTCAGTGCTGTCTCCTTTTGAGATGTTTGACAGAATACTGTGTATTTTGGCTAATTAAACTATAAAAAAGGTTTTGTCGAGAAAGCTGCACCAAAATGAATACAAGCTTAAAAGTAAACGATACCTGTAACAATAAAGACTGACTAGATTAAAAGCAGAAAATGTCAAAACTACCAACAAAAAATCTAATAACAATAATTAACTCAAATTTTGCAAAAAACAAGGTGTACCACAAATCTATCATTACTACAAGTGCAGTTAACTACTCGAGATAATGCTGATACACTTTCTCGATAAATGAAAACCAAGGAAACACCACAAAGCTTATCTAAAACCAAGCTGAAAAAATTAATAGACGTTAAAAGAAGAAGCACAGCTAATCTTAGTTCTGCGAGCTAGATTCAGCTAAATTGACTGGCAATAATTGGCGCAACCAGGATTTAAACGTAAACGCAGATATAAAAATGGAACACAGAGCAACGCGCCGTACTAAACAGGTTATATTCGATAGCTGGTCGGACCAGTTGACGATAAACGCTGAAATATTCCGTCTGGGTCCCTCACTTTCAGGTCTCTAACAGCAGAGTGACGCTGATGCAAAAAAAAATCGGAATGGGATCGATGGTCAAAAACACAAAATTCTTCTGGTGAAGCCTAGCACGTAGCATCCCCAGCTTGGGATGTCCAGTATTCACCGTGTCTCACTACGGCAGTACGCAGCTGGTAGGGCAGCTACAAATCTTGTGTCTTAAAAAATGGAGTATGGAACAAGCTGGATGACACGAGAGTTAAAAAGTACTACTTCGTACAATCTATTGATTTATATGAGCAATCAATGATTACATTAGTAGCCCTGTTAGAAGAGTAGAGGCCCATGGGATTATCTGTGAACATATTTACTAACCATCGTTACTGCCAAATAAGTAATCTAAAAAACACCATTGCGCTTTATCACCTAAAGAAAATGTACTGAGAAACATTGAAAAGTCGCCAATCTATGCGCCAATGAGAGATTTCTCTTGGACTATTCTGAAATCTGAAATAAAAGACGCGAGAAACTGAGGGGTAGCTTTAATCAGTTCCTCAACCAAAGTCAGCCGCGTGGCGTCGCTAAGTTGCGTCAGTCGCACAGATTGAGATACTTTTTACCTGAATTCTCAAAAGTGGCGACCACAGACGGAATCTTCTGTGATGGCGACTTTTCGATGTTGCAAAGTATATAATTGTCAAGAAAACAACTACTAATTTTTAAAAAACGGAAATGGACTACGTATAAGATCTATAAAAATTTGGGCGCGGTTAAAAACTTACCAAAAAACATACATCATATTAAAACTGCATGCAAGCAAAACAGTATAGGTAGCAACTAAAAACATTCTCCTCGTCTCCGATCAATTTTAAAAAAGGTCCTTAGTTAAATTATTCGAAATCATACCTTAATAGAGTAAAAGTATCAGAACAAAACGAGCAAACAGCTCCATGATTAACCAATAGAAATGCGCCCAAGGAATCGGTGTCCGCATGACAAGTGCACAAGAAGAACGAAACAGCTTGTGGAATCTAAGTAGGCACCGCTGCAGATTATAGATTGGCAGGTGGTATTGTAATTGCCCTGTCGACAAGTTTGGCAATAGTTTACGTAGTTGAAACCCGAGTTTGTCAGACTGAAACTTTTCAACCGCTGCCCTGAGCTGCTTACAAAAACAGCATTTCCATTAGTTTCGAACACTGCAATCAATCCAGAGTCAATGACAGCGACAACAAAGTTCTGACTGTCCATCAGCTTCTTCCCACCACCGGTGCCGATGTTTAACCGATGTACAGCTGATGGAGTAGCCAGAATTAAGCTGCGTCCTGAAGCTGTTACACTGCGAGCGTCCTTCACATTATCGGGCAGCGTCAAGCTCTGCTGCAGCTCAAGCGACTCCAGAGAGAGGCAGTTCACGCAACCGTTGCTGAGAATGTACAGCTTCTCCATGTCATGAGTGAGGCTTATTGGAGCTTGGCACTGCACATTCTGGACACTTCGCAACTGGGTGCCAGTCAGGTCAGTCACAATTAGGGACTGATTGGTTCCAAGAAGAAATATCTGCTGAAGACGATCTACAAATGTGCCTGAAGCTAGCTGCACTCCGTTGTTACCAACGTTCCACTGACTGATTATTTGCATGTCTGAATTACAGACCATGAAAAACCAATACTACGAACTATTATGGTTACCCACACAAAAAGTGCTTCCGCTAGGGAGAGCTTGAAATCCGTTTTGGTTTGTCTTCCTGACTGCTAGAGCTGAGAAATAGTATCCAGTAGTGTTGCAGCAAACAGCAGCGAAAACATAGATTACATTGCAGGCCAAAATAGGCGCCACCTTAACAGTGGGCACGGCAGACTTAAGTCTACTTTCTCGTTTCTTATCCTCAGGATCCTCAGCCTCATCTGCAAAAGTCTCAACAGCTTGTTGCAATCTCAGTACCTGCTGCACACTGCTGTCCACCGGATCGAGAAACTCTTCTGATATCGTGGCATCCTCAAGCGAGATCTGGACCTCTTGATGCAGCCTGAATCCTTTAGTTGAAACACCTTTGGCTTCCTCCTCGCCGATCTCGATCGCGAGTTTTTCTATGAAACTGAGAGCTCTCAAGTTCTGCTCCACATTGTCTATTTTGGAGTCCAATCTGCTCATCACATTTTCTCTGCACTGCTGCAATCTCTGAAAGATTGCGTCAAACAGATCAGCGGCCTCAGCTCTGTCGCTGGTCAGTTCAAACAGAGCTCCCCTGTTTGCTTTTAACAGTTCATCTGTCTTCGATAATACCTCAGTGTTCTCTGATTTAACATCGGCGTATTTCTTTGCGAAAATCTTCTCATCTTTAGCGAGATGCCGCTCGCAGAGTTGCCCGCTCTAGTATATTCCAAGACCTGACGAAGGCTCTGTGCAATGCGTCATGGTGCACGTCTGTGCATCGGATTCTGCATCGACGCTATCGGTTGTCATAGCAGAAAAGAGAAAATATTAGCTACTGAGCATACGAGTAATACTAAATATATATATATAAATACTAAATGCTAATCGCTGCTGAAGCTGTAATAGAAGTGATTGTTGATAAAAAACGAATTGTCTATATATGCAAGCGCTTGGGCTTGCTACCATACCATGCTGTACTGCATCGGAACCTCTCATTGGTCAGTGCCTTCGGTTGGTATTGAGGTTGCACATATTTTTGCGTCTAGGAAAGCAAAAAAATAGTCATGATTTGATGGAAAGCATTGATTCGGTGTTGAGACGCTTAAGCTCCTCGGGAAGGGCTCAGTATTTCACAAAAACTCAGAGAGAGTTTTAGTAAATCAGATGCTTATAAATTGAAATTATCTAAAAATTTAGAAAGTCATTAGCCTGACAGTTTTCATATCGTATAATCATGCGAATTATCACAGAAAGTGAAAATGAGTTACCTAGTACCTACCTAAAATGAGCTTACATACAAACTATCCACCTATACTAAATCTTTAAGATCTTTATGTTTACTAATATTCAAATAACTAAAAAATGGAGATAAAAACGTTTGAAAAATAAGAAACTTATTTGTGACGCAATCCGCCGTTTATATTGTGGTTTAGAAAAACAAACTTAAAAACCTTCGAGACTGCGAAAGCATAGCAGCTATAAAAAACGAACTTTGATCGGCGCTAAATTTGAGCACTGGAAATGACAAATTTTGCAGATATTACGAGCTAACAGATTTTACTAACATAGAACTTCGAAATCCACAGCCAGAAGCCTGTTGCTTACCCATAAAAATTTCTGGCGCGCAAGGATTTTTTAGGATCTATATGTGCACTTTATGTAGAGTTGCGGGATTAAAGTGTTGCTTGCAAAAAATTAGGGAAGTGAGTTTTCGGTAATATAAAGTTATGCGATCTCAAATTTGGGCGTCGTTAAGGTTAGGCAATTTAACAAATCGAAAATTTGTGGTGTGTGAAAGCAACAACCTTCAGACAAAAAGACAGTTACCTATCAACGGCACATTGTTCAAGAATCGAACGAAACTTTCCCCATGACTATCACTAATTTGAGTACTTTAACAGATCGTTATTGAAAGAGATATATGAAATTGACAAAAATTACACGTCATATAGCCTCAGAATTCTGGGTTTAGTGCTCAAATAGACAATAACTATTTCAATAATTTTTTACAGAAAAATAATAAAGGATTTTGAGACTTCTAGGCCAAAACTATATACTCGTATTTATGCATATCTATACGCCCGTATAATAGAAAAAAATTCTAAACAACAATTGGGTACGTAAAAATAATAGCATAAACATTAAATAGTTTCCGACAGTAGTAAAGTAGAAAAATCTGTAGCATGTCTTGATGAATACTTTCGGAAAATTTTAGGAATGCCAAAACCACATTGCCAGTATAAAAGTATGTTTTTACATTGGTAACACTTACATGGCAGCGGACATTAGGTTAGCTGATTTATCGTAAATTAGAGTGAGCAAACAAAAATACGATTGTAAAAATATTAAAAACCTCAAACACCAATCGTCTACTTCTGTTCTAAATTGGACGGCTCAATTTAAAAAAGCATAAGAGCTATGCAGAAAGGTTGAAATGCTGAAATAAGATGGAATCTAAGGTTTATACTCATGCACACAGCCAGTAGCGTAGCCAAGGTCAAGAGGGACTTAGAGTCCTGACAGAAAAGCTGATAGGAACATGAATTTCTAATAGCCAATGAACAACGCAAGTTTTTATAAGGTATAGAAACACTTAAGTTGTGTGGACTATAGAAATTCCTATTAATCTTATTTGTCCCACCAATCAGCTATATCGGCTGTCTCAACACAAAGCCAAGAGATCAAACTAGAAATGTATTGACACTCCCTATCATCGAATAAGTTTAAAACTCGGTAGCTCAGTTTAAAAAACTTTCACAATTTACAAAGTTTTAGTACTAGTGGGCTGACTGACTTTTGACATCAACCGAAAGTTTCTCTACACAGCTGAGAGACCTCTGGATCTGCTCCATATCTGCAATATTCGAGTCTAATCTACCAAGCACTTTCTCCCTGCACTCATTCACTCTTGCAATGACAGCCTCAAACAGGTCAGCCGTCTCAGCCCGGTCAGTCGTCAGCTCGAATTGAGCAGCTTTAGCGCGGTTGGTGAGCTGCGAAGCACCAGCGAGTATCGAATCGGTTTCATTCTTAATGCTGGCGAACCGACTTTTAAACTGCTCTTTGTCACTCTCGAGATGCTCAGCGCAGAGAGGCCCGGCCCAATAGTGTCCGCGGCCCGAAGCCGGGCTCTGGCAGTGGCTGAGGCTGCACAGTCGGCTTGCTGGTCGATCCTGCTCGTCGCTTGTTGCGCTTGATTTACGTTTTGTTGCCATCGTTAAAGCATATATGGGCCCAGTTTTCAAAAAAGCAGTCCATGATATTGTCGTGTCAATCAAAAAACAAACTTTCAACCAGATTTTCCAAAAAATTGTCGGTACTTGTCACTTCATAATTTTCCTACACATTCACAGTTCTTAACCAGAAAGCAAACATAAAATAATTGAATTAATTTAAGCAAAACGAAGAACTGGTTCAGTCTGCTTAAAAAAATTAAAAAGTAAACGCAGAGACATTAAATATACTTAGCAACATTGAAAAGTCGCCATTACAGAGGATTCCATCTGTGGTCGCCACTTTTGAGAGAGTGCAGGTAAAGTCTCTCAATCTTTGCGAGTGACGCAACTCAGCTACGCCACGCGGCAGACTTGAGTTGGGGAATGAAGTGGGGGGAGCGGTGTGCGAGGGTTGGACGGATTAAAGCTACCCCCAACTAGAGTTTCATTCATATAGAATTGTCCAAGAGAAATTGCTTACTGGTGCATAGAGTGGTAACTTTTCAATGTTGCTGAGTATATATGTATATTTTAAAAAGTGCTGCTATAACACAACAAAAGGCATACATGTAGTGTATGAGGATGATGATACTATAGAGGATCATATACCACACAGCTGACGAGCCAAGTAAACTGAATTGTAAAATAAATTTACGATAAAACTGGGTACCAGTATAAGCTATCTTAGAAAAATATTCTAATTAAAGCTTACAAGCTAAAAGTAAACACTTACATGCTTTAATTGGTAGATTAATTGGTAGATATTGGTAGAATCAATGTGCTATATTTAATTTTAATATACAAATTTGACGGTAAGAAATTGTCTTTTAAAAAACATTTTTTTCTAATAAAAATGTTGGAGCGTGGATTCATTACAGAGTAACAGTATTGAAAGAAAAAGAGCCAAACAAAAGGAGACTAAGCCATTGAAGTGTTTTGAAATGGAAATTAGTATCAACACGAAATAAATCATTGCACGATAACGAAGCACTGCCGCAGATGATAGATTGGCAGGTACTATTGTTTTTGAGCCCCATATATGCTAAACGTCCGTAGAGAAGTGTGACGATTTCCACAGTGTTGCAAAATATTTGAAACAATTACAAAAATCCTTGTCATTTTATCACGCGCATAATATTTCAATTCCACGCCCTTCAATTAGCGATTTGCTTCACGTACACACGGTTAGTTTGCCAGGCTGTCACAGACTCGATCGATTGATCTACGACTAGTCGCTGGACTCTTTCTGCAGTTGCTTTTCTGTCTTTTTAAGAAGCATAGCTGAAATGCGTAATTCGACAGACTGCCACTGATTGTCACTCAATAGATTGGTCACCTTTTAACTAGAGTTGATTACAAGTGTAATAGCTGATAACAGTGCATTACCGAAATTAGGTGAAGATAAACCAGCTTTAAAGGAAATCCGGTCAGTGCTGTCTCTTTTTGAGATGTTTGACAGAATACTGTGTATTTTGGCTAAGTAAACTATAAAAAAGGTTTTGTCGAGAAAGCTGCACCAAAATAAATACAAGCGTAAAAGTAAACGATACCTGTAACAATAAAGACTGACTAGATTAAAAGCAGAAAATTTCAAAACTACCAACAAAAAATCTAATAACAATAATTAACTCAAATTTTGCAAAAAACAAGGTGTACAACAAAAAAATCATTACTACAAGTGCAGGTAGCTACTTGAGATAATGCTGATACACTTTCTCGATAAATAAAAACCAAGCAAACACCAGAAAGCTAATCTAAAACCAAGCTGAAAAAAAATTAAAATAGACGTTAAAGACGAAGCACAGCTAATCGTAGTTCTGCGAGCTAGATTCAGCTAAATTGACTGGCAATAATAGGTGCAACGAGGATTTAAACGTAAACGCAGATATAAAAATGGAACCCAGAGCAACGCGCCGTACTAAACAGGTTATATTCGATAGCTGGTCGGACTAGTTGCCTATAAACGCTGAAATATTCCGTCTGGGTCCCTCACTTTCAGGTCTCTAACAGCAGAGCGACCCTGATGCATAAAAATCGGAATGGGATCGATGGTCAAAAACACGAAATTCTTCTGGTGAAGCCTAGCACGTAGCATCCCCAGCTTGGGATGTCCAGTATTCACCGTGTCTCACTACGGCAGTACGCAGCTGGTAGGGCAGCTACAAATCTTGTGTCCTAAAAGATGGAATATGGAACAAGCTGGATGACACGAGAGTTATATAGTACTGCTTCGTACAATCTATTGGTTTATATGAGCAATTAATGATTACATTAGTAGCCCTGTTAGAAGAGTAGAGGCCCATGGGATTATCTGTGAACATATTTACTAACCATCGTTACTGCCAAATAAGTAATCTAAAAAACACCATTGCGCTTTATCACCTAAAGAAAATGTACTGAGAAACATTGAAAAGTCGCCAATCTATGCGCCAATGAGAGATTTCTCTTGGACTATTCTGAAATCTGAAATAAAAGACGCGAGAAACTGAGGGGTAGCTTTAATCAGTTCAACCCACATACACGGCTTCCCACACTTCATTCCTCAACCAAAGTCAGCCGCGTGGCGTCGCTAAGTTGCGTCAGTCGCACAGATTGAGATACTTTTTACCTGAATTCTCAAAAGTGGCGACCACAGACGGAATCTTCTGTGATGGCGACTTTTCGATGTTGCTAAGTATATAATTGTCAAGAAAACAACTACTAATTTTAAAAAAACGGAAATGGACTACGTATAAGATATATAAAAATTTGGGCGCGGTTAAAAACTTACCAAAAAACATACATCATATTAAAACTGCATGCAAGCAAAATAGTATAGGTAGCAACTAAAAACATTCTCCTCGTCTCCGATCAATTTTAAAAAAGGTCCTTAGTTAAATTATTCGAAATCATACCTTAATAGAGTAAAAGTATCAGAACAAAACGAGCAAACAGCTCCATGATTAATCATAACCAAAAGAAACGCATCCAAGGAGTTGGTCTCCGCATGACATGTGCACAAGAAGAACAAAACAGCTTGTGGAATCTAAGTAGGCACCGCTGCAGATTATAGATTGGCAGGTGGTATTGTAATTGCCCTGTCGACAAGTTTGGCAATAGTTTACGTAGTTGAAACCCGAGTTTGTCAGACTGAAACTTCTCAACCGCTGCCCTGAGCTGCTTACAAAAACAGCATTTCCATTAGTTTCGAACACTGCAATCAATCTAGAGTCAATGACAGCGACACAAAAGTTCTGACTGTCCATCAGCTTCTTCCCACCACCGGTGCCGATGTTTAACCGATGTACAGCTGATGGAGTAGCCAGAATTAAGCTGCGTCCTGAAGCTGTTACACTGTGAGCGTCCTTCACATTATCGGGCAGCGTCAAGCTCTGCTGCAGCTCAAGCGACTCCAGAGAGAGGCAGTTCACACAACCGTAGCTAAGAATGTACAGCTTCTCCATGTCATGAGTGAGGCTTATTGCAGCTTCGCACTGCACATTCTGGACACTTCGCAACTGGGTGCCAGTCAGGTCAGTCACAAATAGGGACTGATTGGTTCCAAGAAGAAATATCTGCTGAAGATGATCAACAAGTGTGCCTGAAGCTAACTGCACTCCGTTGTTACCAACGTTCCACTGGCTGATAATTTGCATGTCTGAATTATAGACCATGAAAAACCAATACTGACAATCATTAGCCACACAAAAAGTGCTTCCGCTAGGGAGAGCTTGAAATCCGTTTTGGTTTGTCTTCGTGACTGCTTGAGCTGAGAAATAGTATCCAGCAGTATTGGTGCAAACAGCAGCGAGAATATAGGAACAGTAGTTGTCCAAATTAGGAGCCACATTAACAGTGGGCACGGCAGACTCAAGTCTAGCTTTTAGTTTCTCACCGTCAGGATCCTCAGCCTCATCTGCAAAAGTCTCAACAGCCTGTTGCAATCTCAGTACCTGGTGCACGCTGTTGTCTACCGGATCGACAAACTCTTCTGATATCGGGGCATCCTCAAGCGAGATCTGGACCTCTTGATGCAGCCTGAATCCTTTAGTTGAAACACCTTTGGCTTCCTCCTCGCCGATCTCGACCGAAAGTTTCTCTATGAAGCCGAGAGCTCTCAAGTTCTGCTCCACATTGTCTATTTTAGAGTCCAATCTGCTCATCACATTTTCTCTGCACTGCAGCAATCTCTGAAATATTGCGTCAAACAGATCAGCTGCCTCAGCTCTGTCGCTGGTCAGTTCAAACAGAGCTCCTCGGTTTGCTTTTAGGAGTTCGTTCGTCTTCGCTAATGGTTCAGTGTTCTTTGATTTTATATCGGCGTATCTCTCCTCGAAAATCTTTTCATCTTTACCGAGATGCCGCTCGCAGAGTTGCCCGCTCCAGAATTTGCCAAGACCTGACGACGGCTCCGTGCAATGCGTCATGGTGCACGTCCGTGCATCGGTATCTGCATCGACGCTTTCAGTTTCCATAGCTGAAAAGAGAAAATATTAGCTAGTAAATATACGAGCAATACTAAATATGTATAAATAATGAATGCTAGGCGCCGCTGAATCTGTGTTATGGACCTGATTTTATGAAAAACTAGTCAACATATTTTTAATCCAAATGGCGATAGTAGAATACTGTTTATGCATAGACACATTCGAGAAATTGTTGAAGCTTAGGCGTTTAAATATGATGCCCTAATTTTGAGTCATAAAAGTTATTAGTTAAAATGCATTGCAGCATTACTGAAAATCGAAGGTGAGTAGCTACTTTCGTGTTCTAATTTACCAACGGTTCCGTTATGTAGCTCGTAAAACAAAAACTTGTGTAAACTTATTCAAGCTGGTAAGCAATAGCAGACAGTGCTTCCAGTTTCTCACGCAGTCTCTCAATAAAAAAGGCTACTGTCCACTGGATCGACCCCAGTTATTTAAAACCAGTGCATCTCGAACCGATATCTCATGCTTCAACCTAGTTTGGAGACTGGAGGCTGCCAACAAGATTTCTTTGTGACTCCGTAACTCTAGTTTCAGCTAAAATATTTTCTAGAAAAACTGTCTGACCCTCATCAGCTCAGTATGAGATTTTAAAATCCAGATTTTGACATTTTTATTGAGAAACCCAGCCTAGGAGCGTATACGTCTTGAGAGTTTATTAGTAAAAACAGCTCTAAAGTAGACAGGTGTTGACGAAATTAGCTATTTTTATTGTCTAAGCCAACAGTCAACTCTAAGCAAAACTCATAAAAGGCTTAGGCTTAGGGCAAAGGGCAAATAGAGCAAAACAGAGCAGCTAACAGTTATAAATTTTGCTAGCTGAGACGACACTATAGCGAGCAACTATTTGAAAGCCTTTCTGAAGTTGAAGCTGAGTCAAATTCAAAGGTTTCCATGCTTTTCGGCACCCCAGTTTATGGGTAATCTAAATTTTGAATTTGGGGGAATCCCAGGAAAAATACCCACTAATCCGGGCTTGTGTACAAACCCTAATGCTGCAGTCAACGCAACCTACTGCTTAAGTGATTCCCGATTGTCTCTCCAAATCCCAGCTAGATCCTAAAACAGTCTAATCCAAAAACACGCGGGGGACAGCGGCTTACGTGGCGTTTTTCAGCAGCGGAGAATAGTCGCTCGTATATTGGCAGATCACGATTGGGGGCGCTGACGAACAGAGCAGGTGTACGCGATCGAAAAAGGGGCAGCTGAAGATCGCCAATTGAACACAGTTTAAGCCTAAACGGGAGGACAGGAAAGCAGTCCGGAGAGGGCCGAGAAAGTGGCCTGTAAGGGATCTCAATAAATAGAGCTGCCAGGCCGGGCGCATGGGGGAGGGGAGAAAGAACTTGGGAAAAGAAAACCGGGAGTTAAGTAGGCACAACAAAGGCCCAGCCAATCAATTAGAGCAAGATGACTTAACCCTGGGCATCCAATCACACGCGAGACGGAAGTAACACCACCACAACTAGACTACATTAGCAGAAGGTATAAAAATGGGTGACTATTTGGGGGCGGGGGTGACTAAGCAGCCAGACGGCTACAAGGGTGGGTTGGGGCCGACACAGTGCACTAAAATCAAGCAAGGCTGGCTAGGTGGAGAACTACACGTGTAGCGCATTAACTACATAAAAATGAATGCTCTACAACACCTTAAAATAATTAACTATAGTATTATTCATTTTGATAAGCTGATGTGCTTGTTACCGACATTGCAGAGTCTCTCATTAAGAAATTCATCAGCTGTACCAAAAAGCTGTAGGAAACCTGCGTGTTAAGAAGGTTTAGTGGCCAAATGATGAAGTCTATAACCAATACTATGTACAATCAAAAGAACGATTACAAAAATATATTTTTTTCTCATTGCTCCGTTATTGAATCACTAAATTTCTTAGAAAATCGAAACATAAAAAACAAGTTCTACTTTTTTAGTATTCAATAAAAGTAAAACAGAAACTTAAAAGGCTAAGTACATGTATATTAAAATATCAAAATTGCTAACGAATCAATCCAATCAAACTGTAAAAAATTGACAAGAAAAATAAACTAAGTACAAGAACATATAAAATTGCACACAATGTTGCTAAAACATAAAAATTGATCAGAAGTTAAATTTTGCAATTGGTAAGGCACACAAATAGGTGCACAAAACTACTATTACTGAAATCACAGGTAAATATTAATGGCTATTCTGGATATACACTTTCACCATAAAATCTAAGCAAAAGACCACAAGCTTGTGTAAAACCAAGCTGAGGGAGGTAAAATCAAAACAGACATAAAATAGAAAGCTTAGCTAATCTTAGTTCTTATTTTAAATTCCAATAATTTTCACAAGGATGTCACCTTAAAGCTCTACAATGGGAAGCAAAGCTATGTCCCGCACCAAACCGACTGGAATGCATAACTGTTCGGAACAGTTGCCTAAAATCGCCCAGATCCCGTCGCGGTCTCTCCCTTGATGTCTTAGAGAATAAAGTGCATAAAATGGGGATATAACGTCAATTTAGGACATTAAAGAACCCAAACCGAAGCCTTAAAGCTACTGGAATCGGTAGCTGGTCCGACCAATTGATTAGAAACGCGAACATGTCAATCCGGTCTCCTCTTAGAAACATCAGGTCTGCTCAACAAATTGTACAAGTAGCAAATCACGAATTGCATCACTTTATTTTTACTTTCATTCCAGTACTTAGTTAGACCTCCCATATGTAAATATAAAAAACAGATGGAAATAGACGAAAACGGCCCATATGCTCTATGGCAATAGTTGGAGTACATAAAAAAACAATAAAAAGTGAGTTGACGGAAAAATGAGCATTGGAAATCAGCATTGAATTTTTTTTACTTTTATAGCGTTTACTGAAATAAATTCTAATTCTTATTTAAAGCAATTCAAATTACTCAAATCACTGTTTTAAAATTCTATCACAGCATGTTCTATAACATTCGATAGCTTGGCCACAGCGGGAAATATGGTTTAGAATCAAAAGCACCACAATTAAGCGCCAACTAACTTATCAAGCAAATTTTCTTAGACAGAATACTGAAGGGGCCACAACAATACAAACTAATTCCAAGAAAAAGTAATAACTTAGATGTACAGCTCGTCAAAAATCAAACTGAACTGCAAACAAGCAAACTCTAAAGTGCAAATAAAACGGAAGATTTTTAACTTATTTTATAAATTTTTTGCATAAACATAAATTTGACTAAGCAAACATAAACTTTAGTAGACTTGCAGATACAGAAATAACTTCATATTTTACTTTCAAGACCATACTATCACTAAAAACCAGCCAAAGCAATACAGTGAGTGACATCTCCGGTGGATATTAGTGACTGCTTTTCAGAAAATACTCGTACAAAAAAATACGGAAAAACTGCTTTGAGTTTTGAGTTTTTAGTAAAATACACTGAACTTCAGATTATTTATGATCGATGGGCACGTCAAAAAAAGTCGAAGGTTGAAACCGCTTAACCACAGCTATGGATAATACTATATTAAAACAGCCAACAAACAAAAACTGTCTGTTCATATAAACTTAAATTATGCTCTTTCTTTCCGATAGATTTTAAACATTGTCATTAATCTTGCTATGAGTAGCAGTATCTGAAACGAGGTAATAGCTCAATATTCACCAACAGAAACGCGCCCAAGGAGTCGGTAACAAAATGGCATCTGCACAATAACAACGAAACAGCTTCTGGAATTTAAATAGGCTCCGCAGCCGATAATATAGTAGGCGACAGTATTCGTACTACACTGTGCACCAGCTTGACTATTGTGATTCAATTTAAAACCAGAGTTTGACAGAGTGAAACTTTTTAACTGCTGCCCTGAGACATTCTCGGCTGGTCTGCCCATGAGGTTTGCTTATTATGTAAGCTTGATACGAAAAATCGGACATATTTGCAACAGAATGTTCATAGTCACTTGGTGTAACCTGTTGAAGGTGCCGACGGCGTCCGGGTGTTGACGGAATGCTCAACAGACTAGCTGAGGATGTCCAGCAGTTGATTCTTGCCCGCTGTCGAGGCTTGATCAGTGAATCTAGAGAAATTCTAATCAGGCTGTCCATAGTCACCTGGTGTCATCTGTTGAAGGTCCAGAAGCTCCGCCTGGGTGAAGGCTAGTGACCAACAAAGACAGAGCTAATGCAGACACATGTGGTCGACGTGCTGTTGAAATTTGGAGACTTGGCAAGGCTGCACTGAGGCGCAGTGCTGATTGGCGCACAGGGGTGTACCGAATACACTAGCGCTAATGGGAAAAATCCGACCTTCAGGTAGAATCGTCGAATATCTCGACGGTCCGGAGGGCTGGCGACTTGATTCTTGTTTGAGAATGTGCGCAACAAAAAGTTAGTCCGTGTTCTTGAATTTCGTGTGCCTGCGTTGCTTCGTTCGGCGCAGCAAAAAAATTGTCTTTGATTTCCCCCCCCCTCTTGGTAGTTCTACTGTTAATTGGTCTTCAGTTCACTTTAGAATCAATCAATGCAATACAGTAGCCATTGGCGAAAGTCTGCTGGCGTAGTGACAACTTACATTATGTTAAAACGCATTTCCGATAAATACATTTAAATGGTTTAAATCCTGACCAATTTAAAAAATATACCGGGCTTGATGACCAACATATCAAAAAGAAGACGCCGTTTGAGAACAAATGACCGGAAAAGATCTTAAGATCTTAAAAATCTCAAAACATCTAAAAAATTGCAAGCAAAATTGTGGGGTTTTGTTGTACGCTCGTAGATGTTGCAGTTAGCTTCATCGATAAAGCTACTTGTCTTCGATAAATTTTAAACTGTGTCGTTAGTTAGCTTTTTCGAAATGATACCTTACTAGAGTAAAGTAAAAGTCTGAACAAAACTGCATAACAGCGACTGGATTAACCAATAGAAACGCGCCAAACAGTGGTGGGACTGAGAGGCAACCATTTTTTCGCGCCATTAAAAAATATTCGCGCCGTCCGAAATTTCCTGCCCAGTGCCCCGCACTACTAAATTTCCTTTTATGCAGCCTTGGGGTCCCTTGTTACGAGCGTATAGTTAATTAATGGTCTATTATAAATATTTTTTTAATATCGTAAATTACGATCTTACGAATTTACTCTAATGAATGAAGTGGACACTTTTAACGAAGTTTTGACAGAGCGTCACGTTTATTTGTCATTGTCGCAAAGTAGATATACTTTTTTCGTGAAACACAAGTCCTCTCACTCACTTTCAGAAGTTTCAGTATTCGTGGTTCAGGCTCGTAGCAAAAGAAGCAGAATAAGAGGTTGTATGTAAAAGACGAAGCAGATCAGATCGGTATGGAATACGGATCCATCCGTACATTGAAAGTAATGGGACCACGGATCAGTCAAAAGTATAATAACAAATATTTAAAAACATTCTTAGTATTGGCACTTGACAGTTCTTTACATAAAATGGCATCTGCTTTCTTGCTTATTTGACTTTTGAGAAAAAAAATCGACTTTAACACTAAATTTCGCTTATCCGTAGATCCGATGTAGATTCGATCCGCTCCGTCTTTTACATACCACCGAATAAGATGATAAGAAATTTTATTCCTACTTATATGCGCATTAAATTCACTGTGATAACCAGTTCTAAACACAGTAGCATGGAGTCACATGGAGCATGATTGCATGAAGCGCACATCAATTGTGTCTGAACTTTTTCTGCATAATACCTGCAGGCAGAGGAGTTGACACCGACTGCTCAACAGCCCGTCGCTTGAGAATGCTTTGCGCCAGTTTCTCAGACTCCTTCATCTTCTTTCGTTGCAGCTTCTCTTGTTGCTGCCGTAGTTCTTCGAGCTCCTGGTCCCTTGCTTCCTTGACCTTTGAAGACTCCGACAACAGCCGCTGAGCATCATCTCGCTGTTTCTGCTTCTGCTTGATCGCATCTGCCGTCGCATTGATAGACTTTTCCAAGTCACCATACACCTTGCTGGCACTCTTCTCACTTTGCAGCTCCATCAAAACTCGCTTCTCGAGCTCCTCTCGCTTCCGCTGTTCGTCCGCAGCCTTCTCCTCTTCCAGTCGTCGCCGATATGCAGCATCAGCACTGGCGCACAAATTCTTCAGCCTCAAGGAGACTGGCAGTGTAGCAGCTGACCAATGCTTTGTCTGTAGGCAGGACCGCGAAACAACGAGTGCCTTGATGGTCTGCGTCCCCAGGCTGGAGCGTTTTTTCGTCACAACATCGTTTAAGTTACTAAAAATACGCTCAACTTCAGCATTGCCATGAGGCAAGACAGCTAACACTCGTGCTTTGCGCATCAGTAGAGGGCGGTTGCCAGCAGTGGCGACTTTGCTCCAGAAGTCAGTCACTGTCTCATTTGCGACTTCAGCATCACCATTGAGCAGATCGTGCTGATGAAGGCGAGCCTCGACCCGCAGGCTGTCAATATCGGCTTCTGGTACAATTGTAGGCAGCTGACTGGCTACAGTGGTAGCCCAGTGAACGAAATGACTGTTAGATTTCTTTTTGGGGTCCAGAAGTTGGCATGCACGGAGGACTGGACTGCCAAGCGGCAAATATTCGAACAGCTTCTCGGTCCCCTTCTTAAAGAATGCCTTCACTGACTTCAAGCAAACCTGCTGGTCAGTCGCAGACATGTCTGCGAAGAGGCGCCTGGAGGCTCACCGATGGCAATGCGAAGAGGCAGCCAGACAGTCATCCTTGACATCAAGCTTCCAGAATTTGACTGGCAGCTTTTCAGGAGCCACAAAGCACAAAAGCCAGCGGCGCGTCAGATCATTTAGTTGTGGGTAAAGGCGATGGATCTGGGTTCCTTCCTGCTGAAACAGCAACTCAAACTGCTGAAAGGGTTGCAGTACTTCAGCAAGAAAGTGCAGAAAGAATTGCACTTTTGGATCTTGCACGTCAGCCTTCATGCTGGCAAAGTTTTCACCATGAGGTCGCGACTCGGAGAAGTACCGAATGAGCGGTTGAAGAAGTTGTAGCACGCGCTGCACAACAGACAGGAGCTGAAGCCATCTAGTTTCAACAGGCCGAAGGAAGACAAGCTTTTTAATTTCGTCAAACTCAGTGGCGATAGCATGCAGCTTATCGCAGTCCGTGGTGGAGAATTTGAAATGGCAGTAAACATTGCGGACCAAAGTTTCCACGCGGAGACCCAACTCAGAAGCGTCGCAAGCGTCGCAAGCGTCACAAATGCCTACCTACCTACCTACCTACCTCGTAGTTACCTCCTAGCGAGTCACCACACTATATTTTGTGCAAAAAAACAGAGCTAGTGGAGTTATATTTATGTTCTGTAGGGAAGCTAAGAATGCAACCGTTCATACATCTTGCTCGATACAAGCCCAGAGCCACACTTGAAAGAAAATGAAGTTGCAGCATAAACCGCACACACTAAATATAAATCCGCGCCATTCACACCTCAAAATCCGCACCACACCTGAAAAATCGCGTATTCGCGCCATCTTTACTGAAATTCGCGCCAGGCGCGAATTCGCGCCTCAGTCCCATTACTGGCGCCAAAGGAGTCGGTGACTGCATGACCTGTGCACAAGAAGAACGAAACAGCTTGTGGAATCTAGGTAGGCACCGCTGCAGATTATAGATTGGCAGGTGGTATTGTAATTGCCCTGTCGACAAGTTTGGCAATAGTTTACGTAGTTGAAACCCGAGTTTGTCAGACTGAAACTTTTCAACCGCTGCCCTGAGCTGCTCACAATAACAGCATTTCCATTAGTTTCGAACACTGCAATCAATCCAGAGTCAATGACAGCGACACAAAAGTTCTGACTGTCCATCAGCTTCTTCACACCACCGGTGCTGATGTTTAATCGGTGTACAGCTGATGGGGTGGACAGTATTAAGCCGCGTCCTGAAACTGCTACACTCCGAGCGTCCTTCACATGATCGGGCAGCGTCAAGCTCTGCTGCAGCTCAAGCGACTCCAGAGAGAGACAGTTTACGCAACCGTTGCTGAGAATGTACAGCTTCTCCATGTCATGAGTGAGACTTATTGGAGCTTGGCACTGCACATTCTGGACACTTTGCAACTGGGTGCCAGTCAGGTCAGTCACAATTAGGGACTGATTGGTTCCAAGAAGAAATATCTGCTGAAGATGATCAACAAGTGTGCCTGAAGCTAACTGCACTCCGTTGTTACCAACGTTCCACTGGCTGATAATTTGCATGTCTGAATTATAGACCTTGAAAAAACAATCCTGCGAATTATTACCCACACAAAAAGTGCTTCTGCTAGGGAGAGCTTCAAATCCGTTTTGCTTTGTCTTCGTGACTGCTTGAGCTGAGAAATAGTATCCAGCAGTATTGGTGCAAACAGCAGCGAGAATATAGGAACGGTTGGCCAATTTAGGCGCAATTTTTACAGTGGGCACGGCAGAGTCAAGTCTAGCTTTTAGTTTCTTATCCTCTGGATCCTCTGCCTCATCTGCAAAAGTCCTAACAGCTTGTTGCAATCTCAGTACCTGGTGCACACTGTTGTCTACCGGATCGACAAACTCTTCTGATATCGGGACATCCTCAAGCGAGATCTGGACCTCTTGATGCAGCCTGAATCCTTTAGTTGAAACACCTTTGGCTTCCTCCTCGCCGATCTCGACCGAAAGTTTCTCTATGAAACTGAGAGCTTTCAAGTTTCGTTCCACATTGTCTATTTTGGAGTCCAATCTGCTCATCACATTTTCTCTGCACTGCTGCAATCTCTGAAAGATGGCGTCAAACAGATCAGCGGCCTCAGCTTTGTCGCTGGTCAGTTCAAACAGAGCTCCCTGGTTTGCTTTCAAGAGTTTATCTGTTTTCGATAATACCTCAGTGTTCTCTGATTTAATATCGGCGTATCTCTTTGCGAAAATCTTTTCATCTTTAGCGAGATGTCGCTTGCAGAGTTGCCCGTTCCAGTATGTTCCAAGACCTGACGAAGGCTCTGTGCAATGCGTCATGGTGCACGTCTGTGCATCGGATTCTGCATCGACGCTTTCAGTTGCCATAGCTGCAAAGAGAAAACGTTAGGTATTGAACATACGAGTAATACTAATAATAACAATACTAAATGCTAATCGCTGCTGAAGTTGTTATAGGATTGATTGTTTATAAAGAAAGAATTTTTATACATGCAAGGGCTTGGGCTTGCTACCATACCATGCTGTACTGCATCGGAACCTCTCATTGCTTAATGCTTTCGGTTGGTATTGAGGTTGTACATATTTTTGCATCTAAGAATGCAAAAAATTGTCATGATTTGATGGGAAGCATTGATTCGGTGTTGAGACACTTAAGCTCCTCGGAAAGGGCTCAGTATTTCACTAAAATCCAGAGAGTTTTAATAAATTTGATGCTTATAAATGAAAACTATCTAAGAATTTAGAAAGTCATTAGCCTGACAGTTTTCATATCGTATAATCATGATAATTATTACAAAAAGTGAAAATGGGTTACCTAGTACATGTACCTAACTAAAATGAGCCCACATTTAAACTATAATGGTTACTAATTATTCAAATAACTAAGAAATGGCGATAAAAACGTTTGAAAAGAGAATTTTTTGTTACGCCATCTGCCAGTTTATATATTGTGATTCAGAAAATACAAACTTGAAAACATATAGCAATAATTATAGTAAGGACAATAATATACCAACGGTAGATACAATCGAAGGGCGACATTTTTCATGAAAAATAGACGAGCAAGACTGTGGAATCATAGCAAAACTTGCGAGTACTGGAACAAAAACAGAAATGCGTTAAGGTTCAAGAACAGTAAAGCAAGCTATAAAACATTATTTTAATTGTCGCTTAATTTCAGCACTAGATATTACAAAGTCGGTAAACATCAGAGTTTACTACCATCGAACTTCGAAATCTGAAGTTTTTTGAAGAAGGCTTCCTCACTCACAACCAAAAGCCCCCTGCTGCTTGCGCAAAAAAATTTCTGCCAACGCAAGGACCAAAATTTTCGAATATACGCGCACTTTCTATAGAGATTGGGATTGGTTGCTTGCACAAATTTATGTCAAGTGAGATTTTGTTAATATGAAGTTTATGAGATCATAAATTTTGACATCGTTAAGTCAGGCGATTTAACAAGTTGAAAAGTTATGGAGTGTGAAACCAACAACCTTCAGACAAGAGAGGTAAATACCTACGGCACATAGGTAGGTAGCAACCTAACAAAACTTTCCTCATGACCTTTCTGTTATTTGAGTACCTTAACAGGTCGTTATCGAAAGTGATATATGGAATTAATAAGAATCATATGGCCACAAAATTCTGGATTAACTGCTCAAAACTAGAAAAATAACTATTAAAATAATTTTCTAACTTCTAGACCAAAGCTATATATTTATGCATATCTATACGCTTGTATAATGGAAAACGATTCTAAACAACAATTGGGTACTTAAAAAATAATAGCATAAACGTTAAATAGTTTCCGACAGTAGTAAAGTAGAAAAAGCTGTAGCATGTCTTAGTGAATACTTTCGGAAAATTTTGGGAATGCCAACACCACATTCCTAGCATAAAAGTATGTTTTCACATTGGTAACACTAAGATAGCACCGGACATCGTGTTGGCTTATTTATCAATTAGAGTGAGCAAACAAAAGTACATATTAAAAATCCCAAACACCAATCGTCTTCTGTTCTAAATTGGACGGCTCAATTTAAAAAAGCATAAGAGCTATGCAGAAAGGTTGAAATGCTGAAATAAGATGGAATCTAAGGTTTATACTCATGCACACAGCCAGTAGCGTAGCCAAGGTCAAGAGGGGCTTAGAGTCCTGACAGAAAAGCTGATAGGAACATGAATTTCTAATAGCCAATGAATAACGCAAGTTTTTATAAGGTACAAAAACACTAAAGTTGTATGGACTATAGAAATTCCTATTAATCTTATTTGTACCGCCATTCAGCTATATCGGCTGTCTCAACACAAAGCCAAGAGATCAAACTAGAAATGTATTGACACTCCCTATCATCAAATAAGTTTAAAACTCGGTAGCCCAGTTGAAAAAAACTTTCACTGTTTACAAAGTTTTAGTACTAGTAGGGCTGACTGACTTCTGATATCAACCGAAAGTTTCTCTGCACAGCTGAGAGACCTCTGGATCTGCTCCATATCTGCAATATTCGAGTCTAATCTACCAAGCAAGCACTTTCTCCCTGCACTCATTCACTCTTTCAAGGACATCATCAAACAGGTCAGCCGCCTCAGCCCGGTCAGTCGTCAGCTCGAATTAAGCAGCTTTAGCGCGGTTTGTGAGCTGCAAAACACTAGCGAGTATCGAATTAGTTTCCTTCTTAATGCTGGCGAACCGACTTTTAAACTGATGTTTGTCACTCTCCAGATGCTCAGCGCAGAGGCCGGCCCAATAGTGTCCGCGGCCCGAAGCCGGGCTCTGGCAGTGGCTGAGGCTGCACAGTCGGCTTGCTGGTCGATCCTGCTCGTCGCTTGTTGCGCTTGATTTACGTTTTGTTGCCATCGCTGTAACGTTTATCTGCATAGTTTTTACAAAAAATTGAATTTTATGGTGTTAATCGAAAAGTAATTTACCGAAAACAGCTAAAAAATTAAACAATATTTCTCCAATTTTAGCCATATCATCAGTTAGCACCAAAATTCACATTTTTTCTACACACCAATAGTTAATATCATATGTATCACACTGGGGACAATTCAGACTAGGGACAATTTTGTCTATGGCTAAAACTTGCTTCGGTTGCATAATGTTTTGAACTGGGGTTTGTTGTCCCAGTCTGAATTGTCTGAATTGAATTTTCGCTAGTTTTTTTAGAACTGGACTTTGTTCAAAATTGAACGTGAAAAGTGTTTTACTTCCGTCACAAGTTGTCGTTATATGTTAAATTTGTTATTTCTAGGAAAACACTAAATCCAGAATCTTAGTCTAGGACTCCTTGAATTATGCAAGTAGTCCTGGTAGCAGTGTCGAGTGGCAAACACTGGTCTACATGTACTTTAATTTACTGATTATTACTAAATTTCTATACTTATTTATCCAGTCCTAAGTACAGGCTGTCCTGGGAAGGAGTTGCCCGACTAATCGACCGCTTGTTTGCTTCTTACAGCTTTTCTCTCTTTCTGCTTTCTAGATACTGAGCCAACACGATTTGCTTTCTTAAAAACCGAATCAGAGAAACGGCGAACGAAGGAAAAACTGCCCGAAAACGCTTGTATTTATAGTCTTGATAACGGAGGATGGGTGCGAGGGTCGTGAATAAACAATTTTCTTTAAAATATTATAACAAAAATAATTTCCCCGAATATAAAAATCGAACTATTCGAACAAATATCCTATTTAAACAAGTTTGTAACTAAGCATAATTTTGCGGGAATTTAAAAGATAGATGTGCGCTAATATTAAAATAACGAGCCTGCCTCAGCTGAAATGCATAATTCGACAGACTGCCACTAATTGTCACTCAATAGATTGGTCACCTTTTAACTGGAGTTACATACAAGTGTAATAGCTGATAACAATGTATTAACGAAATGAGGTGAAAATAAACCAGCTTTAAAGGAAATCCGGTCAGTACTGTCTGTTTTTGAGACGGTTGACAGCTAGAGTACTGTGTATTTTAGCTAAGTAAAATTCAAAAAAGGTTTTGTGAAAAAAGCTGCACCAAAATAAATACAAGCGTAAAAGTAAACGATACATGTAACATTAAAGACTAACTAGATTAAAAGCGAAAAATGTCACAACTACCAACAAAAAATCAAATAATAATTAGCTCAAATTTTGCAAAAAAACAAGGTGTACCACAAATCTATTATTACTGCAAGTAGGTAACTAATACTTTTTTTATTAGAGGCAGGGGGGTTGTGTGCACCCTGGCGCACTTTAAGCGACATAGGCACACAACCGGCGAGAGGCATTACTGCCCATTCCGCCGACTCCCCTGAGCAGGCATACAAGCGCGCGGATACGTACGCAGGCACTCGCTCACACTGGAGTGCACAGCGGCCCTAACTTTATATTATCGTTAGGCATGTACACTTCACTGCGCCTTGGGGGTTGGCTCTCAAGGCCGTTAATTGCACGAGCAGAGCCAAGCTGAGATTCCAATTCAGCCCCAAATTAATGTGACTGCACTTGGAATCGAGCCTGGGTCGCTGGCACACCAGAGCAGCTGCGCTACCGCTGGGCTACGCTGGGCTACCGCTGGGCCACCCCCAGGTAACTACTAGCTAATGCAGTACACTTTCTCGATAAATAGAAACCAAGCAAACACCACAAAGCTAATCTAAAACCAAGCTGAAAAAATTAATACAGACGTTAAAGACCAAGCACAACTAATCGTAGTTCAAAAAGCTAGGTTTAGCTATTTTGACTAACAATAATTGGCGTAACGAGGATTTTAATGTAAAGGCAGAAATAAATGGAACCCAAACCAAACCGGTTAGATTCGATAGCTGGTCGGACCAGTTGACTATAAACGCCGTAACATCCCGTCTGGGTCCCTTAACTTCAGGTCTCTAGCAGCAGTGTGACGCTGATGCATATAAATCGGACTGGAATGGATGGTCAAAAGATGCATATCTTCTGGTGAAGCCGAGAACGTAGCATCCCCAGCTTGGGATGTCCAATATTCACCGTGTCTCACTACAGCAGTACGCAGCTGGGAGGGCAGCTACACATCTTGTGTCCTAAAAGATGGAGTATGGAGCAAGCTAAACGACAAAAGAGTTCAAAGGAACTACTTCGTACAATATATTGGTTTATGAGCAAGTACTAATAACATTAGTAGCCCTGCTTCAGGAGTAGAGGCCCATGGAATTATCTGCGAGCATGTTTACTAACCATCATCAAAGCCAAGTAATATAAAAAAGACCATTGCACTTTGTCATTAAGATAATAATTGCGCGCATAATATTTCAATTAAATGAATCAAACTCTAAAACTCAACTGTGATTTGCTACACCTGTAGATTGTTGAGCAGACTTGCTGATCCTAAAAAGGACACGGGAATGGGATATATCGGCGTTTCTAGTCAACTGGTCCCATCATTTATCGATTCCAGTCGGTTTGGTGTATTAAGTTTCACCCCAGCACATAATTTGACATCCGCTATTTTATTCAAATTCCTTTATGCGAAAATTGTCCATATGGTAAATGGAAATAGTACGAGTACACCAAAAGCATAAAGGCGGGTGAACGGAAAAAGATGTGGGAATTGTAAAAAATATTTTACCATTTAATATTGCCGAATAAATATGTATAGGAATGTTACCAGTTAAAACACTTGAGATTACTAAAATCACAGTTGTGAAAATCTATTACAACCTGTTCTGTCAATATAAACATGATGGCTTCGCCGCAACGGGAAATATGGTTAGAAGCAATGACAGCACAATTAAGCACCCGCTTAACTCATTGCCTAAAGCAAACAGACAGCATGTAGATAGCATACATCTCTCACTGGATAATGCCAAGAAACAAGTTTAACATAGATGTTTAGTTCGTCAGAAATCAAATTGGCCAACAAACTCAAACGCAAGAATAAAGCGAAAGCTTTGCGACTCGTCTTGAAAAATTTGCATGAACAAATCTAAGTAAGAAACATAAATTTCAATATATGCAAGCTCGTAGCAACCAAGTTATGTTATTAGTAAAATAACGACAGAAGAATGGCAAACAAATTGAGAACTTACTGTGTTACTTTTAGGATCTCAAATTAACTCAGAACCAGCATGGGCCAATAAAATGCAGTGGTAACTATAGGGAGTCTCGGGGCGTAGTAATACACTATGTCAAAAAGCCTTTTTAATGAATATATAAATATAATTTAATTCAAGGACAGAACTGCTGACAGTTTTTAAAGGGAATAAACCTTTGATCATTTATGAGTATGACGAACATAAAAAATTGGACACATGCTTTAAAACTTAATAACCGCAAAACATACGGTTCATGTGTCCGATAAATTTTAGACAGGGTCCTTAGTCACAATACTCGAAATCATACATTTCTAGAGTAAAAGAATCTGAAAAAAACCAGCTAGCAGCTACATAATTAACCAATAGAAACGCGGCCAAAAAGTTGGTGATCGCATGACATGTACGCAAGAATAACGAAACAACTTGTGGAACCAAAGTAACCATCACCGCAGATGATAGATTCGCAGGTACTACCAGCGACATTGAACCCACACAATCGGCATTTTTGTTGCAGATTGTCAGCACTCTGTCTCATACAATTTGGGCAGATATAGCTAGATCGACAAGTTTGGCAATAGCTCACGTAGTTGAAACCAGAGGTTGACAGACTCAAGCTTCTCAACCGCTGCCCTGAGCTGCTTACAAATACAGCATTTCCATTTGTTTCGCACACTGCAATCAATCTAGAGTCAATGACAGCAACACCAAAGTTTTGACTGTCCATCAGCTTCTTCACACCACCGGTGCCGATGTTTAATCGATGCACAGCTGATGGAGTAGCCAGAATTAAGCTGCGTCCTGAAGCTGTTACACTGTGAGCGTCCTTCACATGATCAGGCAGCTTCAAGCTCTGCTGCAGCTCAAGCGACTCCAGAGAGAGGCAGTTCACACAACCGTAGCTAAGAATGTACAGCTTCTCATTGTCATAAGTGAGGCTTATTGCAGCTTGGCACTGCACATTCTGGACACTTCGCAACTGGGTGCCAGTCAGGTCAGTCACAAATAGGGACTGATTGGTTCCAAGAAGAAATATCTGCTGAAGGTGATCTACAAGAGTACCTGCAGCTAGCTGCACACCGTCGTTATTAACGTTCCACTGACTGATTATTTGCATGTCTGAATTAAAAACCGAGAAAAACCAATGCTGGAAACTATTATTATTAGCCACACAAAAAGTGCTTCCGCTAGGGAGAGCTTGAAATCCGTTTTGGTTTGTCTTCGTGACTGCTTGAGCTGAGAAATAGTATCCAGCAGTATTGCAGCAAACAGCAGCCATACGATAGCGTACATTGTTGGCCAAATTAAGCGCCACGTTAACATTGGGCACAGCAGACTTAAATCTACTTTCTCGCTTCTTATCCTCAGGATCCTCAGCCTCGACGGCCACAGTTTCAACAGCCTGTTGCAATCTCAGTACCTGGTGCACGCTGTTGTCTACCGGATCGACAAACTCTTCTGATATCGGGGCATCCTCAAGAGAGATCTGGACCTCTTGATGCAGCCTGAATCCTTTAGTTGAAACACCTTTGGCTTCCTCCTCGCCGATCTCGACAGAAAGTTTTTCTATGAAACTGAGAGCTCTCAAATTCTGCTCCACATGGTCTATTTTAGAGTCCAATCTGCTCATCACATTTTCTCTGCACTGCTGCAATCTCTGAAAGATTGCGTCAAACAGGTCAGCGGCCTCAGCTCTGTCGCTGGTCAGTTCAAACAGAGCTCCCCGGTTTGCTTTTAAGAGCTCGTTCGTCTTTGATAATGGTTCAGTGTTCTTTGATTTTATATCGGCGTATCTCTCCTCGAAAATCTTTTCATCTTTACCGAGATGCCGCTCGCAGAGTAGCCCGCTCCAGAATTTGCCAAGACCTGACGACGGCTCCGTGCAATGCGTCATGGTGCACGTCCGTGCGTCGGTATCTGCATCGACGCTTTCAGTTTGCATAGCTGAAAAGAGAAAATATTAGCTAGTAAATATACGAGCAATACTAAATATGTATAAATAATGAATTCTAGGCGCCGCTGAATCTGTGTTATGGCCCTGATTTTATAAAAAACTAGTCAACATATTTTTAATCCAAATGGCGATAGTAGAATACGGTTAATGCATAGACACATTCGAGAAATTGTTGAAGCTTAGGCGTTTAAATATGATGCCCTAATTTTGAGTCATAAAAGTTATTAGTTAAAATGCATTGCAGCATTACTGAAAATCAGGTGACTAGCTACTTTCGTGTTCTAATTTATCAACGGTTCCGTTTTGTAGCTCGTAAAACTAAAACTTGTGTAAACTTATTCAAGCTGGTAAGCAATAGCAGACAGTGCTTCCAGTTTCTCACGCAGTCTCTCAATAAAAAAGGCTACTGTCCACTGGATCGACCCGTTATTTAAAACCAGTGCACCTCGAACCGATATCTCATGCTTCAACCTAGTTTGGAGACTGGAGGCTGCCAACAAGATTTCTTTGTGACTCCGTAACTCTAGTTTCAGCTAAAATATTTTCTAGAAAAACTGTCTGACCCTCATATGCTCAGTATGAATTTACAAATCCACTCTACTCATAACCTACTCTGCAGTGCTGCACACTTTCAAGATTAGCGTTAAACAGGTCAGCTGCTTCAGCATTGTCACTTATTAGCCCGAGCTGAGCAATATTGGCATGTTTAATAGTAAGACTCATTTTATTTGCACCTCGGTGCAAGTAAATGCTGCGACCTCCCTGTGGTGAAGTTGAAGAGCTGCGGTGGCCAACAGAGGCAGAACAAAGCGACGGCAGTGGAGCGAACGTCGGCATATTGAGCGGACGTGCAGGCAGCCGGTCTGGCAGGATGACCTCAGCAAGCGAGGGCAGAGCTGGAGAGGCTCCGTAAGAGCAGACGGCCAACTTAAGAGGCGGAGGAGGCGCTGGAAGCTGTCTACCTGCAGCGGCAACAGACTGCTGTTGACGACGCCATCCCGGCCGCCACCGGCGCTGGACACAAAGCCAAAGGGCGTGTTACCTGGTCCGCCATCAACGCTCTGACTGGGGCGAAAGCGGCGCATCCCGCTCAACCTGGCTGGCGACACTCCAGATAAGCGCAGAAATGAGCTGCGCGAGTTCTTCGCTATCATCATCAAGGCGCCCCCGCTGCCTAACAATCTGAGGCTGCTTAGCTGCTACCCGGGACGCTGTTGCCCTCAGTGAAAGGCTTCGAATAGCAGTATAAGTTGGAGCTGAATTAATGCCACGCCACAAAAACCCGGTTGGCAAAGCAAAAATTGATAGTAATCGAGCAAGAACGGAAACGCAAGAGGAACAGCTCAAACAAAGGCATAAAACCCTCAGTAGGCATGGGGGCGCTGCACACAAGGGGGTAGAAAGGACACAACCGCGCCAACCCCACGCGCACACACAAAGCACTAAGTTAAAGGGTGCTACTAAAGGGCACGCCTCACTACACACCAAGGCAACCGTTGAGTTTTAAACTTATCCGATTCGGGTGTCACAAAATACATATATTTTGACATTTTTATTGAGAAACCGAGCCTAGGAGCGTATACGTCTTGAGAGTTTATTAGTAAAAACAGCTCTAAAGTAGACAGGTGTTGACAAAATTAGCTATTTTTATTGTCTAAGCCAACAGTCAACTCCAAGCAAAACTCATAAAAGGCTTAGGGCAAAAAGAGCAAAATAGAGCAGCTAACAGCTATCGATTTTGCTAGCTGAGATGACACTATAGCGAGCAACTATTTGAAAGCCTTTCTGAAGTTGAAGCTGAGTCAAATTCAAAGGTTTTCATGCTTTTCGGCACCCCAGTTTATGGGTAATCTAAATTTTAAATTTGGGGGAATCCCAGAAAAAAATACCCACTAATCCGGGCTTGTGTACAAACCCTAATGCTGCAGTCAACGCAACCTACTACTCAAGTGATTCCCGATTGTCTCTCCAAATCCCAGCTAGATCCTAAAACAGTCTAATCCAAAAACACGCGGGGGACAGCGGCCTACGTGGCGTTTTTCAGCAGCGGAGAATAGTCGCTCGTATATTGGCAGATTACGATGGGGGCGCTGACGAACAGAGCAGGTGTACGCGATCGAAAAAGGGGCAGCTGGGGACCGCCAATTAAACACAGTTTAAGCCCAAACGGGAGGACAGGAAAGCAGTCCGGAGAGGGCCGAGAAAGTGGCCTGTAAGGGATCTCAATAAATAGAGCTGCCAGGCCGGGCGCATGGGGGAGGGGAGAAAGAACTTGGGAAAAGAAAACCGGGAGTTAAGTAGACACAACAAAGGCCCAGCCAATCAATTAGAGAAAGATGACTTAACCCTGGGCATCCAATCACACGCGAGACGGAAGTAACACCACCACAACTAGACTACATTAGCAGAAGGTATAAAAATGGGTGACTATTTGGGGGCGGGGGTGACTAAGCAGCCAGACGGCTACAAGGGTGGGTTGGGGCCGACACAGTGCACTAAAATCAAGCAAGACTGGCTAGGTGGAGAACTACACGTGTAGCGCATTAACTACATAAAAATAAATGCTCTACAACACCTAAAAATAATTAACTATAGTATTATTCATTTTGATAAGCTGATGTGCTTGTTACCGACATTGCAGAGTCTCTCATTAAGAAATTCATTAGCTGTACCAAAAAACTGTAGAGAAACTGCGTGTTAAGAAGGCTTAGTGGCCAAATGATGAAGTCTATATACAATGCTATGTACAATCAAAAGAACGAATACAAAAATATATTTTTTTCTCATTGCTCTGTTTTGGAATCACTCGATTCGCTAGAAAATCGAAACAAAACAAGTTCTACTTTTGTAGCATTCAAGAGAAGTAAAGCAGAAGCCTAAAAGGCTCAGTATACAAAAATGTCAAAATTGAAAACAAATCAATCCAATCAAACTGTCAAGAAATTGACAGGAAAAATAAAGTAAGTACAACGAATATATAAAATTGCACGCGATGTTGCTAAAACATAAAATTGATCAGAAGTTAAATTTTGCAATTGGTAAGGCACACAAATAGGTGCACAAAACTACTATTACTGAAATCACAGGTAAATAATGGCTATTCTGGATATACAATTTCACCATAAATCTAAGCAAAAGACCACAAGCTTGTGTAAAACCAAGCTGAGGGAGGTAAGTAAAATCAAAACAGACATTAAAGAGAAAGCTTAGCTAATCTTAGTTCTAATTTTAAATTCCAATAATTTCTACAAGGATGTCACCTTAAAGCTCTACAATGGAACCCAAAGCTAGGTCCCGCACCAAACCGACTGGAGTGCATAACTGCTCGGAACAGTTGCCTAAAATCGCCCAGATCCCGTCGCGGTCTCTCCCTTGATGTCTTAGAGAATAAAGTGCATAAAATGGGGATATAACGTCAATTTAGGACATTAAAGAACCCAAAACGAAGCCTTAAAGCTACTAGAATCGGTAGCTGGTCGGACCAATTGATTAGAAACGCGAACATGTCAATCAGGTCTCCTCTTAGAAACATCAGGTTTGCTCAACAAATTGTACAAGTAGCAAATCACGAATTGCATCATTTTATTTTTTCTTTCATTCCAGTACTTAGTTAGACCTCCCATATGTAAATATAAAAAACACATGGAAATAGACGAAAACGGCCCATATGCTATGTGGCAATGATTCGAGTACATAAAAAGCAATAAAAATCGGGTTGATGGAAAATAAGAATTGGAATTCAGCATTGAAAAAAGTATTTTTTTACTTTTTTAACGTTGACTGAAAATAAATTCTAATTCTTATTTAGAGCAATTCAAATTACTCAAATCACTGTTTTGAAAGTATATCACGGCATGTTCTATATCATACGATAGCTTGGCCACAGCGGGAAATATGGTTTAGAATCAATAGCACCACAATTAAACGCCAACTAACTTATCACGCAAATTTTCTTAGACAGAATACTGAAGGGGCCACAACAATACAAACTAATTCCAAGAAAAAGTAATAACTTAGATGTACAGCTCGTCAAAAATCAAACTGAACTGCAAACAAGCAAACTCTAAAGTGCAAATAAAACGGAAGATTTTTAACTTATTTTATAAATTTTTTGCATAAACATAAATTTGACTAAGCAAACATAAACTTTAGTAGACTTGCAGATACAGAAATAACTTCATATTTTACTTTCAAGACCATACTATCACTAAAAACCAGCCAAAGCAATACAGTGAGTGACATCTCCGGTGGATATTAGTGACTGCTTTTCAGAAAATACTCGTACAAAAAAATACGGAAAAACTGCTTTGAGTTTTGAGTTTTTAGTAAAATACACTGAACTTCAGATTATTTATGATCGATGGGCACGTCAAAAAAAGTCGAAGGTTGAAACCGCTTAACCACAGCTATGGATAATACTATATTAAAACAGCCAACAAACAAAAACTGTCTGTTCATATAAACTTAAATTATGCTCTTTCTTTCCGATAGATTTTAAACATTGTCATTAATCTTGCTATGAGTAGCAGTATCTGAAACGAGGTAATAGCTCAATATTCACCAACAGAAACGCGCCCAAGGAGTCGGTAACAAAATGGCATCTGCACAATAACAACGAAACAGCTTCTGGAATTTAAATAGGCTCCGCAGCCGATAATATAGTAGGCGACAGTATTCGTACTACACTGTGCACCAGCTTGACTATTGTGATTCAATTTAAAACCAGAGTTTGACAGAGTGAAACTTTTAACTGCTGCCCTGAGACATTCTCGCTGGTCTGCCCATGAGGTTTGCTTATTATGTAAGCTTGATACGAAAAATCGGACATATTTGCAACAGAATGTTCATAGTCACTTGGTGTAACCTGTTGAAGGTGCCGACGGCGTCCGGGTGTTGACGGAATGCTCAACAGACTAGCTGAGGATGTCCAGCAGTTGATTCTTGCCCGCTGTCGAGGCTTGATCAGTGAATCTAGAGAAATTCTAATCAGGCTGTCCATAGTCACCTGGTGTCATCTGTTGAAGGTCCAGAAGCTCCGCCTGGGTGAAGGCTAGTGACCAACAAAGACAGAGCTAATGCAGACACATGTGGTCGACGTGCTGTTGAAATTTGGAGACTTGGCAAGGCTGCACTGAGGCGCAGTGCTGATTGGCGCACAGGGGTGTACTGAATACACTAGCGCTATGGGAAAAATCCGACCTTCAGGTAGAATCGTCGAATATCTCGACGGTCCGGAGGGCTGGCGACTTGATTCTTGTTTGAGAATGTGCGCAACAAAAAGTTAGTCCGTGTTCTTGAATTTCGTGTGCCTGCGTTGCTTCGTTCGGCGCAGCAAAAAAATTGTCTTTGATTTCCCCCCCCCCTCTTGGTAGTTCTACTGTTAATTGGTCTTCAGTTCACTTTAGAATCAATCAATGCAATACAGTAGCCATTGGCGAAAGTCTGCTGGCGTAGTGACAACTTACATTATGTTAAAACGCATTTCCGATAAATACATTTATATGATTTAAATCCTGACCAACATATCAAAAAGAAGACGCCGTTTGAGAACAAATGACCGGAAACATCTTAAGATCTTAAAAATCTCAAAACATCTCAAAAATTGCAAGCAAAATTGTGGGGTTTTATTGTACGCTCGTAGATGTTGCAGTTAGCTTCATCTATAAAGCTACTTGTCTTCGATAAATTTTAAACTGCGTCGTTAGTTAGCTTTTTCGAAATGATACCTTACTAGAGTAAAGTAAAAGTCTGAACAAAACTGCATAACAGCGACTGGATTAACCAATAGAAACGCGCCCAAGGAGTCGGTGTCCGCATGACATGTGCACAAGAAGAACGAAACAGCTTGTGGAATCTAAGTAGGCACCGCTGCAGACTATAGATTGCCAGGTGGTATTGTAATTGTTCTGTCGACAAGTTTGGCAATAGTTTACGTAGTTGAAACCCGAGTTTGTCAGACTGAAACTTTTCAACCGCTGCCCTGAGCTGCTCACAAAAACAGCATTTCCATTAGTTTCGAACACTGCAATCAATCCAGAGTCAATGACAGCGACACAAAAGTTTTGACTGTCCATCAGCTTTATCACACCACCGGTGCAGATGTTTAATCGATGTACAGCTGATGGGGTGGACAGTATTAAGCCGCGTCTTGAAACTGCTACACTCCGAGCGTCCTTCAAATGATCAGGCAGCTTCAAGCTCTGCTGCAGCACAAGCGACCCCAGAGAGAGGCAGTTCACGCAACCGTTGCTAAGAATGTACAGCTTCTTCATGTCATGAGTGAGGCGTAGTGGAGGTTGGAACTGCACATTATGGACACTTCGCAACTGGGCGCCACTCAGGTTAGTCTGAATTAGGGACCGATTGGTTCCAAGAAGAAATATCTGCTGAAGATGATCGACAAGAGTACCTGAAGCTAGCTGCACTCCGTTGCTACCAACGTTCCACTGACTGATTATTTGCATGTCTGAATTACAGACCATGAAAAACCAATACTGCGAAGCTTTAGCCACACAAAAAGTGCTTCCGCTAGGGAGAGCTTGAAATCCGTTTTGGTTTGTCTTCGAGACTGCTTGCGATGAGAAATAGTATCCAGCAGTATTGTTACAAACAGCAGCGAGAATATATTCATACGAAATATTGGGTAAATTAGACACATTTACTTTGGGCCTGGCAGAATTAATTCTAGCTTTTAGATTCTTGTCCTGGACTTCAGGATTCTCGGCCTCAGCGGCCATAGTCTCAAAAGCCTGTTGCAATCTCAGTACCTGCTGCACACTGTTGTCTACCGGATCGACAAACTCTTCTGATATCGGGGCATCTTCAAGCGAGATCTGGACCGCTTGATGCAGCCTGAATCCTTTAGTTGAAACACCTTTGGCTTCCTCCTCGCCGATCTCGACCGAAAGTTTCTCTATGAAGCCGAGAGCTCTCAAGTTCTGCTCCACATTGTCTATTTTAGAGTCCAATCTGCTCATCACATTTTCTCTGCACTGCTGCAATCTCTGAAATATTGCGTCAAACAGGTCAGCGGCCTCAGCTCTGTCGCTGGTCAGATCAAACAGAGCAACCCTGTTTGCTTTTAACAGTTCATCTGTCTTCGACAATACCTCAGTGTTTTTTGATTTTATATCGGCGTATCTCTTTGTAAAAATCTTCTCATCTTTAACGAGATGTCGATCGCAGAGTAGCCCGCTCCAGAATTTGCCGAGACCGGACGAGGGTTCCGTGCAACGCGTCATGGTGCACGTCTGTGCATGGGATTCTGCATCGACACTTTCAGTTGCCATAGCTAAAAAGAGAAATAATAAACATAGTATTAGCTATTAAACATATGAGAAATACAATATTGTCTTGATAGTAAGATACACCGGTTGTGCCAACAGAGAACTCTGTATATTATTTGCAGATAGCTGCTCTTCGTAGCAGTACAATGTTGCATTAGAAACAGAGAGAAGGCTAGAAGGAAGATAGCTTACAGAGGCAATACAGCAATTGGACTTTATTGGCTCGCGAAGGCGTATTCAGCATACCAGTGAGGTATGAGACAAGCTAGGTCTGTGGGCTAAGGTTGGCGATGCTTTACGCCCATCCCTATTTTTAGCTGGTACAGGCCGGTTGGAGATCCGCAGCACTTCTCAGAGCCGCAGACTCCCCTACGCTGTCTCGGAAGTCCATCCAGGGGTACTTGTCCCCGTGAGTGTTCAAAGCAGATCCTAGGGCTGCTGAACAGACTGGGCTCCAACGCTAGTTACCCCATCCAGTGGCTTTAGCCGAACTTAGGTATGCTGGTCTGGCTCGCCAGTCCACCGGCCGTGGTACTGCTTAACGTACCCTCTAATGCCTAAGGTGTTGACAGGGCAGATGGGCTGGAAGGCCGGGGAGTAGTCCGGTCGCTAGCGGTCTTTTTTGTCAAACCGGCTGGCTTAGGAGAGTCGGCTACTCGGGTACTCAACTTGCGTAACGAGTAGCCGTCCTCCCACTTTTCAGCTATAGCCACAACGCCAATCTTAAAGAAACGGACCCGATCGCCCCTGGCCCACCGCGATCAGCTGCTTTGGCAGCTACTCCTCTTAGCTTTAACCCGACGTGAGGGTTTTCGACAGGGACAGCGACCTGACGCCTGAGCAACCCGACATCGCGTCGACCATTGACGAGGGCCTATTAAATGGTGCCTTCGTGGACATCGCGAAGTACACCAAGACAAACGGGTGCATCCTCCTGTGGTGCATATCCGAGGAGAGCCCCCAACTCCTGCGGGTCGCGGGATAAGCTGCAAAAGTTCGGCTGGCACAGCGACCCGGGTCAGCTGACTTTCCCCTTGGAGAGGGAGCGGCCGTAAATCATCCATCATCGGATTTGAATCCTGGACGCCAGCGCGATTAAGTCCAGGCAGCTTCTGCTCACGCGGCACCCGGATCCTGACGCCAGTGGTCTTGTATACTACAACACGGTCCGCAAGGGCACGACCAGGGCCACCGTCATCTTCGGACCAAATGGCTCGACCCTCAACTTGGTCTCCATCAACTGATCATCCTTTGCTGAGGAGGACAAGATGGAAGTCAAGAATGTCAGGAAGCGCACTGCAACCGCAAGGGGAGCTGGGGCTCAGGCTTCGCCGGCCAAGCAACATCAACCAGACCCAGAGCCTAATAGGGCAATCCGCGCTGCTGAGTCTGCCTCGGGTGAACGTAGACCTGCCCGTAGAAGCCGACGGTCCGGGCTAATTCAGCGCGTCCTTATCAAAGCTTAGTCCCCGAGACTTCACCTCGAGCGGACTCGTGCCGCTCGTCAAACTGCTCAAAGCCAGCCAAAGGAACTGGACGATGGCACGGCACGGCTCGGCCATCCAACTAGTGGGATTGCCACCAGGATGCTGCCGACCGAGTCTAGACTCCTGACGGTGGGGCGCAAGGCGAGGGCAGCAGCCATACTTCAGTCGCTGGAGAGTAAGGCGGTGCAGAGCGGCCAGGTCTCACCTGCCGCGGGCGCCGCGTACACCACGGCGGCTGGGGAGGCGGCTGAGCCCAAGCCAATGGAAATAGGCAACTCAACCTTTAACGATGTGTAGTATCACACCCGCCTTATAAAGTGTTCGATGGAAAATAAAGTCCGAGGATGCGTTTTCATCAGGCCAAGGCTTCACCATTCTACGAGTACTTTCTACCATAGAACATTTTATGTGCAGGTGATGAAATTAATTCTCCAGTTTTTATATCGAGGGTGTAGAGACAGGGCTATAAATAATATTTTTCTTATCTTCGCCATAGAAAAAATCTCTAGAGAACTTATAATGGGTACATATAGATTAAGCTGTTTATTAGACCAACTAGGACAGGAGACAAAGAGATGGATTTGCCTGAACTTGGATTTAAGTTGATCGATGCTTTGTTTGCATCCACCACTACTGCATCTACGATTACAGTTATTCTAGCTGTTGCTGACTCTGACGACACTGTTCGGGCATCAGCATCTAGACGTTTTGCAGTCGTGTCTTTTGACGACATCCTACGAAAGTTAAATGCTTCTATTCCCGACACGCAAGACGCAAAAAGGAACTGGCGCTCAATCTATTCAACCGATGACGAGACGAGGGACAAACAAGCATTCCCTCTGATGAGAGGAATGACCTGATGGTGACAAAGCCTATGAAGAATTGGAGGTCCTGGAGGCTGGAATTTTTTTGTTAAGTCTTCGTCTTTGAAGTTCGTAAGAAAGACGGCAGCCAAAACAACGTTTCAACACTGAAGGACTGTGTTTGCAATGCTTCAACACCACTGCGCATCAGCTGAAAATAAATGTTTCGTTATGGAAGGACCCGCAATTTGTGAAGACAAGACGGACCTAGGATTGCTTCCATGAAGACCGTCTGCGAAGGAAACATACCCGGAATGCATGCCAGCGAGCCTATCCCAGCTGCTTTGGAACACGAATTGTGGCAACGAGGACAGTTAGGGACTGAAAATCCAAAATAGCTTTTGAACACGCTAGTGTTTACATTGGCAAGTGCTTCGCCCTCCGGTTTGTACAGCTTACACTACGATAAAGACATTGTAGTTGAAATTGACGCGAATGGAGAAGCGCTCGTTTTCAAGGGAAACAAATTCAACAAGACTAATAATCGAGGAATGAAGGCTAAGAAAAGCTTTCCACCACGAGAAAGCTTTTCTAAAGGCTTTATTCCAAAGGCTTTATTTGGCTGTATTCTTGTTACTTGTAGAGAACAGAGATTCTATCCAGATGTCCCCCATCGTGGGGCGAAGATTGCTAGTCTCGTACTAATATGCTAAATTCTAAATGCTAAGCGCTAATGAAGCTGCGCTATGGACCAGATATAATTAAGTAACAAATTAACTACTTTTTTAAATTCAACTACAAGACTGCTTAATGCAAAAATTTTAAGTTCATCAAGTACGAGCGTAAATATTTTAAAGTATTGGCGTTTATAGCGACGTCTTGAAAATTAGATTTTTCTAGTCATTAAGTCAGTGCCAATAAATAATTTATTACTTTAAATGAAAAGTAACTAGTTAGTATAAAAAGAGTATAACGATTGAAATAACACACCTAAGTATGGAGAGAATGCACCAAAAATATGCACAATATAGTACATGATTATTGCTTTGAACTCGCTCCAAAATTTGCCGAGAACGGATGAAGGCTCTGTGCAACGCGTCATGGTGCACGTCTGTGCATCGGATTCTGCATCGACGCTTTTATTTGCCATAGCTGAAAAGAGAAAATATTAGCTAGTAAATACACGAGTAATACCAAAAGTATATATTAATTCGTACTAAATGCTAATTGCTACTAAAGCTGTCATAGGACTGATCGTTTATAAAAAGCGAATTTTATATATATGCAATAATGGCTTGCTACCATACCATGCTGTACTGCATCGAAACTTCTCATTGTTCAGTGCCTTAGGTTGGTATTGAGGTTGTACATAGTTTTGCGTCTAAAGCAAAAAAATTAGTCATGATTTGATGGAAATCATTGATTTTGTGTTAAGACGTTTAAGCTCCTCAGGAAGGGCTCGGTATTTCACTAAAATCCAGAAAAAGTTTTAACAAATTAGATGCTTATAAATGGAAAATATAAAAAATTTAGGAAGTCATTATCGGACAGTTCTATTTTTGTATAATCATGATAATAAGCATAAAAAGTGAAAATCAGTTACCTAGTAGCTACCCAGAGCTGAGATACAAAATAATATGTTTATAATTATTCGAATAACTAAAAACTGGCGTCAAAAACATTTGAAAAATGAGAAACTTTATTTGTGACGCAATCCGCCAGTTTATGTTGTGGTTTAGAAAAACCAACTTAAAAAACTTCGGCAAAAATTATAGTAAGTAACATAAAATAACAAAAAGATACATGCGGTGAATACGATCGAAAGGCAACATTTTTTATGACAAATATACAAGCTAGACTGGGGAATCATAACTTTCGAGTACTGGAACAAAACAACAACAAAAATTAGGCTAGCTAAAAAAATTAATTTTAATCCTATATACTAAAAATCGGTGCTAAATTTCAGCCCTGGATATTACAAATTTACGCTCGTAGGGTAAGCGAGATTTCAGTAATATGAATTTTATGAGATCATAAATTTGACATCGGTAAGTCAGGCGATTTACAAGTTGAAAAGTTATGGAGTGTAAAGGCAACAACCTTTAGACAAAAAAGGTACCTACTTGCATTGTTTAGGAATCTAACAAAACTTTCCCCATGACTTATCACTTAGTTGAGTACTTTAACAGGTCTTTATTGAGAGATATGAAATTGACAAAAATTACAAGTTATATGGCTCAAAACTCTGGGTTTACTCGTACTGCTCAAAAGTAGCCAATAACTATTACAATTATTTTTTATAAAAAAATAACTATGGAAAAAATAACTAAAATAACTTAAAGATGTGAAGACTTCTAGAACAAAGCTATATATTTATGCATATCTATACGCCCTAGAGGGGGCCGTAGCCCAGCGGTAGCGAAGGCTCTGGTGTGCCAGCGACCCAGGCTCGATTCCCAGTGCAGTCACATTAATTTGGGGCTGAATTGGAATCTCGGCTTGGCTCTGCTCGTGCAATTAACGGCCTTGAGAGCCAACCCCCCAAGGCGCAGTGAAGTGTACATGCCTAACAATTGATAAAGTTAGGGCCGCTGTACACTCCTGTGTGAGTGTGTGCCTGCGTACGTATCCGCGCGCTTGTATGCCTGCTCAGGGGAGTCGGCGGAATGGGCAGTAATGCCTCTCGCCGGTTGTGTGCCTATGTCGCTTAATGTGCGCCAGGGTGCACACACCCCTGCCTCTAATAAAAAAATCTATACGTCCATATAGAAAACGATTCTAGACAACTGGGTACTTAAAATATTGGCATAAACATAAAAAAAGTTTCCGACAGTAGTAAAGTAGAAAAAGCTGTAAGCATGTCTTAGTGAATACTTTCGGAAAATTTCGGGAATGACAACACCATGCACATTGCTAGTATAAAAGTACGTTTCACATTCGTAACACTAAGATGGCAGCGGACATTGGGTTAGCTGATTTATCGTAAATAAGAGTGGGAAACAAAAATACGATTGTACATATTAAAAAACCCAAACACCAATCGTCTTCTTCTGTTCTAAATTGGACAGCTCAATTTAAAAAAGCATTAGCGCTATACAGAAAGGCTAGCTACAATGAGATGGAATCTAATTTTTATACCAGGGTTTTTTACCACAATTAGTACCCCATGAGGTATTAGTCAACTGATTTGGGGTACTATTTTGCCCATTAATACCCCAGAAAAGGGTACTAATTTTTATCGAGTTCAATTGAAACAAGTTAAGCTTTTTTAAATTAGCAATTTAATTAAAATTCTGGCTGGCCCGGTATGGGTCTTGTATATCCAGGCACCTGTGTGGTGAGTCAGACTGTCAGGCTAAAAGTAAGAGAGGGTTGGAAACTTGGAATATATTTGTCAGTCTCGCTCAACCCAACTCTCAGCCCCAAGGACTGGCTCAGCCTTGGGGTGGGTGGGCCCAAGGCCCTGCAGAATTAGAAATTTCGTGGGGTATTACTCCTCCAAAATGGGGTACTACTTAGAGGCTTGATACCCCAATTCGGGTACTAATCAGCAGTGAAAAAAGCACTGGTTTATACTAAGTAGCATAAGCTTTATACTCATGCACAGTCAGTAGAGTGGCCAAGGTCATGAGGGACTTAGAGTCCTGACAGGGTCCTGACAGAAAAGCTGATAGGAACATGACTTTTGAATAGTCAGTGAACAACGCAAGTTTTTATAAGCTTATAGAAACACTGGAGTTGTATGGACTATAGAAATTCCTATTGATTTTATTTATCCCGCCATTCAGCTACGAGTATACCGACTGTCTCAACACAAAGCAAAGACGTCAAACTAGAAATGTATTATGACACTCCCTATCATGGAATAAGTTCAAAACTCGGTAGCTCAGTTTTAAAAACTCACTTTAAAGTTTGAGTCTTAGTAGAGCTGAGTGACTTCGTTAACAGGGAAAAGATGTGCTGTATTGAATAGAAAGATATGCTTCTAAATAAATCGGTTTCGGTTATAGCACTAGCAGATCGACACTCGCACTAAAACGCGATGGTTGCACGACAAGCTGCATATCAGCAGAAAGGAGCTCGAAGATTCTCGGCTGGCGCCACAGGAGCTAATTGACTGCAGAACATACGATACACCACAGTTAGCACACGTCTTGAGATAGTTTACGCCTAGTGGCACCAGATCAATCACTTTAATCAGTTGTCTGTTGCTGCTAAGAAGTGCAACGCTGCCATTATTTTCGCAGGCAGCCAGAAATCCAGATCCAATGTCTACAACGCACAGCACATTTTGACTATTGCTCTGCCAGACTTTTACGCATCTTTTCGTGCCGAGACTCATTCGATACACTGCTGACTGGGTGGCCAGTATTAAACTACGACCAGAAACTGTCATATGACGAACATTCGCAGTGTCTTTCGAGAGTTTCATGCTATCCTGAAGTTCGCAAGTGTCCAGCGACAGGCAGTTTATGCAGCCATCACCGAGAATGTACAGCTTCTCCATATCGTTGACTATGATCGGCATTTCAGCTTGAAACTGGACATTGTCAATAGTTCGAAGCTGTGTACCAGCTAGGTCCGTCACAATCAAAGAATTGTTATTACCAAGCATATAGATTTGTTGCTGGTGATTCACAAGAGCTGCAGACACTAATACAACATTGTTCGATGGCTGATTTCTTTGGCTAAGTACCACGAGTTCGTTGCTATAGAAAGCGATATGCCAGTTCGCACCATAGTTACCTACTGCAAGTACGCAGGAGCTTGGCAAAGCCTGAAAGCCATTCTGTTGCGTCTTGGAAACCAGCTGAGCGGAGTAAAAAAATCCATCCGTACGATTGCAGTTGAAAACGAATTGGATGTAGTTTGTAAGAAGAACCTTGGCAGTTGGCACAGCTGACTCCAGCAAAGATCGCATTGCTGCCCCGTCTGCATCCTCGGCAATTGCAGCTCGAGTCTTTGTCTCCTGCAGCAGCTTCTGGACCAGTTCAACGCTGCTGTCAACTGGATCAGTCCAAGCATCGGAAATGGGAGCATCTTCAAGTGCGAGTTGCATCTTCTTGCTCAACTGGAAACTTTTAACAAGATCGCCAGACATTTCAGTCCCGTTGATATCTGCTCGAAGCTTTTCAAAGAAGTGCAACGACTTCAGACTGGCGTCCATGCTGTCGATCTTGGCGTCCAGCCTGCCAATGACGGTACTGCGGCAGCGCTGGACAATCTCGAGAATCTCTTCAAACATGTCTGACGCATTGGCTCGGTCGCTGGTCAGCTCGAACAAAGCGCCGCGCGTCAAGTCCATCTGCTCGGCAACGCGGCGCATTGCACCATCGATGTTCGCCTGACGATAAGAGTAGTAGCTCTCTCGGAATCGGTCGGCGTCTCGCTTCAGATGGGCGGCGCACAAGGGCCCGTCCCAGTGGCTGCCCTGACCAGCAGCGTCTTGGCCACAGTTAGGCAGACTGCAAACATCGTGCTGCTGCTTGTTGTCGCCTTGCTGCTTTCCTGACGTTGCTTTTTTGGCAGAAGACATTGTTTTCGGCTCGTAATCTTAAAAAGAAATGTTTATAGTATTTCTAATATTAATAAAGCGACTCTGAAGAAAAGATATTAACTCTGAGTTGCTGTGAAAACACAGGGTGACGTAAGGACTACTCAAGTAGGACGGGAAACATCGTTTCTTGGAAAAATAGATTCAAAAAACCCATTAGCCGAGCCGTGCCATTTTTATTGTTTTTTTAGACACAGGACATGTACTATAAAACGCAGCATATAAAATTAACATGGAATCCTAATTTTATAAACAAAAATCTCTATATCAATAGAGATATAAGAAAGGCAAGGCATATAAAGATAAACATTAGATTTGCCTCTTATCAAAAGCAATAACAACTTTGTGCTGAAAAATGAAAACCTACTATCTCCGTAATGTATTTTTCGGAAAAACATGGTTTGCCGTTGTGGATGGAAGTTGCGGCCTCCACAAACAGTGAACAAGCATTTCAAAATCTACAAAACAGATGCAGCCGTTGCCACAACCACAAGGGGAGTGCCGATGAGATACCCAGGCCAAAGGAGAAATTACTGAGATGTCAATGCTCAGGGAATTGTTGAGATGTCATATTTAATTACAATATTGCATAGGCAGTTCTGCTAACTCCTCAGCACATACTATACTCAGACACGCGCTCACACGCGGTCACACCTTGAATTTTAGATCATCCAAGGCATGCACACTCGTTGCCTCGGGGGCTGCCCCTCATGATTGGACAGTTTTTGTACACAAGCCTTAAATATCCTCGCGAAAAATGTAAACAGGTCGCGGCTGGACGAGTTGCTGGTTTGTTAAACTAGAAAGCTGAGTTGAGGGGTCAATACTTTTCTGCTTTAAACACATCAATTTTTATTAAGAAACTTACAGGGGGTTGTAGCCTAGTGGTTAGAGCGTCGGACTCACGACTTGAAGGTTTGGGGTTCGATTCCCGATCCCACTGGAACAATTTGCGTCCTTGAGCGAGACCACTTAACTCTGCATTGCTTCAGTTCACCCAGCTGTAAAATGGGTGCCAGCATTAGCTGGGGTAATTGAGGCTGTGTGTGTGGCGACCCCCCCCCAGTCCTTGGACTGAACAGCCGTACGCAGCCTTCAGATGCGCCGCGCAATAGCTGCGGCTGAGCTGTGCCATTGGGGCAGGTGCAATCCAGCTCGTATTATTACTATGATTTATTATTACAGTTGCAAGTTGCAGGGCTTTCTAGAAAAATCCTATTACTTACTTTTTTGCCTATACAATGAAGCCTGGAGTCAAAAAGCCATCATAGACTTTCACTAAAAAATCTAAATGATTTTAAATTAAAGAAAATAAAGTAAAACCAAAGCTCCAAAGCTACGACAACTATTGATGTTTAACAACTACCAGTTTATTATCATTATATACACATGTACAACACAAAAGACAAGGGAAAAACGCAAAATTGATATCAAATGCAAAGAAATAAATACGAAATCTAAGCAGACAAAAGTTGAATATTAAATGATTAAAGTTTCAGGACATTTAATCCTCAGTTACTTACCAACAGCAGTTTTCCAAAATCACATTACACTCGTATCAGCGTATAAAACATTTCAGTCATTCAACACACAAGACACATTTCTACGGTAACTAGCTACTGTAGGTAGTAAGATAAAAAAAACTCGAACTAGCATCCTAGGTATCCTCTACAGCAGCGCCAGCCAGCGGCATCTCCTGGCGCCTCCGCTTGAGCAGACTTCGCCGCAGGCGGGCCTCTCGCTTCTCCAGCTCTTTGCGTCGACGTTCGTCGCGCAGTCGTCGGAATAATTCCGACAGCAGTCGGATGCTCTCCAGCTTGCGTTGAGCGGCCACAATGCGACGCTCCTCGGCGGCAATTCGCGCCGCCAGAGCCGCCTCCTCGGCTCGACGTTGCCTCTCGGCAGCGCGCTCAGCGGCGCGCTCCAAACGGCGCCGTTCCCGATCGCGCCGGCGACGCTCAAGTTCGGCGGCCGCCTCGGCTCGACGTCGGGCGGCTTCTCGACGACGAATGGAGCGAAGTGAGAGGCGGCCGGTTCGGTCGAAGTCGAGAGTTGGCAGAACCGACAGCGCCGCGGGGGCGGATGACGAACCGTCGGACTGCGTTATTATAAATAAATTATAAAACACATTAAGTCGTTAAGGTTACATCAAACAAACTATGTAACCTTAGATGATAGATTCTAAAACTAAAAAGATGCCTAAAAGGTTTAAAATTCCGCCACGAGCAACTGACTATTGAAATGAAAATGAAAATTGACCAGGTTTTCGTGTTATTTACACACATCAGCCAGCCTCCCCCCACAAGTGTGACGATTTAAAAGGTCAAAGTCAAAGTGCCGCTTTATACCATTGTATGAGTACGTGTCTGTTATCCACATATTGTGGACGTATTTCACACTTGTATACCCGATCCCGATGAAAACGGTACCTGGCCAAGAAGCCGTTTGAGAGTCGTTGAAGGTAACACAGGTATAAAATAGGAATAGGACTCTAGACGACTCTATACCAACGATATGTCACGGTACAAGTCGCCAAAAAGTCGTCAAAGTGTCAATTTCAGGCTTTGCTTTTATTGTCTGCGACTCTACAATGACTTTGGGGCCGAAGAATTGTATCCAAAGCGTGCAAGAGTCGCTGAGTTGCGTCCGACGTGCATATGTGCAGCTGTATGAAATAAACGTATTTCGCATTGATATTTATAACAACTCTATTTATTCTACTTCAGTTAAGTAGACAGTTAAGCGCTATACACAACGACTCTTAACAACTTTTTTGTAACTCTAAAGATTTTGCAGTTCACATCATGCGTTCGGGACTCAACAGTTGCCTCTCTGTCGCATTGCAGTCGCTTGAGTCTTTAAAGAGTCGCATTAGAGTCACTACAGTCATTGGTGAGGTGTGTGCAATGGCTCTAGCGATTCTTGCATACATGCGCAAATGCTGGCCAACCTGGCCGATCTGGCCATTGTAAATTGCGGTGGACCAGGGGTAGGTCACAAAAATGCCCAGCCTAAAAAATAGACGTAGTACTAATTAGATGACGAAGCATTTAGCCCTTATAAGACAGTCATAGTTACTCCTGCCGTTTACCCGAAATTGCGTTAGGTTTCTTTTACAGGTAACTTGGTAAGTCGCATGGCCAGTGTAAATCAGGGGGGTTGCGCATGTATGGATTCTTGTCACGGTAACGTTGTTCTGTATGCTTTGCAGGCTTAAGAGACAATCTTTGCTTTTAACTTAGTAATTCGCTTCAACAAGCAAAAGCTGAGGACACGACCCCAGCCTCAATAATGATAAGTAGACCTGTACCATCTAAATCATTACTCAATGCGAAAAACAAAAGAATAATGTATAAATCCTTGTTTCAACCAAGCAAAGATCTTCCTGGCTCGAACATTTGCCTCTTTCACTCTCGCTATTCTTTGATTCGAATTTTTTTTTATTAGAGGCAGGGGGGGTTGTGTGAACCCTGGCGCACTTTAAGCGACATGGGCACACAACCGACGAGAGGCATTACTGCCCATTCCGCCGACTCCCCTGAGCAGGCATACAAGCGCGCGGATACGTACGCAGGCACACACTCACACAGGAGTGTACAGCGGCCCTAACTTTATATTATCGTTAGGCATGTACACTTCACTGCGCCTTGGGGGGTTGGCTCTCAAGGCCGTTAATTGCACGAGCAGAGCCAAGCCGAGATTCCAATTCAGCCCCAAATTAATGTGACTGCACTTGGAATCGAGCCTGGGTCGCTGGCACACCAGAGCAGCTGCGCTACCGCTGGGCTACGGCCCCCCTTTTGATTCGAATAGATTGTCCGAACCTAACTAAACCACCCAGATAAGAAAAATAGATACTTCAAACGCCATGAAAGGATAACCGATCCTCTCCTTAGAACAGATCAAACTATCGGTTCGCCCCAAACAACAGAAACTTATAACAAACTTAAGCTAATTGAAACTTCGTACTTGGAATATCATAAATATAATCTTGTGATTGCATCATCAGAACAAGGGACACAGTAGTGAGAATGTCCAGAAGACCAAGGAAGGACACCCAAACATAACATAACAAAATATTTCGCTACTCAGAAAAGCCCTCACCGAACCGAGCTGTGCCGGCATCAGCAGCAGCAGCAGTTTGGCACCACGAAGCGCGGTCATGCACCGCTCGAATCCGGCGCAATCGACAAACTGGACGAAAGCTTCGAACCGGCCCAGAGGACCCGGAGCAGCGGCAGCAGTAGCAGCAGCAGAAGCAACAGAAGCCGAACCAGATTCCGAATTCAACAATGGAATATCAATTCGTCGAACAGCGCCAAACGATTCGAAAGCCGATCGAACAGCCGATTCAGTTGGCAGATCGACTGAAGCACCACTCGGCTCAGGAATTTGTTGCGATTGACCTGCTGAGAGGCCTGGGACATCGTCTGAGAACCATGAGCAGGGCAATTGGCCAATACGAACTGTGTCCGGTCGTTCGCCTGGCTCCATGGCGTCCAGACCCTGTTGACGTATTTGGAAAGCAAAGTAAACATTGACCATACTTATAGTTTATCCTTTGCGAGTTGGGTATGGGGGCTTCAGAAACCCGATACCCGAAAAATCACAACATCAAAAGCCACTTACCATCATAAACCAGAAATATCATAACATAGAAAATCATATTTTGCTAGAATTTTCGGCGCTATGTTATTTCAAGTTTACGATAACGACCTCTTGCGACAGACGCAGGCACAGTTCACATAATGGTCCTGATCGAATTTTTCATCGTCAAGAATGTACACTTTCTGTGCAAGAATCGCATCAAGCAATATCCACGCCAATGTTTCGCAAGCCTTGAATGGCAGAGAATCGAATCTGGGACATCTTTGGCGAATTTGACTCGCAATTTATTGTCTCAATGCTACCAAAGCGTTCATAAAAGGGTTTATATTCGGAATAAGGCATCAGAACAGCTCAACTCGGGCGAAGAAAAATGACGAAATTCAAGGCTTTTATTTTCAAGTTCCTTATTATCTGTAGTTTGTACTCGTATTTTATGAAACATTAATATAGTTTCGTGATTGCTTGGGATTTTTAGGTTGAGGCTTACAAATGTCAAGCGTAAGGACTTTTACACAATGTGACATCCAGCAGGTTTTCACTTTTTGGAATCCTAAATTCAGACCCAGGATACAACAAAAAGACAATGTGATTCTGATTTATAAAAAGATCCAGCCGGCATAAACTTTGAATCAGACCGAGATAAAGGAGCTCAATTGAACGCTTGACGACCGCCTGGTACGAGATATGGCGATAAGAATTAGCCGAGCTTAAGAGAAAACACATGGAGAGAGAGCTCTACGAAAAAAACACCTAAAGTCGACTGACCGATAAAACAGTGGCGCTACAGCTAGTGCTGCTTCTAGACCTGCTGATAATGGCTGAAAGAAAGCCCCAAAAAATGCGTTTTAACTTTTAATCTCTAGGCATAAGGGATCCAAGGGGTCCAGTAACTTTAGCGCTTCATGTTAGGGTTAAGTTTGACACCCATGTTTTTTGGCTCATCCTCACATGACAATAAGGTTGTGGTCAAGTGGTTAGAAGAGCGTCGACTGAAGAAGTCTGAAGAAGAAGAAGTCTCACGATTGAAAGGTCCGAGGTTCGATTCCCGATCCCACTGGAACAATTTGCGTCCTTGAGCAAGACACTTAACTCTGCATTGCTTCAGTTCACCCAGCTGTAAAATGGGTGCCAGCATTAGCTGGGGGATGTGTGTGGCGACCCTTCAGTCCTTGTACTGAACAGCCGTACGCAGCCTTCAGATGCACCGCGCAATGGCTGCGGCTGAGCGGTCGGTTGCACATCTGCCCATTAGGGCAGGCGTAATCAATTGTTATTATTGATTGTAAAACATTGCAGTGACTCAAAAAGACAAAACTTTTCAAGGGCCTTGACCTCACAGATTAACGCTGCTTCTCGTCCATATCATAGAAACCCTTTGGAGTACTTTTTGATTACATTTTCCTATATGAATGGCTATTGCTCACTAAAAATAAATAAATTAAAGCCATAATTACATGCCCGAATACTCACCTCGGCGTCCCTAAAGAACGCTTCCCAATCGTATTTGGTAGGACACGGCGGCTTTAATTGCACAGCCCGCACTCTCAAGAAGTCAGAAAATCCGGCCAGTTTAATTCGGCCCCCGTCCAGCTGTTTGACAGCTCCGGCCAGAGCTCGGCGATTGGGCAATTCGCAATCGAGTCGAATCACGGACAAACTGGATGTCTGGACGCGCAGGTGGCTGAGCTGATGAGGCTTAGCCATCGATCGCAGCTGCTCCATCACCTCCCAGTTGGAGATAGAGCGGCATTTGTCGGTGAGCTGGGGCAGGTCCACTGCGATGCCTAAACAGGCGGCTGGCTTCAGGCAGAGCCGCAGCTCCGGGCACAGAGGCACAGCCTCAGTAGCGTCATCGCAACGGGTCACTACGCCAGCGCGGGGCGGTTGAACTGTGCAGGGGATTTGAAGGAGGGATCATTGTCAGTGATGGGAAGTCGGTGTTAGTCACCCATAGGTAAAGTAACTGATTGAGTTACCTCATTATCTAGAAAAGAGAATTCGTAATTGAATTTAGTAGTAGAAGAGAAGACGCATGATTAAGTTTACCTGGAAGAGGCACCTGATTGAGTTTACCCGGAAGAGGCACCTGATTGAGTTTACCCGGAAGAGGCACCTGATTGAGTTTACCCGGAAGAGGCACCTGATTGAGTTTACCCGGAAGAGGCACCTGATTGAGTTTACCCGGAAGAGGCACCTGATTGAGTTTACCCGGAAGAGGCACCTGATTGAGTTTACCCGGAAGAGGCACCTGATTGAGTTTACCCGGAAGAGGCACCTGATTGAGTTTACCCAAAAGAGACATCTCATTGAGCTTTCCTGGAATAGAGCCACTTGATTGAGTTTACCTGGAAGAGACACCTTATTGAGTTAACCTAGAAGAGACATCTGATTGAGTTTACCTGGAAAAGAGACTCCTGTTTGAGTTTACCTGGAAAAGAGACACCTGTTTGAGTTTACCTGGAAAAGAGACACCTGTTTGAATTTACCTGGAAAAGAGACACCTGTTTGAGTTTACCAGGAAAAGAGACACCTGTTTGAGTTTACCTGGAAAAGAGACACCTGTTTGAGTTTACCAGGAAAAGAGACACCTGTTTGAGTTTACCAGGAAAAGAGACACCTGTTTGAGTTTACCTGGAAAAGAGACACCTGTTTGAGTTTACCTGGAAAAGAGATACCTGTTTGAGTTTACCTGGAAAAGAGATACCTGTTTGAGTTTACCTGGAAAAGAGATACCTGTTTGAGTTTACCTGGAGAAGAGACAACTGTTTGAGTTTACCTGGAAAAGAGATACCTGTTTGAGTTTACCTGGAGAAGAGACAACTGTTTGAGTTTACCTAGAAAAGAGACACCTGTTTGAGTTTACCTAGAAAAAAGACACCTGTTTGAGTTTACCTGAAAAAAGAGATACCTGTTTGAGTTTACCTGGAGAAGAGACAACTGTTTGAGTTTACCTAGAAAAGAGACACCTGTTTGAGTTTACCTGGAAAAGAGACACCTGTTTGAGTTTACCTGGAAAAGAGATACCTGTTTGAGTTTACCTGGAGAAGAGACAACTGTTTGAGTTTACCTAGAAAAGAGACACCTGTTTGAGTTTACCTGGAAAAGAGACTCCTATTTGAGTTTACCTAGAAGACACCTGATTGGGTTCACTACTAGGCACTTAATGAGTTACTAGAAAAGGGAAACATAATTGAGAAAAATTAATTGAATTTGCTTTCAGCAATTTTTTTCATCAAATACGAGTATACACAGTAATAATAAAATAACTATCAGATATGGCTTTATTATATATTATATAATAATAAGATTATCTTTTGTATAATAGTCTACAAAAGTAAATTTAAGTTGAAAAATTAAGTTTTTGATATTTTATTTTAGTTAACTTAATAATAATCAACCTATGCCTAGACCAGAAACCAACAATACTTAATATATTTAATGTGATGTTGATTTAAGGAAAGGTTACTAAACAAGACATTCAAAGAAAAGGACAGAGATTTACCTAAACAAAAAATGGGGAATTATATAACATATAGAGATTAGTGATTTGATCCTCAAATCTTTGTAATACCAAAAATTAGAAAGAAAAGATTTATTCTACTATTAATGTTCTTCTTAGGCTAGACTTAAAAAATTTTTTTTTAAAATATTAGATACTACTAATAAGAACTAAAATGCTGTTTATAATTCTAATAGTACTACTTTCAATAAACATAAAAATCCCTACACAACCTTGGTGGCCATACATGGGCAACAGTCGGCCGAGTTGGCCAATCTAGCCGACCGATTTGGCGACTAACCAAGGAAGTCGCAAAAATTCCCACCCTAAAAACACCCAAGTAGTAGTACTAAGTAGCTGACGAGGCATTTTGGCTTAATAAGAGAGTCATAGTTACTCCTGCCGTTTACCCAAACTTGCGTTAATATTGCTTTACGGTTTTTTTTACATGCAAGTTGCATTTTTGGCCAAAAACTACGTCGCATTTTTGTTAAAACTAAGTCGCACGGCCGACCGAATTTTGGAGGTTGCGCATGTATGTTGGTGGCATAATAACACTAATAAAACATTTGTATTAGCAGTTAGAAATAGAGACCAATTACTTTATAGATAGCCATGACAGGTTTTTAGGTGCCAAATGTATACAGACTATTGAGTGTTTACTTGCTATTTTTAAAGTTCATAAATAACAATTTATTATTGTTTCCTTATTGTATCCTATATAGTGTATTCCTGTTTATTATATTGTTTATAGCAGAGGTATAGATATATAGAAACTTATATGCTATTGTCAAAGCTACCCATATTTCTAAAGCTAACTAGCCATCATTAATGTTTTTTTCTGCTTCAAATTTGTGATATTATCTTTATGTTTTACAATAAGCAAAGCTTATTTAACTTTCCCAAATTAAGAATCACACAAATTAAGAATCATAGACAAGCTATATATGCACTTACAATCAAAAGCCTTTATATACATTTGGCACTACAAAGGCCATCACTGAAATGGGTGGCCTTGAAATGATTATCACTAAAGAAACTATAACTCCTAGAAATTTAAAAGACAAGGGTTTTTGATTGTAGCATAAAGGCATTTGGTACTAGGCATTTTGGACAATATCTAGTGCAAATCAATCTTGCAATGTTTATGATGATATAATGCAAGGAGGGAATGTAGGATTACATGAAAAGGAGTGTGGGATACTTATAAGAGAGATATGAGAAACAGATTAAAAAGAAAAATGTAGGATACACAGCAAGAGATGCAAATCATATATAGAGGAAGGAATAAGGTACATATGGGGAAAATAGAAATACAAGAAAAGGGGTTCTAATGCAGATCTAACCTATGCAATAGTCAATAGAGATAGATTTAGGCATATAAGTACAGTAGTCTTTGGTACAATTATTCTAAAAAAGCTAAAAGCCTTATTGCAACATTAGTAGCAATGACCAAGGTTTAAATTTAAGTTAGCTCTATAAACAATACAATGGAGATTGGTAAATGTATTAGAATTTATTATAAAAGCTTTTTTCATTCAAAATAAAAATAGCCCTAAAAGCATTGATCAAATATTATGTTTGATAAGCCAAGGATTATTGCACCTGGATAAACAAAGATTATTACACTAGCCATGACATGGATTATTCATTAGGCCTACTCCATTAATGCAATTATTGCATTAGTGGAAGAAATATTTGCACTAGCAACTTGTTGTCTAGTGGATACTTGCTGTCTAGTGTTGCATCCCGGTGGAGTCTTCAACAGGTGGTGTTGCGTCGCAGTCGCGGAGTCCATGGTTTTGATTAGTAGTGTTGCAACACTATTGCAGTTGTCAATTGCCACAATTAATAAACATATAGTCAGAAACCATATTTGGGTAAGATATCAAACCATATTCCGGGTTTTTGTTAACATAAATATTGTTATGTCAAGAGATGAGCTTCTTGTAATTTTTTTTTTATCTTGTTATTTTTCATTTCAATTTACTTTTATGTCATTTACAATATAACATGTGAATAGACAATATTTGCTGTGCGGACTTGAAGTTAAAGTTTCTTGTTCTCCAGTTTTGATTATGACATTTGTTTTGCTAATGACAAACATTAAGAATTGAGTGAATTGAACTCAGATGAAATGACTGCTAGGCCAGCTGCTAGCCTGCTATGAATTATTAAAAACAAGTAACAAGTAATACTTGTTAGTTACAATGTATGCGCTGTTTTTTAACTGCTATACCTTTGTTGTTTTACTTTTTATTGTTTTTAAATTTCATTTCTTTTTCCACGAAATTGAATGGAATACTTTTGTCCCTCACTCCATGGTCTTAGGAGTGAATGGCAGAATGGTAATGTGTCATTTTAAGTGAATGCTCTCCCTTTCACC